>JAFBJW010000038.1:932120-998649 GCA_016785235.1 Pseudorhombus dupliciocellatus
CACACACACACACACACACACACACACACACACACACACACACACACACACACTTATAAGAAGAAATCCAAAAACATCTGCGCGTGAGAGTGACACGAGCGAGACCTGAAATTATGGGGGGAGTTTATTTGATCAGCGCTTTTAAGTCCGAATAAGCTAATGTTTAATATCTTCTTCTTCATCATCATCACACCTATGCGGGGAACGTGCAAAGGCTCCACGCAAACCAGAAACGTCCACACGGCGACCCCGAGAAGACTGACAAGCGGTGCGGTGCACCTAATGGGGATCTTAATAAAGTATCTATGTACCCCATAGTAGTGAATCGATACTAGATGTAGGCCTATATCGATCAATACCTATGAAGTGGTCCTGATGAAATAATGCGCTCCGGTTTGGGAGGCTGAGGGGCTGCAGTCTAATATCAAGGAGAGTGTTTGCGGTCTCTCCAAATCACCCCTCTGCATGGCTCAGGGCTGCGTGTGTGTGTGTCTGTGCGTGTGTGTTCTGAAGGTGCACTCCTCCCTCCTGTGAAGCTTTGGGCAGATATATTATTTGTACTCACTGGTCCGCGTCTCCATCAGAGTTTAGTCCTCTTTCAGTCCTAAAATCATTTCTCACTATAATAGACTATAAGCGCCACTCATGCTCACACAGGCTAGCGGCTTGTGATTGGGTTTACTTGGGATGCGGTATTCAAACTATCACACGGACTGTTCTGTTCCACTGGCACTGAGAGGTTCTCACCGTGGACGCGCCTGGCTTCTAAGAAAACTAAAATAGCTGCGAAGAAATTCCACATGAGGTATACTCACACTCTAGAGCTGCGCTTTATGTCGTTTATCTTCTATATTTATCCCCCCACAAAGCGCTGCGCCACTTTTAAAAGTCGTGTTTATTTTCTTTATTTATAAACTTGGCCATCTTGCTATTGATTGGACCTTTCTGTGCCATAAATTAAAACTTTAAATAGGACAAATCCGGCAGGATACATAATAATCTAATGGTGTGGAGGAGACAGTGCCCACAATATTTTTGTTTTCCTCAAGTGTGATGTTGAGATGTGTTTAAACCAAATATATATTATTTTTATATTTATTTATTATTTATTATTAAAAGGTAAACTATTTATTTCTATGGATTGGTAGGCTGTTTGTGTTATTTTTCATTATTTTAATTTAATTATATTTTGTATTACAGAGACACATCTCTGTATTTATAACTTATAACTTCCTGCGCTTCTTCGAGCTCTGAACAAAAACTTGACAATCCACTCAGACAGGTCGATGGCCGCACACCAGCCCGAACCTTCTGCTGCCCCACAGACCGGACACAGACTGGATCTACAGACTGGATCTACAGACTGGATCCACAGACTGATGGCTGGTGCTTGAAACACACACTACTAGTTCCAGTGTGATCGCCTGCGGCAGCTTCTGCGTGCGCTTTATTCCCTTTGTTAAAAACGAGCCGAGGTCTCCGAGGTCTCGGGATAAAGCTACAGTTCCAGCGGTCGCGGGTAGATGGCACACTTTTCTTACATTTACGGGCAGGACCCAGGGAAGCCTTGCATGTGCACTGAGGCGAAGTGGGAGAAAAGGCTATTTATTTTAATGGTCCTCGATAACGTGGAGGAAGGTTTAGAGAATTTAAATAAATGGATAAATTTAAAAAATAATATAAAGTTTGTTTTCTCAGACATTCCTATCCTCAGCTGGTTCGGGCTTCAGCACAATTTTCTATCTAACTAGTTATGATGATAATAATAACAGTGGTTGATTAAAGCCAGCGCAGAGACATATTGCTGAACGTTTCACTCGTGTGAGACATTGTGAATGAGCTGCGCTGCCTCACTCACATGTGCATTAAAACGCATGTTATTTGCGCTAATTTGCCATAGTGATAGGTGCCAAGGTGCAAAAAAATGTGCATATTTGTCGCTTAACATTGCAGGCGTCTGTGCGTGCGCGTGTGTGCTCGTGTGTCTGAGACAGAGAGAGCAAACCATATCCTTATCTTATTAAACAAATAGCCCCACCAACAGTGAGCCCTCAATAAGTTCTCAGCCTCAGTGTGTGAACCCGAACCAACGGAAAGCAGCAGACTTGCGGCCCCGCAGCATCGCCCGCGCGCCTCAGCCCTCGGGGACCGCGTGCCGGTTTGTGGGTGGGTGGGTGCACAAAGTCCTATATACCGGCTCGTGTGTCAAAAAAGTTCTCACGTCACACGGACGTAAATATAAGTGACGTAGCGGCGAGTTCCAGCTCATTAGCTTTTGTGCAACGCTGATGAAGGAGTAGAAGTAGAAATTACAGAGTCCAGCACATGCATCACGCTCTGTCAACTGAAATCAGCCCGAGCAAGAGCTGAGGTCCAACTCATCCGAACGCTCCACGAAACTCCGCGTAAGAGCTCGGAGGCTTCCAGACACAGATCTGGAGGGAGAGGGCGCAGATGCTGTAAACACACTGAAATCACACCGGCCGAGCGCCGAGCTGGTGATGGCGGGGCTTTCAGAGGCTGATGTCTCTACTTCGACTCATCAAATGGGCTCAAACTGGTCCCAGTGTGTGATGTTACACCTCGGAGCCAGCGAGAGCATCAGCGTGTGGACAAACAGCGAGGAGCCGAGGATGAACCGCCACCAGCATCATAATCATCATTTTCATCAACAGCAACAGAAGCACGCGCACACGCACGCACGCACACACACACGCGCACACACACACCACCACCACCACCACCACCATCACCATCATCATCATCATCAACGCCAGCAGCATCAGCAGCAGCAGCAGCACCAGAACCAGCAGCAGTAGCATTAGTAGCACTAGTAGTAGAAAAGTTGATTATGGCTCTCTCCATACAACAAGGCCAATTCAAGCTTAACTCCCAGCTAAGCCAATATTACTAATAACCACTGAATGCCAAAGGTTTGGCTTCACAACTGCACACCCGTAACACATAACACATGTATATGTATACATATATACACACAACTACTCATTTATGTGTATGGCACATAAACCAGAAGGAAATTCTACAGCAGTGTGGTTATTGGAGCTCAGTGATGCGGCTGAAAGTTGAATAAAGATCCTTTGACCATCATACCGCACATAATAGCCAGGCAGTAATATAAATAGAAAGCAATTAGATTTTCAGAAATTTAATTTTAACTCTTTTTTTTTTAATCTCCCACCCCTTCTCTTTTAGAATAAGTCCAATTATTTGGATGCTTCTATTCATGCTATATACGCACTACATTTATGATTTCGGCCCATTAATATTGATGTGAGCGTCCAAAGGTGAAAGTGTATCCCGCAAATAAAGCGGCGGGGAGGCTGAGTTGGGTTTTTTCCTGCACAGTCCCTGTCCCGTCTGAGGTGGAGGAGGAGGAGGAGGGTGTGGACTGTTATGAAATCTTATTATCTGCTGAGGCACAGCACCTTATTACATCTGTTGTGGAGTATTTCTACAGTTTGACAGGCAGCAGCCGTCACTCTGACTGCTGAATTACAGAGCGGCCATTTTTGGTTGAAAATAACAATAATGATAACAGAAATAGTAATTGTAAATAAAAAGCGATGCAGAAAAAATAATAATAAAAAAAAAAAAGAAACCCCACAGAGTGAAGGCGTTGAACGGGCCTGTTGGCTGATTGATTAATTATTTTGTAATTCATTAATCACTTTCATAGGGCAAAAGGGCAACATCCTGCCACAGCAAATTGACTCCGCTCCACCCCTCTCCCCACCACCACCCCAACCGACCACACACACCACGCGCACGCACGTACACGCACAAGGACAAGTTCACACGCACGTTAGGAAGTAAGAAAACATGGAAGAGCTGGTGTTTTCAAATTCATAAATTATAATTTAATACCAAGAACAAATTTACAGCAGAATGCTTGTTTACAATAAGCTAACACAAACAAACAAGAATTGTGTTCAACTATAAACTTTCACACACACTCACATATATCACTTGCAATTAATAATAATAATAAAAAAAGTATCTATACGTTATCAATACCCTGCAGTCATATATTTTTATATATTTATATAAAAACGTGGGTCAGTTTAAACTGTTCATAATTACAATCATGTATCATTCTCTGGTCCATATGTGGCCACGAACAGCCGAAGATCAGTGTTCAATCAGTGATCCCTTTTTAATTCAACCACAACATGGTGTTTCTCTGTGTGTGGAAGAAAAGCCTCCAAAACAAGGACAACAACAAAAAAAAAAGAAATGTTTTTTTTTTTTTGCTAGCTTCCAAATGCACGCACGCACGCACTCATTCTCGCACGCGCGCACGCGCGCACGCACACGCACACCACGGCACCTGTCAAAGGACCAGAACAAAAAGGAGCAAATAACACTAACGTTAAAATATCATACTCCTTTTTCCAAACCTGCTCACCCTGTTTTAAGTCTGCAGCCTAACAATGAACGTCGTTTCTTTTCTTTCTTTTTTTCTGTTTCTTTAAATACAAGGGCTAGTGTACTGAATGCACAGATTATATCTATACAGTCAAAAAAAAGAAAGAGAGAGAGAGAGAAAACATTTACATTTATATATCAAAGGTAAAATAGGTTAGCGACCTGTGGCCATGCATTCACAGTCTAAATATACATGAAAAAGAAAACATTTGTAGTAATATGTATATACATTAAAAACAGAACTTTCAGTGCTACTAGCTAAGTCTGCCACTCAATTTTGAAGACGTTGTATTACCGAGAAAAAAATGGCAACCACAGAATTTTTTTCTTAATCACATATACTTTGTATAAAGGAAAAAACTTGTTGAAATGAATTGACCTATATTTACAAGAATACTGCCTCTAATCAGTGTCTGTTTTCCTCCTCCCCTCCGTCTCCAAGTCAAACACAGGACTGAAGTCTCAAATCGAAATGTCTGTCCCCCCCAAAGAAATGTTGTAGGCCTACTTTAACAAGGTTTGGATAAGAAATCACATCATGCTTGTCAGGCACTTAATGCTTGAAGTGAATAAAGGGTGACATTTCAGGGACGCTTTAATAATACTGCTATTAAAACACTACTCTGGCTAGGCTTCAAACTTTTATGACCCTTGACCTCTGCAAAAAATGTTAAACAAGTCAGTCTATACTTTCAGTGCAGTTTCATCTACTGCAAACGCTCTTACGTACACATAGGTTTGAAAAAACTTTATCGGTATGTGCAACAATTTTTTAAAACTTTGTATCCAATCGGGGGAACTGAGGCCAGATATTTAGAGCTTTATGACGTGAGGGAGGATTAATCGCCAAATAATTTAAAATTTGTCAAACTGACCTTTTGTGTTTTCAAATGTGTGGACAGCAGTGGGAAAATAAAACTTCATATTAATAAAGAGCTAAATGTTTGCGGATCATAAAGTTGAACATGAGCCCCCTCCCCAAAAACTTCCCCCCTGATGGTATTGGTCATCCTAAGAATATAAGTGCGCTTGCAGCATTAAGCCTAGATTATAAGCCTATACTCCTATTGCTGTGGTTTTAATTCTTTATAGAACTTTTTTTTTCCTTTTTTTAAACATTATTTCACCATTTTCAAATAAAAATCATTGTCTTAGAAAATAACACCACCTGTACTACGGAAATCACATAGGCCGGTTTGGAACCAGAAAGGAGGAACAAAGAAAGTACAAAACACAGCTATACATGGACACAGGACAAGTCATTAGAGAAAAAGAAAATTCACGTTTCGTATTTTTCCCTTTCGCCAGTTTTTTTTTCTTCTCCATTTACCCAAATCATCATATTTAAATGCACTTAATACTTAAATTTTTCCTCCTAAGGATGAACAAAATTCCTTTTTTTCCTCCTTATTTTCTTCTTTCATTAAAAAAATGGATCGACACAGGTTGTTCTGCATGAACACTGGGAGCTTGTATCTGCCATTTTGAAAGTTCAGTGGATGTCTCAATTTTTTTTCTTTTTCTTTTTTTGGAGTAGGGGGGGATTCACAGTCATTTACGTCAATGTCTTTCTTCATGAAAGCCAGCCCCGTGTAACAGCCGGTTGCTTTTTTATTCCTTCCACAAAAGCAGCTATAATCATTGTAGTCTCGCAGCACCCCCCCACCCTCCTCCCCTCCCCTCCACCACCCCCCCGCCTCCAACCCCACCTTTTGTTTGTTCGTCTCCTTCTTGGTTTACTGAATTGACATGTAAGGCCAGTTAAAACTGCTCCCCGACAGCAACATATCCCTGATGAGAGTTTCAATTGGGGTTTTACCTACCAATCGGACGAAAAATAACTGTTCTATGACCGAGGAGGAGACTGTGCGGAGGGAAGGCAAGCGGAGTAACAACTTCCCAAACCGTGTTGGCTGGTTTGGATACTGGCTCCGGACATATTCCTCCAGGGCGCACTGGGACTTCTCCTGCAAACTTTCCACATGGGCCACATCTGAGAGGCCACAAGCATCTGAGAGGGGGGGAAAGCAAATAAACATTAATAAAGTGTTTCTCTCACGAGGAGCCCTCATTCACCGTGTGCTGACAGACATGGCGCAAACTGATGGCCTTGTCACAGCTTTAAAAAAGACAATCACTTATCACAAATTATCACTTCTATGTCATGTGTAAAAGTAGATTAAAAAAAAAATCTCTAATCCGGTATTTAAGTTCAACGTGCACATATTATTTCAGTGGATACATTAAAAAAAAAATAAAAAAAAACTGCTCAATTAATTAACATGGCGATGGACAAATAATTGAAACACACACGTTAAAATTATAGCTCTACACTTTTGAGGCAGCATATATTACTACAAAAATGCATAATATTTTTGAAATATAAATACACATAAAAATGTTATTTTCCACAGATAGGAAGCAAGTTCCGTGTCCTTTGTGTCATTGCGATTACAGGCGAATACAACTCGGTGACAAAAACCCCTTCTATTAAAACACGTAAAGCAAATAAATACGCAGATCCATAGCTGAAGAGTGTGTTTAACATGGGCCTGCATCTCCCAGTCAGCGGCAGAGCGAGGCGGGAGGAGGGGGGGGAGAGGGGGAGACAGGGAGACCTCCTGACCTTTAGTGGAGCAGAGGTTTAGCTTGGAAAAAAAGGGCCCATAGCCTACGGAGCTGCCGTCATATATACCATGAGAGACGCATAATCACTATCTGTGCTGCTGCATGTGGGCGGCTGCTGATTGTGTGCCAGCAAACGCGTGTGCGTGCACTGGTTAAGTTTGTAAAGTTTACGCACGACAACAAGCAAACCACCAAAAGTAGTAAAAAGGCGTGTCGGCGCAGCTCCGACGCACAGCTCTCGTGCTCCAGCCTCCGGGACGCAGGTAACGTGGTCGAGACAAGTGAAGCCAGCGTGGCCTAATAAAGGCTCCATGATAAAATCCAACGACCTGAAATGTGATTGTTTTAGAATCGGCTAACAAGCCACTACGAGAACAATAGCGGGCTGCCCGAGCCAAAAGAAACGCATGAGGCTGATGGCTCACAGGTATGATATCATTTCAGAGACATGCATTCAGTCGACGGTGAAACCTTGTAAATCTCTTCCACACGTATACCCCCCCCCCCCCCCCCCCCCCCCCCCCCCTTGTAAATCTCTTCCACACGTATACCCCCCCCCCACCCCCACCCCACACCCTCACCCCCTTTTAATGGCGGAGCTAATGTAACAAAATAGCTGGGGAAGTTTGGGTCATGACCTGCAGTTCTGGAGCAGGTCCAGAGACGCCTCGAGTCCTTACAAGGCGCAGAGAGAATATTTCTGCAAATAAAAATGAAAGCCGCCTCTCCTGTCACTGCGCAGCGTCACACCGTGCTGTTAGATGCTGACATGTTTTGCAATTGCATGGTGTGCATGGGCCCTCCTGGCTTTTTATTCTGGCCCCCACTGAACGACCAGGGAGCGCTGAAACCTGCGCCTTGTTTTTTACTGTGCAAATGGGACATTAGGCTTGTCTTTCTTTTTTTTTTCCTATCCCCTCCCCCTCGGAGCCTGACATCATTTATATCTGTCATTCCATACAAACAAGACGTGGGCTATACACACATTGATAAATGGCGGAAAAAAAATAATCAAAGTGATGCAATTCATCTGCGAGCTATTGGGTTCTGTTAAAAAAAAGTCAGCTGAGGGCTGGATTTGTTTTTATGATGCTCAAGGTAATTATTGTGTGTGTGATAGCTGACTTATTTAACTGCAGCTTATTCAGCCGGGCTGCACGTTCCTGTGTTTTGCTGTCAGTGTAATTAAGAAATCTCCTGCGCGGTCATGCCACAATTTCCAGCGTAGCCCCGTGTACGTGTCTGATGAATCAGTTGATTAACCAAGTGCTTTTATAATTTAATAGCCTGAGGCCCAAGACCAAAAATCCTTGAGCATGAAGGCAGCAGGGGTGCAGCAGTGTTCCTCTAAGACGAGCAGCCACCTCCAGCCAGGCCACATATATTTAGGTCAGCAATGATTTAGCTGATGTCAGTGTGCGCGCGTTAGTGACAGTCACACAGGCTTGAACTTGAGTGTGCTGGGTCTATGGTCTTACCTGTGGTGAAGAGCACAATTGCCTTTAAGCAGCTATATTCAGCAGAGTCAACGTGCAAAGCTTTGAGCTTCTCCACTTGTTCCTGGAAGATCCTAATGTGGTCCATAAAGGCCACCACTCTGTCCGCAGACATGGGGGAGGCGTGAAGGCCAGCCGCCGCCAGGAGAGGAGCCACATGCAGGGGCATGGAGCACTGCGCGGCGTTGAGCACAAATAACTCACTCCACGTCAACCGCAGCAGAGCCACCTGGTCTGTGATCTGCAGGTCGGGAAAGAAGGGAATATTCCTGGCCCACTCCACGGCACTGAAGAGCATCCTGGCCGCTAGTTCACAAATGTTCTCGATGCCCATGATGTTGTTGGGCTGCATGCACTGGCTGCCGTACCGGGACGTCGGGTACGGCTCCGCTCTCAGCAGAAGAGAGATATATCCGGATAAGTAGGAATGGCAGTGGAGTGGGTCTCCATTTGTCAAGGCGAACTGGCCGTGGTGTGGCTGTGTGGGTGGCACCCGTCCCCTTTGCACGGCTGCAGTAAAAAGAGAAACTGCAGATATTGAAGCCTGAATTCTACAAATTATCAAACAACTGTAAAACAAACATGGCCCTCAGCACATGGGGCTGGATAGCAACACACACGCACACACACACACACACACACACACACACACACACACACACCCACTCACACACACATACACACACACACTCACACACATTGTAATATATATATATTTACACACACGTCCCTACATATTCTACCAGTGCAGGAGTTTCCAGTGATAATAAGGACAGAGAATATGAGGACACACACACCGGAGGTGAGCTGTGAACACATAGCTGGGAAATGATGTTATTCAGCCACAGCAACATGAGCTGGCTGTGGAGGAACACAAAGAGGGCAAGAGAGACCTTGCATGTTTAACCCTTAACCTACTTAGCAATTCATCTCGTTGTGCCGGGCACACAGGCCTATCTTCCTTCCTGATATTCACACACATTATTGCGGAGGTGCGGAGGCTTTGTGCGCTCAACCCGGAGCCGGTGTCCAGCCCCAGTCGCGGGGGGGAGATGTAGCCTGAACACGCTATGTCTTAATTCGACACTCGCCATAATAGCGCAGGGGGGCTGCGTATTGTATCATCTAGTCAGTACAGATGTGCCTCTCCGGCCGCGTGCTTTCCCCGAAATGTGAATTCGATCGGCCTGGGTCGGCTCGGAGCTATCTGGGAAATGCACCGGCTACTGGGCGAAAGCTAAAAGGGGCGATCCGACGAGCCCCGTCTCCAGCTCATCACGGAGCGGCTCCATGGCGCGCTCCAGCCGCAAAGCCTTGGAGGGAAGAGCAGGAGCAAGGGAGAGAGAGACAGAGGCAGAACAGGGCTATGGAGGGCGACATTACAGGGCTGCACTGAGAGCCGAACATGTTAGCACACACACATACACGGATAAGAAAACAAAAAATCCCAATACCTTCCCGTCTCATGCCGACTTTGAGGCATTTTTTGAGGCGGCAGTACTGACACTGATTGCGGTGGTGCTGGTCGATTGGACAATTCCTGTTGGCACGGCATGTGTACGTGAGGTTCCGCCGTACGCTCCGTTTAAAGAAGCTCTTGCAGCCCTCGCATGTGAACTGGCCGTAGTGTTTGCCACTGGATTTGTCCCCGCACACCACGCACTCGATGTGCTGCGGCTGCTTCTCCGACTGCTGCGTCGTCTGGTTCGTCGGCGTGGACTGCGTGTTGTTCGGGGGTCCTTGCACCGGAGTCTGAGGGGTCGGAGGGGCGACCTGAGAGGCTGTCAGATTCAACTGGCCTGGTTGAGGGGTGGGCAGGGATAGTCCTCCTTGGGTCTGCGAGGAAAGGGAGCCCTGGGTGTCAGCCACATCGTCCTGGGAGCCTCTCCACACTACCATTGCCATATCTATCAGTCAACGGAAAGAAACTTTTTGTCTGCCGTTTTGGTGTCGCGGTGAACAGACGTCTCGGGGAAACGCGAGGAACTGTGATTTAACAGCCAGGCACGGGGAACGTCAAGTCTAGCCTACGTCGGATCCACCGTGAACCTCCGGGAAACTGTCGGTTTATTGCTGGGGCAGACGTTGCGAGGCACGTTTTTCAAAACTGATGCGATGGCGAGCTGAGTCGCTGCCTTGCGCTTAAAGGCCAAGTCCAGGGGCGCCTACAGTCAGCCATCCAGCACGGCCATCAATGGGAGCGGAGGGTAAATATTGAGACAGTCAGCCGAGGGAGCAGAGGACTATCAGCGGATCATGGAGCAGGTTGGTGCAGCAGCAGCAGCCGAAAACAACTGGCGAGCACACGCTATCAAGTTCCAGCACAAGTCTTGAAGAAAATCACCAACTGGGGTGTTTTAATTTTTTTTTTTTTAAATCGCGTCTTCTTCCTCCTCTTCTTCTTTTTTTCCTCCTCCTCCTCCTCCTTCTTCTTCTCCTTCTTCTTCTTGTGAGGCAGCGCCAGGGAAGCGCGCAGCTGAAGCCAAAAAAGATTTCAGAGTCCGGGAATATGAACACAAACTCTCTTCCCTCTCTCCAGAAAAAAAAGCGAAAGCACCAAAAAACCCAAACAAAAAAAAAGCAGCACGCAGAGATCACAACCTGCAGAACCTTCCTCCGTGCACAGAGAAATAACAGCCGAGCAGAATAAAGATAGAAAGTGATGGAATATGTTAAAAAGGCGGAGGTGAGGAAGTGATTTGGTTGGAGCCGGGCAGGCTGAATGCTTTCTCTCTGATCAGCTCACTGAGCCTCTATATAGTGAACTTTGACACGACTGCTGCAACTTAGCACACGTTACCATGGAGATCTGCTGCCATATAAGGAAGGAGAGTGTGTTTGACTGGTCAGAGCTCAGGGACCGCCCCCTGGACCCCATTGGCTGCGCGGCACTTGTGCTACTTGGTTCCTTGCCAGAGCCAGCGTGGAGGTCGAGAGGGCCGCTTGGTCCTAAAAGGAGACGGGTTTCCTCGGCACTCGAGGCTGTTCCTCACATGCACACACCCGGTAGAAATCTCAGAATTTCAATGGGAAATAATATTTACAAAATTCTGATTCACTTATTTGCCTCGGATGGTGTCCCGGCACGTCCTGCAGACACATCATATCTGCAGTGTCCTTCCTGGGCACGATCCATCCTTAATAATAAAACTATTTTTCTATTGTACTTGTATGTTTCCTCCTATCAACACAGCAGCACAGACTCCACCTCTGAAAAGGATGCACAATATTACGACTATAAGCATTATTTTGAAATTATTTTGTAAACCAAACGGCAGGTGGATTCTTAAGAGGGGTCAGCTACTGGGTGAAGAAGACATCGTAATGAAGTCTCCATAGGCTGATGAACCTATAAGCGCATCTAATCAAAGCAGGGCCCATTCATCACAGTCCACACCTCTTAAATAAATGTTATGATAGACCACTGACATCCTGTGGCCGCCCGCTGTACCCTTCTAATCCCCCTGACCACAAATACGGCAAACGCACATGCAGGGTCAGGAAGAGTAGAAACCAGAACAATCCGGGTGTCACAGGAGCCAAAGCATGAAGTGACTGCAGCTTTAAATAGAGACCAGTTCACCTAAAGTGTCACCTGAGGTCAAAGGCCCCTGCCCTTCACATTAAGGTTAGGGTGACACGCATGGAGCTCATTTCAAACAAACAACATGATGCCACATGATGCCTCATAACAAATGGAATGAACACACAGTGGTGGATGCATGGAGAAGTTGCTGCCCAACATCCAATCATCTTAACACGAGTAACTTCCCCCCCACACAAAGAGGCCATCAAAGTTGAACTGAAGGTAAAACTTCCACACTGATGAACATGGAGCCTGAACTGTGTGTCAGTCCACAGAGGAAGCACCATCACCACCAGCAGCCGCAGCAGCACCATCACCAGCAGCAGCAGCAGCAGCGTGTATTATCGTCCCAGGATGTAATACAGTATATGGGTGCCCCCTAGCGTATGATTTCGTTTTCCTTTTCAAATAAGATTCAATTTAGAGGAGCGATCCGACAGGGAAACCGCCTCAGTCTCGTCTCTCGCATCGACCAAACTAACGAGCACCATTTTAAACTGATGCCTGTTTGTTTAAATTCTGTTTTACATGACTTGGACGGCAAAGCTTTGACAGTTGCCAAAGTTGGATTTACTTTTCCTTTTTTCCTCCCTTGCCACTTCAGGCAGCACCAGCGGTGGTATTTACACCGAATGTGTCTTTTATTCTAAAACAAATTAGCCGATGATGTTTTGTCTGCATGACCATTCTATCGGTTTTTATTTACAGATCCCGCGAGCACGGAGAGTCTGTAAATAGTCAGAATTAAAACAATTACGCACGCAAGACATCGACCCTCCGAGCAGGCGGATGTGCTTTAAACGGTGAGTATAACATTTTGCATACTTAAATATGTCGGAGGAGCAAAAGTAGCCATGCTTTATTCCCGTGCTCGACATCACATCCCGGGCTGCAGACAGCGTCTAATAACGTGCGTAAACGAGACATCCACAGTGACGCGCTGAATGCGAGAGAGTGTCAGATTATCGACTTATATGATGAGCACAACGAGACCAGCTATCGCCTGAAAACAGCCATTGATGAAGGCAGCCTGTGTATTTGATGGAGCTTCTTATAGTAACAAACCTACCAAATGCATATGCTGCAGATTCGTCCGTAGCGGGATGCATCTTCTCTCTCCCCCTCTCTTTCCCTCTCTTACTCAGAATATATTTAGTCTTCTCTTTTTCGAACAACAGTTGCTCAGATTGAACCGGGCAGAGACTTCCTCTCCGGGAGCAAACACCCCAAAAAAAATCTGCAGCACGTTGTTTATTGGAAAGCTGCAATGATCTGATCATGCAAAAACTTTGGAGAGCCGGCACCAGAGCAACTGATTCACGTCATGTGCTGTTGAGCGAGGAATTGGAAATACAACGTTGACGTCCGAGCGCAGCAGCGAGGATCATTTGACTGCCTCTGGAGATGAGAGGGAGCTGAGTGCACCGCCAGCAGCAGAGATCCCGTGCGTCTTTTCCCCCTCCTGCACAGTGGTGTGGCCGCGGCGCGCTCGCACTGCTTTGTGTGGGCTGCTGGAGGAGAGAGGGAGGGGGCTGAAGGCAGAACAGACACCTGTCTCTGAGCATGGCGCTATGAGCGTTATGACATTGTGCTTATTGGAAATTAAATGCAGTCTGGAGGTAAAGGCACAGCAGAGCTGCGATTAGAGAGCTAATTAAAACGGCTTCCAGTTGAAATTACCTGGGAAAAAATATTCACTCAATAAATTATTATTACTAATATTAAATTAATAGAATGAATTATAATATTTAATTGCTGAGTGTGCATTATCAACACAAACAATAGTATATATTTTATAGTATATAAGCTATACACCTCCAGCAATTATATACACTAGGCAGATAATCAAATAATAGAATAATTAATGAATTATAGTTTTAATTAACCTCATATAAATATATATTAATTTTACCCTTTTCATACATTGGCATTTCCAGACACTCGAGGCTGATGTGCTATTTTTTTAAAAATCCAACAGTTGCTGCACTTTGTGTTTGAAACTTTTCCTGTGTGTGATGATTTGTTCTCCATTCAGCCGCAAGAATGAAAGGAGTGTGTGCTCAGCGAGCCTTCACGCACACACGCACTACAACTACAGTAATAATAAGCACTACACAACGGGGCTGGTATCGATTAAGACGAGACAGAAGGATGTCGCCTGCACTAAATATTTACCACACACACATACACGCACACACAAATAACTGGGTGCGTAATGATTTTCCATGCTCCGGCTGCGAGGAAGGACTAAATCACTTTATTATTGTTAGTAAAACAAAGCGCACGCTCCGGAACACAGGAGTGGAGATGTGGCTGATTGGGATAAGTGCAGTTAAATGAATCGATGGTGCGGAGATAGCAGTGGTGATTTTCGGCTGTGCAAAAAAAAAAAAAAAAAACGAAAGGGGAAAATGTTTCCCCTCACGCATCAGGTTAATGTGGACAGATTGGTCAATCCGCACATATGCGCCAAAACCGCGCGCAGTGGCCACAGTGACATGAAGTCAGAGGACCCCAGAGGAAAAGTTCTCACCCTCCGTGCAGCGGTAAAAATATCCTGCACGCACTTTTAAAGACTTAAAAAAAACAAAAACGCCTCGAGACGTAGATGTTTCAAAAGATCGTCCTGCTGCCTCCGAGTATCTCTGCTCTCACACTTGCGTAAAAAGGCAGAAAGTGAAATAAAAGTTGACTTTAATCTTATCTGTTCCTTCACCAAGTCCTTCATGCAGATAGAGGGATCCTGACCCGGGGGTCTGTGAGTTCCCGGCCTGATTAACCCCTCCAGACCCGCGCAGGAGCAAAGGTTAACCAGGCTAATCAACTTCAAGAGTCTGATTGAATTAGATGACTATGGAATCAGCACAGAAACTTGATTGTCCCATTTAAAATCCTCACCCAGAAAAGAGAAACCCTGGTTGGTTCTGACCACTGAAAAATATGAAACATATTTAAATGTTGAGGAATTCACTGTAGATAACAGAAAATATGGACTGGTTCAAAAAACATTTGTTTCTCACATAAAATGAAACATTTCCAACTTACTTTCATTATGCTAATCTATGTAGCCCACAGATTGTGTTTTTCCTGCTTGATAAAGATCACTTGATTGATGGTGGCTGTGCCCCACATGTCATGACATTTTTATGTGCTGCATTGCATATCAATCAGTATCCTTTAACTCTCTGGTAAAGGTTTTTTTTTTTTTATCTCTCATCTCCTCAGAGCCTCATGGTGATGTTGGGATGTAGCTTGTGTGGAAAAGATGGAAAAAATAAAAACAAGACAAATTAATTAAAATACTATTTGTACACGTTGCTTAATTTAGCTAGAAGCCTGAATAATAATTGCTGAGAAAAACACCATTCTGAGTAATTTATAGGACACACTCACATATCATGTAGATGATAATATAGGAGGGAATATAGCTGAGATACCACATCAGCAACAGTAGAGTTTTTTAACATTTATCTTGAATATATATAGAGGGATTTTCAGATATGTGGAGACATACAATTACTGGTGAAAATTATTTTTACGTGTTGAATCCTTCCAGCATTTTTGAATACACTTATATAGCTAATAATTTGTTCTTACTGCAAAGTGCTTTTTTTTTTTTTACAGATTTTTTGACAAAAAGTATGAACTGACCTTTTAAGTCTTTTCTCCTTATAATAAAATGTTCATCATTAAAAAAGACCTAATAAGTTCCCCTTTTAGTAAATATGCTCTATGAGTCTATGAGCAATTAAATGATGTGCACACACACACAGAGGCTATATAAAACCACATATACACGGAGCAGAGAAAAGGTGTCTAACATCAAGATCATTTTTATTTGAAAATGTGTTTGTGGTGGAGATGGTTTCATAAAGAGCTCATTCAGCGATGAAGATCACTCTCGCTCTCTTTGTCTATTTGCCCTGAGGGCCACTATCTAAAATGGCAATAGATCCCAGATAGTTCACTGTTCAATTTGCTGATGATAGATTATAGTGCCAATTTAAACAGATAGGGATCAATTTGTCTCAATGATCACTCCTTAGGCCGACTGCCAGCGTGCTCTTAATGTATTTGTAAAAGCAAGTTGTTTGAATCATCGCTGTTATGCTGAAAGTGATCAAAACTGCAGTGTGGAGGGAAATGAGCGGTGGAAATGATAAATGATGTGTTTTGGCTGCTAAAGGCTGCATTGATGGAGCGTACGTGATGATTACTTCAGGCGGAGGCATTGTAGCAGCGGTGGCCATAAGGTCAATGGTTTAAGTCTGAGGACTTACTGGTAAAGTCTGGCGAGGAGAATGGTGCGATAAGTGCTCTGTAACCCTCAGGAACTAGTGCTGAAGTGCCCTTCGGCAAAGCAGCTTAAGCCCCCATCTGTCCCAGTGGAGCTGCACAGCAACCACAAGGACGAGAGGCTGCGGTTGCGCCGGGCACTTGTGAGATGTGTCTCTCCCGAGTGTGACCTGCCCGCCCTCTTCTTTTCAAACTGGGAGAGTGGGCAGTCCGCTCGCCTCACACTTTTTGTTTGGCAGTGAAAAACTTTGGGAGAAGACACA
This sequence comes from Pseudorhombus dupliciocellatus, assembly GCA_016785235.1. Taxonomy (NCBI): domain Eukaryota; kingdom Metazoa; phylum Chordata; class Actinopteri; order Pleuronectiformes; family Paralichthyidae; genus Pseudorhombus; species Pseudorhombus dupliciocellatus. The sequence continues at coordinate 948,836 of JAFBJW010000038.1, forward strand.
CGAGAGAGGAAGCTGTGGCACAGTTCAGGCCTGAACCAGACATGGTGTGGCCCTGAAGGCAACAGACAGTGTATTGGGTTACTGTAACTCAAGGTGTGATGTGGGAGTGTGGGATGAGTAAAACGTATACAAACTGAAGTAGCGGTGTACATGCAGACATTCAGATGAAGATTGTCTTAAATGTTTTAATGGTAAATGATGATCGTTAGTGTCTCATTATCAATAGACTTACATATATTAAGTTCTTCTGTATCAGGGAAACCTTTTCTTCCCCGGTATTGTGTCGGTTTACGTTACAGAACGATATGCTTTGGAGAGCAGCACAACCCTGCAGCACCGACCAACTGAAGCCTCGGCAGTGTTTACTTCAGCAGGATGTTGTTGGACATTTTGGAGATGCAGAGATTAGATGTATCCGTGACGTGTGTGCAATTATAAAACGGCCGAGGATGTGATAATGACTGGAGTAGCCAATTAACCAGTGTTGTGCATAAATGCAATTTGCAGTGTTACACCGACCACATCCATGACAATAAAAATTTAAAGAAATCACATGAGCTGTGTCCTTTGCCTGTTTTTCTTCACACGGTGTTATAGTGGTGTGCAAAGAAAACAAGTTACTTCAGAAGTATGTCTGTATTTTCTACATTTAGCTGCATTACTGAGCAGAACAACAGCGTGGTGAAGTCAAAGCATATGGGCTCTTTAGGGCGTAACCAAACCAAATGTGTTGAACTTTGTGAAAATGTGTATTAAATGTGAGTATGAACATAAACAGCAGCTTGTGACTATTAACATCATTTACCTTACCCCTCCCTCTCACCCCATGTACATGTGATCAGTGGTCCTTGTGAAACGATGGAGACAGTAAAGGCAAGAGGAACACACATGGAACGTGAGAATGTGAATGGAAGCGACTGACAGGAGACGAGAAGATGCTGTTGGTGTGAAAATGACCCGAAGGGGACAAATCGGTCAGGAAACAAATTACTCACAGGATGGTGGTTACTGTGTCATCACACGGGGACATGCAGAGCTTAGAGTACAGAGTTCCCAACATGAGGATCAATACTGGCTGGATGATGTCACCGGAGTCAAACCTCAGACCCGCTCCACAGACAGTCGACATGTGATAGTACGCAGAGGTTCGAGACAGACGTGACGGGATCTCTCTGCAGCCTGCGTTACTAATTATCTGTCACATGTCTCCAGGGTACGCCCCACCATCATAGTTTAGTGTTATATAATACTTTACATTTAAATTAAGGCTCTATCTCAACAAGTGAACACTGACCAACTACAGGTTAGATGTTTTCTATTTGTGAAAAAAATAATACGGAAATATGTATTGCTATTTAACACGCCTTAACATATGATGACTGTTTATCACAGATTACCGGTACATCCTCTGGATGTTAACAGTTGTTGCGAAGTGACACTACTTTTGAAGTAAATTACCCACCCCCTCCACTGAAAGGCTGGATGATGTCATCACAGACTGGAGTCACTGCATTTGGTTTCCATCCATCAGTGGTTATGATGGTGGACGTTAAACTGTAAGAACACAAAGAGAACAGCAACAAGAGGCCTGATGATGATGATGATGATGGCACTCCTCCACTGCCTCTGTCCCACGTGGTGAGTGGTATTTAGGCAAAAGTGCAAGATGTTGTACAAATATTTTTTTAACCAGAATGGCCAGACAAGGGTTGCAATGATCAGAATGAGGTGGCTCCACTGTCCAGGTGACAGATGTATTATTCCACACAGCAAATTAATGCAAAAGACTCGTGGAATTTTATATGTGATTATTAGTTTTGCTTCATAAACAGGGTAAGAGTATCTGACGCAACCATTACAACGCAACACCCGTTCAAGCTGTAAACGTCAACACATCAGGCCCATTGAGATTTCCTGAACATTGTCTTTCATATTTTAGGACTCAACTAATGTGAATGAAATGTGCAAGAGGTTCAGGAGAAGAAAATAAAAACAGATAAGCTGAGCTAAAAGGCTAGGCGTCGGCATCGGAGGCCATTGAAGCGCCGCACAGAAACCATGGATAACATTCGCATCTGTTTGTGGATCAATCGGCCAGCGTAGCAGAGCTGTAAGCACCGGCGGGAGCTGTGCAAACACAGCATCTGGAGTCGAGAGACAGGCAGGCATTAAAGCGAGAAAACAAAAATGAACTTATTAGCTAAGTGTAAGCAACAGACAAGAGCTACCGGATGATCACCACTGTCTTCGGCGCTAAAAGCAAATCTTATAAACGGGTGTAATTTCCATGACAACAGCTGGCACAGGAGTGCGTGCCCTTGGGCTACGGCGTGAAAAAAAGAGGGTGGCCACACATGTTGCCTGGCTTGGAATGGAAATAAAAACAACACATACAGTGAATGTCTTGCAGCCAACCAGACGAACCTGCAGTCGGTGGCCGTGAAAGTACTTACCGAGCACGGGAAGGCTCGGGGCAGTGGCGTACAGTAATGAGGAGGCGGTGCCACGGTGAGCAGCAGGAAGTCATCACAATGTTGAACTGAAGCCATCGTCTTCCAAATTTAACAACCCACCATTCAGTCGTCTCATTGCTTTAAAATTAGACTGGGACCATTATGGAAAAGTGGGTGTTAGGTGGATTTAAAAGGAAATAAATGATATTTTATTGTATTTGTTGGTTTACACCTTAGTAACAAGCAACCCCCCCCTTCCCCCGCAGACACAATGCTCTTATAAATCTTTGCATGTATGTGCAGACAGTACTCACATTTTCTCTATATTAGAACCAGACTCATTCTGTTGCTTTAATATTCTGCTGTGTGATCAGTTTTTGTGCTGTAAAGCCACTACCTGTAATGGTTCAGGTAATAATCTTTTACACGGCATATTTCAGAGAAGGATTTACAGCCCATCAGATCAATAGACTGCCTCAGTGTTAACTTACAATAACTCCTGGCTCCTTTTCCTTGATCCAGATTTTGCTCTATGACTGAAACATTAGTAAAGCGCAGCCCTTTAAAAAAAAAGGGTGGGACTGATCCCCTGCAGGAAACACACAATACAGGACAAATCTGTGCAGCCGGGTTGCATCAGTGGCATCGCATTGAGCCCACAATGCAGGGATTAGCTCTTGCAGAGGAAGAGAAGGTGGAAACACTGTGTACAAGGGCTCAGATTGCAGGGATTATATGAGCAGACGTAAACGCTTGAACACTTTATACGTGACGCTTTTCTGTGAGAAAAAGCATAGGGAAGCCAACAAGCACAAACAGAAAAGCGCGGGTGTAAAATCAATAATTCTGAAACCAATTTAAATCAACACACATTGATTCAATTTATGTCCTGTATGCCTGCACCCATGTTATTTATCTGCCCTTTAAAGTTTTTATGCCAAAATTCCACTGTATTTCTCAGAGGGTGATGTCAGGAGTTCAACACGAGAGGAAAAAAATGTTAGCGTTTGTTTAAACACCACATTGTTTGCAGCCCAAGGTGAAAATAATACCATAAACTATGAGTATCCCTATTATAATATGGGTTCACATAACCAGACGGGGGGGAAAAAAGTAAGGCCCATTTCATCAAGCTAATTGCCTGTTTGTGAGACGGAGCAAACTTTTCTACCACCACTCTATTATGGAGGCTCTTTCTTAATCATAAATAGAGCCCTTGTATCCCAGAGGGACTTGCTATTCTAATTTACAATTGAACTAAAGACCGAAGCTATCAATCTCTCACAGACACTTTATTTCTGCCCCCCTTCTCTCTTGTAATTGTGGTGACATAACCATAAACAACAGAGAAAAGGCTGCTGTGACGAATCTGTGGAAATGACAGCATGAACACATGAGCTGCGCATAAGCACTCCCATCCACCACGTGCACGTGCCCGCGCACACGTGCACGCATTGGACATGCACACAGAGAGAGAGAGAGAGAGAGACACACAAACAAACGCACGTCGGTTTCCTGAACATGCTGGATATTTTAAAAATAATGATTCATAAATGATTCCATTAAGAAAAAAACAGAAATGCAATTTTGAACAAAAATCTTTGATCTGCCCTCTGACCTGGATCCACACCAGATCCTCCTGGGTGGGGATAATATACAATTCAGTTACAGAATTTTGCAATAGATTTGGTAATGAAAACCATAATAATAGAGACTATTAGAGTTCTTTACTTTCTCATCCAGATGGCAGTTTCTAATGTTAATGATGATGATGATGATTCAGATCTTCGACCTCTTGAGACGTCAGAGAGAACAGCTCACTGGAGAGGTCACACTCAGGAATTAAAAGCTCTAGTGTTGGACGTCTTTTACAACCTGGCAACCCAAACATTGTTCCTATCACTACTACCTGATAAAGACACTGAAAAAACGATTAGTTCCCAGTTACACACACTTTATTAATAGTGTCTTATCAGAAAGTGGAGCTGAAATGTAACACATCATATGTATGTGATATATGAGACAAGGGGACGTATCTCAACCGGGACATATCTCCAGATCTTCACATCTCAAGTAAAACACTGAGAAGGTCTCATGCTGTTGAGCCTCTGACACATTCCTGCTCACGGTGGCGGGTGCGATGTCGCCGCCGCCGCCGCCGCGCCTCTGTGATGCCTTTAATGATGAGTCTTTTCGTTAATGAGTTAATGCAAAAACTCTCAATGTCATCAGCAGAGATAAGGGGGAAGAAAGCGGTGCATTGTACACATAATGACGGGCTCCCAGCCTGCCCCTGAGATGTCACGGGTCAGCCATGTTAAGAATGTGTGTGCCCAATCATCCGCTGATCTTTATCTGCCCGGGCCTGCAGCTAACCATGACATGGGCCCAATCAGGGGTGCTGATGAATGGACAAAGGGGCCCTTGACTTGTTGAAGCTGCCACAAGACTACTTCTCTCCTAAATCATGATGACATCAACAATCAATATACCAGTTAGCGAACAAGATATTAAATACGTTCAGCCGGGCAATGGCCATTACAAACTATATTCTGTGCATTACAAGGATCGTTTTGTTTAAAGGTCACATATCTGACACTTTGATTTGAGGTTTTTGTGTCCATAAGAAGACATATTTGTGTTTAACCATCTCAGTTTAGCCTTATCTTATCTCCTCTCACAATAAGAACAAGACGTTTGGTGTTGGTCTCCCTGCCTGAGTGATCACAGCCACAGGTATCCCACTGTATTCCACCCCTGCACCCAGTAAACCTCCCTGATGAATGGAAAGGTTCAATCAGCATTAAAATGAACCAAACGCATCCCAATTAAAACGCTCTGACTAGATCTGAAGCTTTGCACCTGGAGCTGGGGTGAGAGTCCACAGTGTTGGAGCGTCCAGGGCAATATCAGGGGTGGTTAGCCCACCACCTCTGCCTCCACACCGCTACACGGCCAGCGTGCGTTGAGGGCCAGTCGGTGGAGCGTGCATGGCTTCAGAATGTGAGACCATCTGGGACATCATGGAGGTGGGTGATCTGGCAGCTGCGACATGAAGAGAGGAAGACTGCATACGAGAAAGATGCTTCTGCTGTGTCAGGAGCAACAGAGACGAGCCATCAAGCAGCTTATCCTTTTTACAGATCTCTGACTCCAGGCGGTGGATTTCATCCCTCAACTGTGAGTAAGCAATTTAGCAATTTAGAAGTGCACACGCCCGCACGCACACACACACACACACATATAGAGCCATACTAACAGCTGGTTTTCACTGCAAGTGGAATGTGATTGATAAAAAAGGGAAGTTAAAACAGCGAGATAGTAATATAACGATCAGCAGAGGAAAGACATTAGAAGCTGAGATTGTTGGACCGGCTGAATTAAACACTCATAACAGTCCTTAATAGAGATTGAATATTGAATTGAGACTAAAAATAAAAGATATTTGGGTTAAATTGTTGAGGTAAGCAAAGTTGAATGGTGCTTCCAGTGAATCATGCTGGGCCGAGGCTAATGTTGATGACTGTGTAGTTCTGAAGGATTCTTTTTAAAGTAATGTTTGAAATTCTAAACTGGTTTTATGAGACCAAGTTAAGCAAAGAGCTCTGAGAGTTTCTCAAAAACCGTGGAAGTGATCGAAGTGACTGTGTGATTACATGTCCTACACATGTTTACGCCTTTCATCAGAGCCCACCAATGAATGAAGTAAGTGACAAATTAGGATCTTTGATGGCTTTGGGTGGCACAATGAGGTGGAGCATAAAAGGCTGAAGAGAGAAATTCCAAGTGTCACTGACATCATAAAACCTGACAAATTATAATAACGGACTGTGTAATCCACACCACAGTCCTTCTCATCTCTTCAACCCCAGCTTGACACAGTCATAGTCTCAGATTCATGTCTGCAGCCAGGTTGACACAAAAAGCCCCATTCGGTCTGGTGGCGTTTGTCTCGTTCTGCATTATCTGAAATCAAACGCGCTATTCCACTCCCACCGCTCCATATAGAACAATCAGTCCAGCCCTGATGTGGGAATGTCTGTAATCTTCACAAAAGGACGCTGACATTCATACCCGGCAGAAATGAATTAGCCAGGACCTGGATTCCTCCGGTGGCTTTGTGTACGGCACACTAGACTGGGTGGAAAGATAATGACACTTTATTACAGGGTCATTATGGCAGGTAGCGCTCAATGATGAAAAGGCAGATCTAGTCAACATGGACAGCTGTGAGACAGGTGACCCAGCATGTTAACAAATATGGCAAATGGGCATTATGGGACTAATGAATCAAAAGAAGCTCTGGGGAAAGATCAACATAATAGTTCAGCCCGTCTAAGGATTGCCAAGAAAGATATTCATCTTAAGGCCGGTTGAAGGTAGAGGTAGTGCCAGTGAACGGGAACTGGGTTTCCCACAGTCCTAGAAGATGAGATGAGGAAGAACGGTTAATCTTAAAAATGAGTGTTACACGTGCTCCTCAACATCTGTGCATATGTTCTACATTGATCTGAATCCAGATGTATGCAGCCACCTTTCTGTGGATCTGTGGACAAGTGTTATGAGGCTCAACTGCAAAGCCCAAACATTTATTGCTACTCAGCTTACATGCAAATACTAGTCCCGCAGTGGAGCGCATACCTCCACCAAGACCCAACAGTCCCCTTAAATTCAATCAAGCTGCATGAAATTGAACATACTCAAAGATATCAGCCCCCAAAACAAGTCAGATTTATTTATAGCAAGTTCTGAGCATTGTTAAAAATGTTTAAAAAATGCACCCTACACTGTGGATTATGCTAACAAACAAACCAACCAGACAATGAATCCACTGTCGTGTATTATCCATGGCCAGTGTGCTCTAAGTGCTCCAAAGTAGGCAGCGGTCATTGTGCTACATACTGTACATGACAGCAGGTCAAGATGGAAGCAAAGGACAAAACGTACGCGTGTCGCAGGTTATTCATGGGTCAGATGCAAAAATAGCAGCTACATGCATGCATACGTGCATTTGTCCTATTCCAGACAGTCACAGGGGTCAGGTTGCCATTGGTATATTGATACTACTTACAGAACTTGGATGTTCATCCTGTTCTCTTGTCACTGTGCCAAACGTTTACCCAATGAGATCAGTCTAGGTGGCTGCAAATCCTATAACATGAGATTAGCCCTTCGGACTTCACAGACAATATAATGACATTAGCTAATGTATGAACAATACAAAACCTCCGTGAGCATTTTGATACCTCAGAGAGAGAGAGAGAGAGGAGCAGACACTACCACTTTGTTTTGGATTCAACCAGTTCTCGTCAACATCGTCTCCACTTGATCAGTTCAAGGCATCATGGCTGCTGCTGTCAAATGCATAGAACTTGTTTTTCCAGATGGATTTAAAACACAGGGTTACTTCTCCTCTGCACTTTTAGTGGCAGAGCGCTCCACTGTCAAACGGGAATTTATCAAATGTGCACATCACGTATAGCATGTGCTATTAGTAGGTCACCCTACCCTGGAAATAGATGTTAAACTGAGCTAATCAGATGTTATTAGCTCGTTCACCTTCAGTTTGTTCTCATTCCCGTACTGACACAGCCCGTGTACACTATATGTTTTTCAATGCAGGCATAAGCACAGGTGGCACGAAGACGATGCTCTAATGTGACTCCCATAGAAGAGAAGACCATGAGCAAACCATGTAGCAATCAGTCCAAAGACCAGATTGGATGGGACAGTGTGTCCCAATGTGCTGGCCACGAAGCAGTACTCATGTGAGGGCCAAAATATCAGTTTGTTAGATTTCAAAGTAATTGTTCTTTCTTCAAACTTATAAGTGAATGAAAATCTGTTTTTGCAGAAAAGCCTTAGCTCATATTGATACGTGTCTGTTTGTCACAGCCACATAAGGCACATGTGCAGTAATGATTTTGTTGAATGGCCGTGGACGAAAATGACTTCAATAATCCACATCGTAACTTTACCTGAACGAGAGCGCTGCTTTAAAGTGATACGATCACAGAACAATATGGAAAAAAATTCCGAGGGAAGGGTTCAAAGCATAACCAATGGTGAAAGCCCCTCAGCCAGTGAACTATGTGACCTGTGGGGCTTCTATGTGACCCCACCAATAAGAAATGCCTGAGGTAATTTGAAACAAGTGGAGGTGTGTCACTTTCAGATGGACGCTGGCTGAATGGCCCGGCTGGAGCAGCACCCTGCTCCCCCTGACCAGATGTGAGGGGCTTTTTTATTACAGGAGAAGGAGAAGCTGATAGTTGCAGGTGCAAGGCTGACACGAGGGCCAGGCTTGCAGGCCTTCATAAAGGGGATATCCATTGCCTGCGTTTAATCAGAGCCAGTGGGAAAGGATGGGATTCATTGCTCTTTGATGGAGAGCACTGTTATGAAGATGGACAGTCACTTTGCTCTCTAAGTGAAACCATCGTTTAGCCTCAATTCCCAGAGAAAAGGCCCATTTGTTATCCACAGGGGAGTGCAGCAGGGGTGGTTATGCTAGGTGGAGGCTTCATGCATTTTCCAGACAATTACCGCGCATAGGCATACATTTATGGTGAGAGAAAACGGACTATGCTAAAGCCAATGTGACACAGAATATCGACTTTGAGTATCCTCCCTGCTTATACCAACAGAGCAAGAGTAAAACGGACACACACAACGTGTTGCTGGGACTTCAGAGGACTTTACATTAACTTAGACTGAATTCCAAAAGGCTTCCCTCTAACATTTATAACAGCTCTTACTTGCCTAACCGTCAACATAAAACTAACCTTGCCCTCAATCTTACCACTTAAAGGGCTTTTCACATTGCCTTAAGTTAGTGTTACAATGGCCCGAAGTAGCATCATGCATGCAAAGCCAGGTATAGCGAGAGCGGACGCTGACATTTTCCAACGTGTGATGGAAGCGGTTGACCAATTAAATAAGAGTGGGCCAGGTGGCGAGTTAGATTAGACTGGGCTTAATCAGGCAGTGGGCGTTAAAGAGACGGGAGCTAAACCTAAGCGTTTCAGACAGAGGCCTAAAGGAGGTTCAGCAGCAATGGACATTAACAAGAGAAGAGGTGTGTCTTCAGAACATTAGAACATGTAAACCTTTACAAGTGTACAACCAAATAAAACTACTGTGAATGTTCCACTTGTGTGCTCAACCTGATTTACCTGATTACTGGTTTTAATGTGGTGCCACCGGATTGTACAACACAGTACGTGAGCCAACATGTAAGCATTGGAGAAATACTGGAAAACCACTAAAATCAACAATATGTACTTTGACAATTTCTGTTTTTTTTTTTTTTTTTTAAATCTTGTGTGAGGAATTTGTACAAGTTTCTGTTCTCTACATTGTGGTGAATTATCACCATCTTCTAAAACTCAAAGAACCAATCGGGTGCTTTTAAAAAGTGGGTATTTATTGGCTGTGTGTCCGCTGGCAGAGCGCTGCCCTCCATGCGTTTGCTAAGATTCATCTGAGTTTATGAAACAGACTCGTCGCTCACTGAAAAGGAATGAGCCTTGTCAAAGGAAGTGACACGCTTCGCCTTAATTCTTTCGACAGTCGTCCAAGAGGATCACACCATGTATCATTCTGATGAAGGAGCTCCACTCACCTTGTTCATAAAGTTGGATTCAAATCCTATTATGCTAAGTGGGAGCTTGTCCGGAAGGTTAATATATGAGAAAAGGCCTCTGATTGAACATGAGTTATAGTTAATGATAATAACTAATCAAATTAAAGAGAATTAATTTGCTGGAGTAGATATTGTGTTGCAGGCCCACACTGACACATACACACACACACACAAATGTGTCATAACACAAAAAAACTCAACAAACTCTTATCAGGTCTGACATGTTCCTAATTTTCTAAGCCTGGCACTGCGCCACAGTATCCCTGCCTTAGCTTTTAGACATTTTAAATCTCCCTGCTGTATCCACTTTCAGGAATTTTCCAGATCCATTGTTTTGTTTCTAAATAACCGAGCTTGACAGGCTCGCCTTGGACCAGTGCTTTATAGTATCAGGGTATCTGTGCCTTCTCAGCCACATGTTGTATTTCACACTTGCATTGCCCTGTCTCAGCTATCATGCCTTTGTTGTGTTTAATGGTATCTCCAGCCTTGGACCACTGATACCAGCTGAGCGGTCAGAGTGTTAGCACTCCTCAATATCTATTACAATTAGTTTTTGATTAAGGAACCCAGTGCGGCTGTTTGAAGCCTTTAATGTTGTGTCAACTGGATGATGATGGAGAGAGCTGCATGGACGCCTCCCAGTAACAAAGCGGCCAGTAAAAGGCTCGGAGTGAACCATTTTATCTTCTTAATGGAAACCAGATGACCTTTCTTTTTCTTTTTTTTACCCCTCTGTTTTTAATGCCGAAGTTTTTCGTGAGGTGATACCGACTCTGAGTATTCTCTCGCTTATGTAATTTATGCCAGGCCTCTTGGCAGCTTCATTCTACCTTTCATATTTTGGCTTTGGACAAATGTGTTTTTTGACACACTGTTAGTCTCAGAACAAAGCATGCGTCGGTTTATTGAGACGAATGACTGATCACCTCCATAGAACACGATGTGCTCATCATTTTCAGACTTTATTAAAACAAATGGAAGTGGTGACTTTATTTGAGGGGTCAGGCTGCGTCACAATTATGCCAGAATTAGTTATAATAGGAATTGAGCTGTGCTATGTTTTGACAATTATTAACTTTTGGAAGTCTCATTTTAAAGTATTGTAAATATTTTTTAAATAATAATTTTAAAAAAGGTGAATGCAAAGTATAGGCCTGTAGCAGCTTTTATGTTATCATGAATTCGAGTCAGATTTGAATTTTAATGGAGTGACACAGACACACAACTTTAAATTCCACCATATGTGATTTAAAAGAAAATTAAATCACAGATCCTGCTCATTAAATAGAACAATATATTTTTGAAATGAATAATATTGATCAATCAATTTAGACAAATCTTCAAAATCTTTCATGCAGCAACTACTGTCCAACTCAAGTTCAGAAATCTGAAAAGTTACTGCAGTGAAATGTCCAAGTTGTCACTTCATGAATAAACATGTCAGGAGTTCCAAAGGTCAAAGAACCACAAATCTTGTGTGTTTTTCGAGGAGCTGAAAAATATTTGGGATTCGAGATCTGAGCAGCTTGGTGGTTTTGAGGGATCCCATGCTGGAGTGATTCACAGAGGAAAAAAATCTCCACTACTTCCTCTGCTTGGTTACCAGAGGAATGTGAGAAAGTAATAAAAATAGTTCCCCCCGCATTTCATCAAAATAAACAAAACGATCCTCTTAAAAGCACCAGCGATGTTCTGCCGATGCAGGGAGTTAAAGTGCTATTTCCTGCGTGGTCGGAGCTGTGGTTTGAGACCGTGTTCGCTGGTTCTCATCCTGACACTGAATAACCAGCCAACATGAATCACACGCATCACATCCTGTGGAAAAAATGCAATAAATACGCTGGGAAATTAATTACTGATCAAGTAAAAAGAATATGCAGAAACATTACATAAACAAAAGTACTTCTTAGACACTGCTCTGACTTTTCCCATAGTACGGACTACTCCCACATCGGAAAGAAGGAAGGATTGTAATGTTTCTTATTAAAGAACAAATATGGCTTCTCAGTGCAGTGAAGGGTTTTTACGTTTGACTCTGCTGAGGACTGTGGGCCCTCTCTGTCACACTCACAAACATGAGAGGGAGATAAAGAAATGAAGGAAAAAAAAACGTCCTGGCATGCCAGCAGTCTGATAAGTTGCAGCTTGTGTAGTTTTGTTTGGTTAACTTAATCCCTGAGCTGGAAATGACCTTGTGAACTTAAGTTGGGTGGCAGGTTTTTTTTTCCAGCTTCTTTTTTTTCATTTTTTTGAATGCAACTCACTCCACTACACAATACCTGCATTGCAGTTTGAGTGGCTTTAAAATCTCCGAGGTGTATCGCAGCGATCAATGAGTGTGCGGCCGATTCTGTTTCACTGAAGCCATCCAGAGGTTTCTCTCTCTCTCTCCCCTGCATTCACACATCACAGGTCAAAGATCGCTGTCCTAGAACAATTACAATCACTTCTTTAGCACCAGCTTGAACCTGCTTTCATCCAACATGCTTTTGTGCACACATGGCCTATAACCTGGCCAACCTTGGTTTAATCATTACCATGACCCGTTTATCTGATTCTCATGCAGGTAACCATTAATAAGTGTTTACTTCCCGATGACCTTTGAGAACGTGCACGCCGCCTTTGCCCCACAAATGTCAGGCCTATCAGATGAGCTGGCCGGATTCGTTTTTCTTTTCCTTTGAAAGTGGACAAGAGTCATTCCACTGCAGTGAAACTTCTTTATGTTTGATTCCTTTAAAACAGATCCCACTTTCATTTAAAAATAATTCCTCCCCAGTTGTAAAAAAAAAATATATATATATATATATAGTTTTATCTATATATAAAATTAGGCAAATGTACAAGTTATGCTTACTTGGAAAAAAGAGAGGAAGCAAGGAAGAAAGAAAGAAAGACAGAAAGAAACTGGCCGAGAATTGTATTGGCTGTGTGAAATCCTGCCATTTCTCAGTGACCAGCTGCGTTGCCCATCTCGTGTTTAGCTGATGCAGAATGATAACTCACCGGTTGTCTTCCTCACTGAGATAGGTAATATATAGCTGAGAGGTGTCCTGACATAGTTATATCTGTTGGTGTCCTCAAAAAGACAAGGAGAGTCAATTACAATGGTAGAGCAGAATGCCTGTACAAATGTCAACTCCCCGCGCAGACGGCTGTGATAAATAACACCTGACCTCACACCAGGCGGCGGTCTCTCTGCAGGGCCCGAGACAAGCTTGCACGAGGAAATGGGAAATCAAGGCAGAGATGTGGGGCACTTTAGGAGAAGGGTGTAGGGCAGAGCACAAGAGGACAGGGGGACGTCTGAATGAGCAGCAAGACACGCCAAGAAACATAGTGCAATTGCACCACTGGTGTTTACTTTATGGCAATGCTGTGAAGATACCAAACTTCACTCGGGGGGTGTTGTGGCAGGCCCTGCTGTTACTCATACCTGTTTCTGACAAGAGAAACAAAGCTCAGACCCATCCCGCACATACTCTATTTGTCCGCATGAGACATAAAGCAGCAGGTTGGGTCTGCCCAGAACTCCCACTGCGCTCGTTTGAGCGTAATCTTTGTTGACAGAAAAGCAAGTGTGGGTTTCAGGTCACTCTCTATGGCTTCCAGTAATGCACCGGCACAGCAAACAGAGTGCAGGAGAGACAGCGTGCAGATTGTTGACGCTCTGAGTGCAGAGATCTCTGTGCACGGTCGTGAACGGACTGGATTACAGGGCCCCGGCGACGCTGATGGTAGCGAGGTGAAGGTAGCACCAAGCGCAGCTGAACGTTGCCGCCCTCCGTCTTGCGTGCGCTCTGTGTACGTGCATGCACGTGTGTGTGTTTGCGCGTAAAGGGGCATAGAGGAGCAAGTGGGGGAGTCCCAGGTCCCATGGGATGCACACTGGCTGAAAGAAAGGAGGAATGAGCAACAGGCCGACACAAGGGCACAGGCAGATGTGTGCAAAGATAAATGAGGAGATAAATCACCGGGTGTCTGGGCTCAAGGCATTTGCATTCCTAAAATGAAACTCCAAGGAGAAACACTGGAGCGTACAGAGCTTCAGTGACTCAACACACACACACACACACACACACACACATAAATGTATATGCAGTATGTATAGTATTCAGTGTATGCACATGTAATGTCTGCCCATGTGAACTGTGTAAATGGATCTTTGTTTTAGGTCCTGCTGATTCTAAGCTTCGTATCACACCTCGAAATTAAATCAAATCACCAACTCAAGCAAATTGGGGGTAATTTTGATAACAACTATGCTTCGGCTCGGCCGGGCTAAAACAAATGTCCGAGGGGCCCAGTTGCACATGGCTTTTTTTAAACAGACCATGTTTGATCTATGGAGGTCCTGGGTTGTCTCAGTGTCACAGGGAAGGACACTCCCCCTCTGGGATCACAGCGTTCCACATCTGATTTTCATGTCCGCGGAGCAGACAGCTGAGACGAGTGTGTGCTCCCCAGGGGAAATGTGCATTTGAATACATTTCCAAATTCTGATCAGATTCTTTCTACCATTACCGGCTGTTTTGAAGATTGGACGGACATTTAATCTGAATAGCCCCTATTTGCTTTCTAGGAAGGAGCAGAAGAATAAGAAGATTAGTTGCAACCTTTCATTGGTGAATCATGCAAGCGCATTTACTGATTAGAGTTTGGAAAACAGTCCTCATCTGTGCTTTGAGGATATAAAACACAGCAACTCAATTTTGCCGTTCCTACACAATCCCATTCAACCTTGTCATAACTTTACCAGCGCTGGGACTTTCCCATGAACGCAGCAGGCGGGGGAACTGAGAAAACTCATTGTGGGAGGCTCTGGGTGTGTGGGAGGGAGCATGAAGGAGAGACTGTCATCACTAATTCCTCGCCAGGGCAGCCCGAGAAGTGTTGACTAACTAATGACCATGTTTAACAAGTGAAGTGTATCAAGCTTGAGGAAGCACAGCTGGATATGGGCCCTGTGCATTGAGTGACTCAGAAAACAATCCATTGTCTTAAACACTCTCCACCCACAAACAGTTCCCTGAAAGCGAGGAGGATGCATAGTCGTGAATGAAGTTAAAAAAAATAAAAACTAGGGAGTCAAACTGGTGAAGGGAAACAGCTGGGTTTTAAAGTGGCGTGGTTGGCGGTTGGGTCAAAAAAGCACATCTATGTAGCACTGTGGTGGGAGTAGAGGATAAAACGGTAGTCCAAGACTCGTAAATGAGGGATAGAGGGATTAGGAGGTGAGTGCAAAGGAAAGGAATGAAACTTATCTGCCGGACGATGGTACGAAAAACGGATGAGAGGCGCTGAAACGTTTCCTTTTGTAAATCACGAGCTGTATGTGTTTGCGCAACAATCAGCGGCAGCCCCTTTCGAAGAAAGATGCCATCGTTAATAATGGGTCAGAGAGAGTTCAGCAGCGTTGCACGGGAACAATACGAGGAGCATAAATGAGTCTGGAGAAAAATTAAATCGCCTCTTTCTTACAGAAAAAAATTACAAGGGATTGAAGCATATGTTATCAACTTGTCTGACAATTATTTTAACTCAGATTTGGCATTTGGCAGCTTCGCTAACATGTGTTGGTATGATGGAGCCAAGTTAATGTTTTATATTATAACTACAGCACTGCTGGCCAGACGAGAGGCTCATGCTGTTTTGTATTCCTCTCAAGCGTGTGTCATAACTCATTTCACACGCCAAGATTCAGTTTGCCTATAATGAGGCAGAAAAAAGGAATTCCATTTTACAGCAGTGCTTTAGTTGGTGAACTGGTGTTAGTCCCTCAAATTTCCTCCTAATGAGCATTTTTGCTCCATATCCTTTATGACCAGGCTTTACTCGCCTTTTGACCATGTGATGTAGAAAAAAAAAATACTGTCCCTATATTTATGGCCTCTCCATTAACTTATTACCTCCCACATACAGTACACGCTTACTCAGCAGAGCAGGTCTGACTGACTTCTATCTGAGAATATATACTCAATGAAATATCTTAACTACTAATGGATAGTGGATAGAAATTGGTCTTCACCTTAAAATTTAAAACTTATGTTCTCTTTTTGGAACACAAGTCCCCATAATGTGACTGTCTCAACAGATTTCAGCCCCCAGGAGTAATACCTGAACCACACACACAGACACACAGACACACAGACACATCAACAACTTTGTGTGAGGAAGCCGTCCTAAGCCAGTTAAATCTGTGCTATTTGATAGTGTTTGTGAAACGTTTACTTGTGACCTGTGCTCTCAGACTCCTTAAGCCATCCACATGACTGAAGGAAGTGAAGGGCCTTTTAAGGCCCTAAGTATTGCCAGAGTCCTCCTTATATTACTGATGATATCTGTCCTGAGGAGTTTGCTGACAAGAGCCCGGGGATCAGAAATAGCCATAAAGCAGATGGGAAATTACATCTTATCCAACACATACTGAAATGGCCTGTCTGTTGATAGAAAAGCTCACTACAATGTCTTTAAGCAGGGATTTAGCCTTTGACCTATCCCCCCTCGAGCCCATGGACACTTCTACATCATGACTCAGTTGCCATAGATAGCTTTACACTACACTGCAACACACTAACACTGAGCGTGTCTGAGCACTAAAAAGCAGGAGTCAGGGAAATCCTTCAGCAAACCATCTGGCAGAAATAAATGATAGGCTGTTGTGCAGACTTTGGCAAGTAGATGACGTGGATTTTTGAACCATACCATGATAAGACATATTTGTACAAAGTGTGCTGTCTGTGTTCTCACAGCACAGAGTTTGATTGAATATTGGAGAGACAGAGTGAGAGCGCGAGACAACATTAATCCCTTAAGCCATTCAATGATGGCCTCTGACCAGGCCATATGAGATCCACTACCCTCTACTAATCTGCTCCAAACAGTGATGAACCCAGAAAGTGGCTCTTGCATTTAACAAACTGTTGACAGCAGGATTATCCAGTTTGTGGCAACGCAAACGTCAGAAATCCCAACGCAACTGCGTGTCTCTCGACAAAAACATGTTTTGCTTTTCAACAAGCCCTATACTCAGCAAATATATACTTGTCTTGTTGAAAATTACACAGGTCTAACGCCAGCGCAACACTTGTTTGGGTGATTATTTATCCTCTGTGAGGTGATTACACATGATTACTGAACGATTTATAGATTTAAAAGACGACAACTGTTGACAGGATCAGGCTTCTTTAAGGTGCAGTTCTGCCAAACGTGGTCAAAGAAGATGCAGCACTTCAGGAGTGACATGCACTTCCTCTTAGAGCCACTGAATGTTTGGTTTCTTCCCCTCATGGAAAAAGCAAAAATATTTCAGGAAACCACCAAAAAAAAAAAAAAAAAAAAATCAATACATAGCTTCAAAAATTCGACTTCACGAAAGAAAGAATCATCAACCTCTGCCCTTTTATTTTCAGTCTCCTGACATTTGAAGGTTTAGATCAAATTTCACTAATTGTTATACCATCAGCTGAAGAGTGAAAAAGTTTAAAAGACATAAAGCATATGTCAAAGAGTGAAGTATAAGAAACACTCCTATCCCCTCTTTCTTGATTGTTCACCTTACCTATTGTTTTCCTATCAAGATCTCTGGGCCACTATTTGCATTGACAAATATGTGAAGCCTTTTCAAAGTTGCCACCAACAAGGACGTCTTCGCAAGAGAGCGGACAGCTCAAAATTGTGCTGTCCCAGCTCTGACTTGGTTGCGACAGTCGACTTTCCATGGCAGTGCTTTGTTTGTTGAGATTTATGCCATCGATGGAGCTTTACTGTGATGAAAAGATGGCCAAGTAGCAGTCCCAAACCACGACACTGCTCACAACCTAAAATTTACACTGCACTCTAAAGTCTGAAGCTAGCGTTGATGACAAAATCTCCTTCTAGAGGCTGGAGTGGAAAGAGTGATTCAGATGATGTTGCGAGTTCTAGTTGAGCCTGAACACAACTCGTCATCGAAGGCCCGTTTTGGATTTGGAGTGAGGAGCTGCTGATGACAGCGGCCTGTCACAAAACAGTTTGGCAGCCATCAGGGACCAAATTTAGGCCCAGCCAGCGAGCAGGAGGCATAATCCTGTCTTTACCCAGACTGGCAGCTTAAAGGAAAGTGGGGTCCACCATTTGGATACGCAGATGATGGAGCTGTCTTCCCAGCTGGCCTCTAATCTAGCGGTGGGCGACAGAACATCATGTAGCTATGCTGCCACTCTACATAATGTGCAGTCATCCTGCCATACAGTGAACGTACATGTCTGATGACAGGTTGATGCTGCCTCTCGCTGCCGCCAGCAACCTGCACATACTCTAAGTGACAGCTAACAGGACGCAGGCACGGGTTGCTGTGTAAGACAGAAAACCATGCATCCTCCAGAGATACAGTAGGTGGAGCTGGGAACTGGGTTGTTAATATTTGCAGGAAGTGCAGTAGCAACGTTGGCTGTGCATATTTACTGCGTGACCACCAAGCACCAATAGGAGAAGGTTGTATTGTTCCTGTGTGTAACTCAGCTGGGCAGAGTTACATCAATGACTTTGTTAGATGCGTTGTTCATCCTATTAAAACATGCTCGCCTTTGAAACTTGGTGTCAAGCTGTGAGAGCCTTTTCCCCACTTCCAGAACGCCGCGAGATATTTATCCCGCACCCCCACCCCCCACTTGTTTGACATCTTCCTCTGTTTTGGACTCTCTAGTTCTTTCCCAACAATGTCAGCGTTATTTGTTCTGATCAGTGGCCCAAACCTGTTTGCTTACAGGTCACTAAAGTTGAAAAGTAAACAAAAGTAACCTGCAAAAGTCTTTGGGATCAAATGCTGTGGAGATGATTTGACATGAACTGATTTTGGTCCTGCATTGATTTCACTGTCCATGTGAAAATATTTCAGGATTGATCCTGGCTTTATAAAAACATGATGTGATGTGATCACACCAAGCACAGTAAAAAATCAAAACATTATATACAATGGATTTAAAGAGCTTAGATATTATACTATACAGTGCAGAGATCCCCCCCCCCCCACACACACACACTGCCCAGTGTTCTCTGGTTGGCTCAGAATCAGACTTTGTTGAAAGAAAAATCCCTTCCACTCCCATCCTGATAGAGTCCATTGAGACGCAGACCCCACACCACGACTAATAGCAATGGGAATCAGCTGAAAATATGTGACATAATCACATTAGTGTCTTAAAGAACACAAAGCTCATAGTCAACTTCCCTTGATCAAGGCACATCTGGAGGGGCAGGGGACTTGAAACACGGTCCTGCCTTTCCCCTGCTCAAATGAAAACAAGCTGTTTCACTATGCTTCCAGGCCAGAGCAGAACAAGAACTTTGACACAGTAATGGATTGCTCCAGCAGCCACACAGCTTAATGTGAAGACCCCAGAAAAAAAATAAAGGACGGCGAAGGGAAGATCTTGAAAGGTTTCAGAATAACGCCCACTGCTTTCCCAGTGCGGTTGAACTCTGACCTGAAAGCATTCAAAGCCACGATTTTTCTCTCTCTGCTTTGAAAGCGACTGTACGGCCATGTGCAGTTGTCCCTGCTTCATTCACGGAGATGACTGACCGTACCAGAGTTCACGTGTGATGATCAGTGTTCGAGAGATACATGAGAAAATATCTAGGAAAACTGAGCAGCGTCATTACCAATGCTTTGATTTTATTTTATTTTTTCCAAAAGGTCAGTTATTATCTGCGGTATCCTAAACCCTAACTGCATCCACCGAGTTCCAAGGAGTTTCCAGCGAAGCATGCACAGAGAGGTGACTGTCATAATGGCCTTGAGCTTCAGTCCAAGTGTTCTTTTAAAATATGAATGCCTGTTAATATTTTCCAGAGGTCCTCCAACACACTCTTAAAGCCCGCTTTTTTGTCTTCTCCCTATCCAAGGAACAAAGATTGGTTTCTGTTTCTGCTCTCAGCCTGCTGTGCAAGTAAGGGCCTGGCCAGCCCATTAACACCCACCTCAACATGTTCCATTCCAGCATTGGGAGCTAATTACAAACACTGGCTAGGCTTAAAACCTCTTAAAGACAGCAAAGAAAGGAAAGGAGAAAGAGGGAGAGTGAGGCGTTTGAGGGCGTTAGTGAGGGAGAGAGAGCGGAAGAGAGGCACAGAGAGAGGCTTGGTGTGGACTCAAGAGGGAGGGGAGGCCCAAAAGAGGCTAATGAATCCATAGGCAACTCCATACTGCGCAAATAGTTGTTCACTATATACACTGCAACTTTGGAAGAGTGAGGCTTCAAGATCTTCTGCCTTTGTCTCTCGTCAAATTCCTCAAGAGCACAAGCGCTGAAAGGTGTGGCCGCGTTTTATTCTCCGTGTGCCTCTCGCTTTCTTCTCGCCCTTTTAACATCTATTCCTGCAGTGTGGAGTGGAGGGCGGGGGGCAGGGGGAGGATGGGGTGTAAGGTTGTGGCTGTAAGCCTCAAAATAAAGCTATTCAAATCTGCGTTTGGTGCCGTGTGTGAGACTGAGAAGAGAGCGGGAGTTTTAATGATGAGCAATGATTTGTGCTGTTTTCAAGAAACGATGATTTAGGGATTTGAAAGCATGTTGTGGAAAAATAAAGGTGCAACCAGAATGGCACTCAGCAGACCACACACTTCTACAAAGACCCAATAGTCCACTTTAAATGTAATCAAGTTCCGCCACATGCACAGATTTAGTTTCAGTTCACAGACGTGCCAGATTCCTTTCATCAAGATCCATGAATTGTTCATAAATCAGTTAAAGTAAAAAAAAAAAAAAAAAAAAAAACAGACATCAAAATATTAAAGAAAGAAAGCAATTCCTGATCGGCCCCTTGATCTGGTCCAGAACCAGAAGGGAATGGGGTCTATCTTGATCCATACCACATCATTCCAATCCTCCAAGTTTCATGGAAATCTGTTTTGTAGTTTTTGCACAAGTCCTGCTGAATAAATAGACCAAACAGAACAGGTGATCAAAGATCAACTTAAAAACTTTACTACATTTCGTTTTGCAGTTTAAGAATTCTAGAACATATGATGAAATTCAAGACGATTAAGCATTCTATTCCAAACTGATAGGATCTGCATTTCTACAAGCAGCTACCGTATGGGATGAGCAATTTAATAAATGTCACACTGAACATTATCAAAGACGTAGAACAGAACTATCAAGGTTATGAACCAAATCAAGGAAGAACTGTTTACAGAGGTTGTGTTTATTGAATCAGAATACAACTGATTGACACCTTAGTACTGCAAAATGTATCATCAGATCTCAAATTTGAAGGAGAAAGTCAAAAGTACCACCTGATCACCTGGTGAAGAGGGAGCACCTCTTACTTTTGTAATTGCGACTACAAAGATATGTCAGGCTCCGGCACCAAGCTCCGACAGCCATATATCTTAGCCAAGAGACACATGACATGCATGCGGCTGACATGCGAGTTGTGGTTAGCGCAGTAGTTCCCACACGCAACTGTCTCTAATCAAGTCCCGTGCCTCAGTGCCCGAGGCACAGAGATCAGACAGATCTCAAAGTGTGCCATCAACCACAAATTACAGTGCTTGATTTGAGGTTAACTGAGAGCCACTCCTCCAAGAATAACAGATGTAATACCTAGATCGTCGGGAACCTGTGACACGGCTTAGGAGCAGCACTCGGTGTGAGATTTGGCTCAGGATCAGGCATCGGGGGGATGATCCTGTGGATATTCAGTGTATTTGTGTACGTTAGATTTCCCCTCAGAAACCGCACTGACATCAGAACATCCAGATCACAACTCCACCATGCTAACCTCTGCAGTGGTGTAAGGTGAGAACTCTTTGTTTCAGTCAGAAGAGGGAAAGTTCGGGGGGAGGGGTGGGTGGGGGTGGGGGGGTGGGGGGTCCTTGGCTGAACCTCTCAACTCACTGATAGTCTGTTTTTTTTCTACATACACGTGGAATCCAAATTCCATTCTTCTAAAAAACACGTCGCCATGTGCCAAATACAGACTAAAGCGACTTGTAAAAAGATCGAGTGACGACTGTTTTATTTCACCTCGCAGGGAGGTTTTATCATGTGCACTTTTTGGCACGTAAATAAACAGGGCAGGAGTGAATGGTATAGCCTCATACGAGGCAGCACAATGACATTCTGGGTGCCAGAGTTTTATTTATTTTTTTATTATGTCAAGGCTTACTTGCCAGTCACCTTATTCAGCGCTTTTAGTTTACCACATCATAAAGCTGAGGCAGACATTTTCCCCTCACTCCTGGCACCTCCCGCTCCTAAATATACTCTTCAAGAATGCTTGAACTCACTAGTTGCAACGTGAGCCAAAGTAAAGCGAAAACATTTGTCATTAGTTGGCCGCGGCAGAGGGGTGCTCCAGATGTAGCCCTTGTGTCGGCTTAGACGCCTGAGTGTGTGCACACTAACCAACTCGGCTCATGTGGCCCGTAGGCAAGCGGCCAAGAGAGAGCGGCCTCCTACTGTTTAATGACAATAAATTTACTGCCCGCTCCATATTGCTCTTGTATTTTGTAAACAAGGTTAATGCTCTTTTTAGCTGAGCACCTGGTGACAGAGTGTGACCTTATCGCGGTGACACTTACCTGAACAGCTCCTTGCAACCAAGGGTCACAGCTTATTTATAATAATAATAATAATAAAAATAAAGCACAAGTATTGGTAACTGCTGCTTCATCCGTTGCAGTTTATGAAGCTGATATGTGCGTCCCTGCGTGTGCAAGTCTTTGTCGAGACTTGGCAGCGGTTGCAGTCCTTCAGCTCGCTCTCCTACAGCCCACGCTGTTTGTGTCATTTGCACAAAACTAAGTTAACTTCTCAAAAGCATAATTCACCGCCTCTCTGTTCCTCACAGGAATTATGCATTTCTTATTTCATCACATATAAGGTGGTTCTTATACCCCAAGTAAAAACTTAAAACCCCTTTATTATCACCTCAAAAGAGGGATTATGGCTAATTGAGCATTGTAGCCAGATAATTGGGCCCGAGGACCTATCCACATGGAGAGAATAACCCTCCTAGTCTGATTCTGAAAAAGAGACAAAGCCGGTGGGTGGAGTAATGTGAGTTAAGGGATTCTCACCAGCTCTTGTGAGAGCTTGTTTCACATACACAGCTCAAAGTGGAGCTAATAACTTAACGCTAGTGTGTTTTCATTCTTGAGGGGTCTTTCTCCTTGGAACCTAGAACATTCTCCCCGATCCTTTGGTAAGGACTCTTGAGGGACTTTGTTGAGCTTGCCAAATTCTTTACAAAGACTTTCCCTCTCTTTATCTGTCTCAGTCTCACACACACATGCATGAACACACTCACACGAACACACAGGCATGCACACGTGCAAACACACACACACAAAGAAATAAAAACTATTGTATAAGATCAGAGTGTTAGATGAGTTGAAGAAATGAAGAATGATATTTAACCTTTAAATATGCGTTTTACATTCTTTCTAGTCCTTTTCACTTAATTTGGCCCAAAGGTGACTCTCTATTAGTTATGTTTTGATAATTCAACAAGTAGTTTGTGCCTGTGATCATATTAAAGCTGTTTGGCCTTGATTTGTTGTCACCATTGTTGAAGTTGTTTTGTTTACATCCGTCAGAGCCACGTGTCTCCGTTGGCGACAGGACCAGGTCCCTCCCCCTTTACTCTTCTGCTCATTAAAAATGCCATCTGAAAATGATGTAGTCATTTGACGTTTACAGCCTTGTAAAACAATACGTTTTGGTGGCAAACAAACACTGTGCTTGTGAGCTACTGAAAATAGGAAGGGCCACATTGAAGTAAAAGGTTTTAAGGGAATGAAGTTGTGTAATTACAAGAAAAAGTGATTTAATATAAAGCTGTAATATTGCAAGAACAATTTAAATTTTACAAGAGGAAAGTTTACAAGCATACATTTTAGGCTGCATGTATTTAATAAGGGGATATGAGATAATCACCTTGCGTTTTAAAATTAGAGCATATGTTACTAGACTGGTTCTTGTAAGATCACGACTTTGTTCTAAAAACCTAATCATTATTTTTCTTCAACATGCCCCTAATGGTAGGATAAAGTCTGCTCTGGGTCCTGTTCTCAACCACAACCACAGATTCCATCCATAACATGCCTGTGAATGCACCTCGCTCTTCCCTTTGTTGTCTTTAGCTCAGTGTCCTGACATTGTGGAGTTACAGTGAAAACCACCACAGTTCATTCTGATGACAAACTTGGAAATTTAAAGTGAAAGTGTCATGTGTGGCTGCTGACTGCTCTTATTACAACCTTGTGCCTGGTGACTTGTTGCAGGGTCATGTTGTCCCACTCTCTTCTTACATAATTGACAATAACAGCGGATCAAAGGCCAAAGATTTGTTTTCATGCCTCTGTATCATGTCGTGTGCAAACCCTACACAGAAGAAAAATATTCTATCTTTTTATTTTCCGGTTTAATCACCAAGAGCTGAACAGAGCAGGAGCAGGGAGATTTCCAACCAGAGAATCGCTCTTTACATCAGAAGCTAAGCTAGTGGAAGTAAGTGTAACGCTGCTAATGGGGTCTCAATCCTTCTGCAGTGACCTTTGCCCCCTTCCATCCTCTTTCAAGACAAACAGTCCATGACTGCCCTTGACTCCTCCTCTGGTGCAGCAGCTTCATGCCCCGGCTCTCTCTTAGTGTGACCCTCGGTTGACAGTTCCCTCCAAGAGCCCAGCTGAAGCTGCCTCTCGCTAAGCCTGCTCTGACGACAGGGGCATCAAGTGATCACCGGCCTCTGTATGAGAGCACGCCCCCCAGCGGGAGTCTTGTTAGTGATCCTCCATTGCCTACAGGAAGAAGTCCCCCTCTGTTTCCGCTGTCGTGCACGCAGGTGAAAGATGACACTTTCACCAGTGTAATACCAGTTCAAAGGCTGAGCTATGGTCTCTCATGGTTTTATACCGGGTGAATTCTTGGAGTTGAATGGGAAACCAAACGTATGTTTTTATAACACTTACACCATAATAAACTAATCTCACAATTCTTTATCATAGAATAAAGTTAAAGACATTTGTCTGTTAGCTTGTCTTGTCTTTCTTTTCCTACCTCAGCTCTAACGGTGCAGTGGCGCTCACCTTCATGGCTCCACTTGAAATGATGATTGCAGATTTGATAGCCCACATTATCTGAGTGAGCTGCGGGAAAAGGTCACGAGGAAACATATGGGGCAACATCACGGAGTGCCGTGTTGCCTTGTGTTAGCATCACATGGAATTCCATCCAGGGTGAAATGTGTGGCGACCTCGCCATGAGAGTCAAACCATTCCAAAAAGGTCAAAGATTTACTTTGTCTGAATTTTCTCCAAATGTGACTCATGCACAAACTGTTTACAATCACTCTGTCTCATTGCCGGAAGAAATAAAACATCACCAAACCATCAGTGGCAAGTTCCCACAGGGAGCTGTGCTGGTGATGGTACAGTTTTAAAACCAAGAGAGAGGTTAAAGAGGTACGGTCAAATAGATCTGAAGCCAAAACATTGAAATAAAATATCACATCAACATGTTTTTTTTTCTGTATGACATCATTCAAACAACAGAAATATGTATGTATGTGACAAACATAGCATCAAAATAGAAATCCCGTATTCCTATTTCTCACAATGACCTTGAATCAGAGTCTATTCATTTCAATGTGTGGAATGTTCTCAAGACCAGGTCCTGGTGTCGGCTTCACTACAGGCATGTGCGTTGCTAAAGGCCCGAGGAAGTGGAGTGTCAAATTTGGTGTGATGTGGACACACGATACGTTCTGTATTAACAAACGCCGTGTAAACAGGAGACTGACATCAACATGGACATTGATCCCGACACCAGCATGCTCACAACAACTGATTCCTCACTCTGGAGCACTGAACACTGAATTGAATAGCTCGTTTTGCAGCGGCAGTGGTGCAGCTTCAGGGGTCTGCAGCTACATCACTGCAGGTCACGGTTATCGTTTAAGAACGAAGGATGCAACCGAAATTTACCACACACCAAATGAACAGCCCATTCCAGTCAGGAATATACAGGCACTGCTCGAGTCTGAAACTGAATAATGTCCATATCCTGAGTCAGCCAACCAGAGAGCCAGTTTACTCACTGTGTAAAAAAATATATAAGCACGACTTCACACTTTGTTGGAAATCAGTTTAAACTAATTTGATAGATAACAGTTACTTTTCTTACTGGCCTGGTAAAAGTCTTCATCCCTGTGAGAGACCCATGGTAGCAGTCCGCGGTTAAACCACAGTAGCAGAAAGGTTAATACACTCAGCACATGTTGCCTCTTACAACAGGTGGTGCAGCGCGATCGGCGGCTCCCAGCATTCCAGCTTTTCCATGCTGGTGGCCCCTGGTATTCTGGGATTTACGCTGCCTCCCCTCCTTTCAACCACAGAGGCCTGACTGACAAGCTAATCGTTGGGCTGGGATCCCCTCAGCTATTGATTCCACTGCAACACAACACCTCCCAGTCAATGAAACTGCAATATAATGCTTGAGCTGCAAAGAAAAGGGGAGTATTAGCATGTTGAGCAACTGGAAGAAATTTGCTGCTGCTGCTGCTGCTGCTGCTGCTGCCTGCACTGCTTGGTCCTCGCTGCAGCTGCCGGTAGGTAGAAACAGAGCGGCACAAATAAAGTCGGGAAAAATGTGTCTCAGGGGGTAGGAGCTTGAAGGGGTAGGTTATTAAAAGCCACAAAGTGGAGCCCATGCTGGGCATAGAGAAATAGCCGCAGCATGGAAGAGGCACAATGGAAGCGAAGGGGGTCTGCCTTCTAAATTGTTCTAATCCTTTGAGTGTTTTATTTCATTCGGTTTTGTACTTTAAAAAACGCTGCCTGGGCCTGTGGCCACGCTTTGACTCAACTACTGGTCACCCAGAAGGGCAGGATTTGTCAGACCAAGTGTAAATTACTTAAATATTTGAAAAAAAGGGGAAAAGTATTGTTTCCTTGAAAGATTGTAGATTTTACAATTTTTTGTAAAATCTACAATTTCCCACACTGTTCCCACACTGACAAGCTGAATCAAAAGTTCTTTTAGATAGTTAAGGATGATGGCAAGGAACAAATGTGCCGTCAAATATCACCAAGTTATTTGATCAGCCCCCCCCTGCCCCCCCCTATTTTTTTTTTTTTTTTTTTAGAAATCCATACCCACCAGGCTACTCTAAATATTGATCTGAGGCACAATGGCTGCAATAGTAAACGCAATTAGTCGTATTACTGTTGGTTCCAGTCATTTAGTCCAGTATCCAATTTCCATGCTGTGTGAACACTTAATTAAAACAAATGTGTTACAAATATATATCGGGGATCAGCAGCCTTCAAAAAGCCTCTTGTGGCTCGGAGAGTCGATGCAACAAGGAAGATAGCAAATCAATGTGGCCGGTCACTTATACCACAGGGATTTAATCAAACGTGAGCCCTGACAGCAACGCCCAGAGAGGACAGTGCAGTTATGGTTAGCGGCCTCACTGGGATAGAGACCCTACAGGCTGTTTGGGAGCAGGCAGGAATATTCCTATCAGTTTGATGCTATCCACTGTTTTCATGTCACGTCACTATCGCCTCCTCTGATATTTGTGGTTTGTTACCGTCGGGTGTTAAATCTGTCGAGATAACTGAGTGGCTCATGTTTGAATGTAGTCAGACCGTCGTGCTGGTGAATGACTGGTTCTGCTCTTCAGGAATACCTGTCAACCCAATCAACCCGGTTCAGACAGACACTGAACCCAGTGGCCAAGCAAAAAGCAAATAGATCAGTGTGTCAGATTTACAGTTTACAACCTCTCCACAATCCTAATGTGACTTAATGAAACTAAAGACGTCATAGTAATATTCATCCAGCAACAATAATACAAACCACTCTGCACATAAAAGTGAGCTAAGAAAGGTTGAGTCAATCACTGGCCAGACAAATATACGTTTATTTTACTAGTGTTCAACAGCATGTAGCATTTTTAACACTGTTGAGAAAAGCTGAATGTAGATCCAAGTTACCGTTGTCAAGGAACCTGGTGCCAATACATCCCACAGCGTCTGTTCTCTCAGTAACTAAAAACAGAGCTCACGCCGTAACTTCAGTAACAACGTGATTTTTAAGGTCTAAATTTTATTTTCAAGATTTTTGGTGACTTTTGATTGAAAAAAATATTGTGAGGACACATGCCCATGCATTAAAGGCACGAGTCCCCAACGACGCCCTAATCATTTAGTCGTGCTGGAGATAATGAAGGAATCTGGAGCAGATGGTTAGTGCACCATAAATAGCAAATGTAATTAGAGAGCCTGTCAAAATAGAAATGTGCGGCGGGTTCAGGTACAAAAAAAAACAACAAAAAACCCACAACCGATTTATAAATGATGGCCCAAGTTTTCTCCAGGGTGTTACCCCAAGTTCCTCAAAGTGCAGGAGAGATGATGAGATTGTCTTTCTGAGTGTAATTACTGGTTAGTTACTGTTTTCAGAAGGTTCCCCACTGCCAGATGTGTTATTGGACCCGCTGCCAGATGTGGAGGTGCTATTGTGCTACAGTTTAACAGTTGGAGAATTCAACGTGAAATGTACATGTTTTCTGCAGCTTAGCTTTTAGATTTACTCCAGAGGTTAAGACAATATGATCAGAATACTATGTAATCCTCAGAAATGCCACAAGGAAGGTTGTTGTTTCTACATGTGAGTGTGTACGTAGCGCTTCCTCTGTGTGAACTTCAAAAACAGTGAAACAGTTTGTGAAGATCCGTTGTTACCATATGTTTTGTTTGAGCCTAAAAACAAACCAGTCTGTGATTTATCTTGCCGTGGACCTTGCGCACTTTAAACTCAATAAACTTGAATTAACACAAAAAAGCACTTAACTCCACTTTGTGCATGATTGAGTTTAATCCACGTTTTCAATATTGCATTACGTAAATAAGCACGTACGTGGTGTAGCACGGTTCATCGTTTAAAAATGACAGCGGCTATTATTGTGTCTGGGCTTGGTTTCTTGAAATTGCTTTAATTGGACGATGTAATCTAGGTTACGGTTTTCGGGGTCATTCTCAGGGAGACGTGGGCCAAAATATCTTGGAGTAAAAAAGGGGCCAAACTGTTCTGAATATTCCCCGTCTGCTCGCAATGAGCCCGTGCTCTGCATAAACAGTATTGCTCCAACAACATTTTTCAGTCCTCAGCCATTTCTAGGGCAAGCTCGGACCCCTGGGACTCGACAGAAATATCCACGATATCAGAGAGGCCGGTGTTTTCTGAGGCTCACCTTTGTGAGGGCCACTAATGTCAACTGGAGCTGCTAAAAATCTGACAACAAAGGGTTAGGAAGTTGCAATTATTTGCAGGTGTTCGGCATTGTCAGCTTTAGTTTTTTAACTCGGTGCGTCCGCTTTAATTTTGGAGTTTCACAGACAGGTCGTATAATATTTCTAAACCGCCTGTCAGTGTAAATCTAGTACATTCAGAAGTAGCTCAATATCACCAAATACACACCTCTGAGCCAGCTAAATTCAAATCAAGTTAAAGTTCTATATTTATCCAAAGTAATTTCTGTAATCTGGCATAAAAACTCGAGGGGATTTTCTTTGGGGTTTCATTCATAACCTGGCCCTAAACATTGTGCTGCTTTACCAGAATTACACATGGAGACTTTTAGGATGGAAGATTCCAGTCAGAGATGCAGGGTGGCTCTTCCCAAACATGTTTTGACTAAAGGGCTAAAACCCGGACCATCAGTCAAACATGTTTCAGTGTAAAATAATAACAAACTCAGTTTGCTGAGGCCAATAAAATCTGTAGTACCCATGAGCCTCATGAGCAAGTGGCTACTGAGACCACAGTCAGAGTATTTTTACTGCAGTGATTTGTTGTTCCCTTCCTTCTTAAGCGGAAGGTTCAACTAATGCAGAACTTCCATTAGCTATTAAGGGTTAAAAATCCTAAAACAGTAACACAGTGGGATCCCACTACTTCACAACTTGAGTTTAAATAATAATAATAAATATGACTAAGATCAGATGAGTTGAATTAAAACACATTAAACCATAACTGAGGTTATTGGTGAGTGGACGGAGAGCAGCTTATCTCACCTCAGTGTGACCCAAGCAGTTTAGAGTTTATAGCTTAATCTGCAAACATGTCTTCTGGACCCTCAGTGTTCTCTGTATTATGGACAGACGTTCTGTACAAACCTGTCAGGGTGAGCAGAACAAACAAAGCACTGACCCTCATGTCACTATTTCTCTTTATTTCAGCAGTAATTTGGTTTAAGAGCCAGAACGTCATGTACCCACTCACTCCAGACTGATCACACGCCGCAGCCGGCTCTGCCTCATGTCTTCTTGCTTAAATGATGTTTTATCAAACTGATTCCATACCGTGGAATATGTCACAGTGACGAATAACTTAATATATACTGATAATCTTAAGAGCAGATGGAATATTTCAAGTAGAATATATATATATATATATATATATATATATATATACATATATAAATATATATACAGTCATGCCCGAAATTCATCAAACCCCTGGTACATTTTGACCTGAAGTTACACAGGAAAATGACACAGGCATCTCCCAGAGGATAAAAAAGACTATTCCTCAGCTTTTATTTACATTTGAACCAAAGGTGGCATGTCCCAGGGGTATGAATAATTTCGGGCATTTATTTATATATATATAGTATTTAAAAGGGTCAGATTGTTTTCTAATGATCAGTCCTGATTTTATCCAACTGCCTTGTGTTTCTGAGAGAGAGAGAGAAAGCAGCTCCGGTCGTCTGCAGGGAGGCTGATAGACCCTCACAGTTCTGCTGCTGCTGCGTGTAACTTTAAACATTAGAAATGTCAGGCATAGCACAACAAATTAGTAATTTCCTGTCTGTGTGTAAGGCAGCAGGAAGTTAGAGATACATCCTCCCCTCTGGCCGAAGGGAAGGAAACAGTGTGAATGCAGAGAGGATGTCACTGACCTCTCTGAGGAGAGTCAAGGCTCGACCTTGAAGCCTAGCTGACTAAACACAGCACTGGAATCACTCAGGGCAGAACATGGACACAACCAGCACATCTGATCTGTTTTTACACTGTGTGTGTAATTATTATTCCCGTTGGCCGACAGACAGAAACATTTGAATTCAGCTGGTTGAAATTAGCTGCTGTAATAAACAGTTGTCAGTGTTTCAACTGAAGCACATCAGCTGGTTTCACTTGATTCTGTTCATGAAGACTCCTTTAGAGTGATTGTATTACCGGCAGGTTAATACAAACGAAACAGGGACGATTACCTAAATCTCCATTAGCTGCTCATCTGCTTCCACAGGGGCCGTCTCAAAGTCCACCCTGATACTCCTCCCACAGAATCTGCCATGCTACATGTATCAGATCATAAAGGTAAGAAGCAACTTCCAGGATTTATGAGCCTACAACATGGGATAAACCATTTGGTTTTTATTATTCCATTTAGTCTTAGCCGGACCACAAAGTGGTTCTGAGAGCCTGTTTTATGTATTCAGCTGCCTTCCCCTCAACAAGCATGTGGAGCCGCTTAAATAAACCATCAACCAGAGCACAGCTGCAACAACAACCGATCGATCGGAGGCAGGTTACCGTCTGAACACTGCGCCGCCAGCACGCTGGCTTCAGCAGGTGGGGTGGGAGTTGTAATTTGCTGCTGAAGGGCTTTTGTGCCTGCCTGACTTTAGAAAAACTGTAACTTGTGCCTCCCTTGATAGATAGCCACGAAGGCTGATAGAACGTGTGTGTTTGGGAAAGATTCACCACTGTATAAACAATCGACTCCCCACCTTCCACAACATCTGGGAACTCTCAAGTATCGAGGCAGAAACAAATAACCAGGGACTTGTTAGTTTCTGATTAGATTTTAAACAACTCATCATGGCTCATCGAGTTCCCCTGACTGCACTACGGAGCCCAGGCAAACAGGGATACAAGGAAACACAATGGCAACACTGAAAGCAAATCAACCCTCGGAGCTCATCAGTATTCTGAGTTTCTGATGTGCAGTCGACGATTTTAGCATTTGAGATCCTCTCCTTTTCAAGAAATCTCTTTTTCCCCCCTTAAAATAAAGCAAGTTCAGCGACGGCGTACAAGGCAGGTCCTCACTGGCTCGACAGAGATGGCAATCTCTCGGTGGTATTGCTCTCCTGAATTCAATGTTCTCACTCCCCTTAATCTCCTCACTCAAACAAACAAGCAGCATCAGATTATTCTCCCCGTCACTCAGCTCAGAACTGTTTGCCAGCTCTTCTTGAATGAAGACCATCCACATTATCAGTAATCCTCTTGTCTGCCCCAGTCTGAAGTTTGGGTGAGCTCTGTGAGCAAAGTCTGGACCCTCTCTGAGGCTGAAGAAAAATAAAGGAATTCCTGTTTGCACGATGAATGACGAGCATTCCTGGCTCTTTGCGTTATATTCTGGCATCTGCGTGAATGATGGCCAGAAATGAAAATAAAACAAAATCCTTTGACACAAAGTGACTCACTTCAATTTCGGATTAAAATCTGAGGTTGCGTGAAATTAATCTGAAAACACCTACAAACATCTCAATAGCAAGATAATGCTTCCACATGTGTACAACCTGTTCACCCGCGTCAACGCTGCAGGTGAACAAAATGTCCAAGAGAAGAAACGTGTCGAGCTGTTCTTGTTTATCTTTCTCTGCGTTTCGCTTCGGCGTACACATTCCGTCTCATGCCCACATCAAACCACACAATGGCGTCGGCTGCAGCTCAACTCTTGCACTGCAGCACGGCGCAGGTTTTGCTCCCGCAAATCCGGTTGCTAGACAATCTAAGCCAATTACAGTATGGGGGCAAATGGTTAACCTCTATAATATACATTTCCCAGCCTCCTTCCCTGAGCTCGCTTGTCATCCCCAGAGCAGAGTTATGCACCAGGGCCCAGTGTCCCAGGCGACCCAGTTTGAATTGGCTCAATTCATTAAGCCAGGACCCGTGCACAAGCCCGAGTTCACACGGCGAAGACACTTGCAGCAAACAGCTGCTGCACATTCCTGATGGGAGGGCCAGGCAGATGTCCAAGGAAAATCAAAGGGAGAGACGGGGGAAAGTTTATGAGCCAGCGTTTGCCAACCTCAACGAGACGCTCTCCATCCCCTCCTCAAAGACAGGGTGCAGCTGGCGGAACTCACGGCCTTGTCCTGTTTGGGGCTGCCCCGGTTCTCCCACTCTCAGCACTGCAACAACTCAGCGCACTGACAATATCAGCCGTCTCCTCACTGCTCCCCGTTTGAACCGCGAACCACTCTGGCACCAGGACAGGCGGCCTCTGGCTGAGGGGCCGCAGCAATTGTTACATTTTATTCCCCTGACATTGTTCCACTGAAGCAGTTCATTGTTCGGCATTAAGCCTAAAAACTAAAGTTAGAGAG
This sequence comes from Pseudorhombus dupliciocellatus, assembly GCA_016785235.1. Taxonomy (NCBI): domain Eukaryota; kingdom Metazoa; phylum Chordata; class Actinopteri; order Pleuronectiformes; family Paralichthyidae; genus Pseudorhombus; species Pseudorhombus dupliciocellatus. The sequence continues at coordinate 982,337 of JAFBJW010000038.1, forward strand.
CAGGAATTGAAAATGAGTTGCATAGTAGACCTTTTGTTTGGGTTCTGCTTTGAATTGTAAAAAGTCTAATTGTGGTAAAAGGGTGACAACAGAAAGGTGTTTGACCTGATAAATGAATTAGACATTTATTTTTCATCCAGTATTTCTGATTGCAGTTATATTAAAAAATAATTTTGTATTTCTCCAAAAAAATATACATTTGGAAATGTGATTCAGAAATTAATGCAAACAAACATTTTCTTTGGCTCTTTCCCCAAAGATTCATGGAATTCATTGATTGACGTTTATTGATCAAGTTAAATGAGGTAGTGGATTTCAGCTGCCAAATGTGCCATTTTCCGACGACTCAACTAGTTAAGTGTCCTCGCATTGATCTTTGAAAGGAATGAAGTGTCTCTCATTTGAGCGTGTTCCTCAAATGATCATATTTTGAAGCACGTGTCGGCTCCGTCATTCATTTTCAACATTTAACAACACAAATGGATCTTTTGTGTGGTTTGAAATCACTGAAAGCCGTTATTATGACAGTGGGTTCCAGGGCTGTTGCTAAATATTTTCGAGGTGGGGGCGACAGTTGCTCTGCTCTTGGATCACCGCTCATTCCTTTGAAGACAACTTTGAAATACCACAGCGGCGGCAGGAGTGCACCCCCTCACATTCATCACTTCACAAACAAGGACAGGAGCATGGTCATGCTTATACGTCTCTCTCATACTTTTTCTTTGTCCTGCGCGCCACCTTCCTAACCCACAACTGTCTCGTCTCTATCCCCCTCCACCGCCGCCCACCCCGGCCCCCCGCCCCCACCCCAGCTCATCTACGCCCCTGCTCCACTGCACACAAACCCAGCAGGATGCCAGTTGTAATCACTGTTGGACACAATTTCAGGGACAATTTGAAGACTATTTATTATCCTTGGTCAATAAGGAAAAAAGGAGGACAAGCGTTTTGTGGATGTTTGTTTGCAACGATTGACAGGTTAATAAATGACTGAGATTACAGTACATTACATTTTTTTTTTAAAAGAAAAATCACTAATTTGAATTCCTACATTAATTATAATATAAATGCAATTGCCACACAATACAATTTATTAAACTACTGATTGTATTTTAATGTCTTAGTCATTCTCATAAATGTATATAACCCACAGAAACGTACCTCTAACAGGTAAATTATCGATTACATAAAATCCAGTGCAGCACCAGCACTTAATCTCCAGTGGTGGCTGAGCTGCAGTCTGGTTACTAAATCTAATATGAAGTGTGAGAGAGCTCCCCTGGGTAAAAACACGATGATAAAACTGGCGGTAAATGCTGCGGTATCCATTCGTAGCCTCTTCAGATTAGGTGGATGGGACAAACTCCCCTCCGGGGGAAAGTTCCTCAGCAGGGCTTCAGGTAACACAAACCTCTTAATCACACATGACCTGGCAGCTAAGAGAGAGTTAAGCAGCAGCATGGGGCCTCCCATAGCGTTCCCTCCCCTCCTACAACATCATTAGCGGAGGCACATGGCCCGCCTGCCCGCCTGCATCCCATCCCAGTGTTTACAAACATCAGCATACCCGGAAAACCGCTGCTTATTTTAGAAACCTGCTCGTGGTGAATATGAGAGCCTGTACAGCACAATGCAAACTAAACCGTCGGCTATTAAAACCCCATTTTACTGCCAAGGGTGACTACTGCTGTATCACACCAGTGGGAGTCAGTTCTGGAGAAATGCAATTATTGTTTATGCAGCGGCAAATAAAAGTCGAACACAAAATCCTTCACGGGGCCTCCTCAGCTCAAAAAGTGTTTACCTTCGTCTATTGAGCAGATCTCTCCTTCGACATAGCTTTGGAGCAGCACTCGCACAAGTTCATTTATCAAAGTGAACTTTAAAGGGGGAAAAAAAACAGGAAGTGAACTGTGGTTGAAGGTTTATATGTCATCAGCCATTAGAGCAAACCCGAGGTGCTGCTGGAGTTGGAGGAAAAGTCTGGGTGCCCTTGACAAAGCTGACAGAATGGTCTACGATATTTTTATACAAGAGGCTATAAATATAACGTCTATGACAGGAGACGACTAAGTGCTGCTATCAGCTGGGTGATCATCTCCACAGCTCTGTATTCAAATATCAGGATTAGAACGTTCATTCATTTTTCTTTTAATTTTTTTTTTTTTTTTAAGATATTATCTGGTTTATTAAGTTATAGCAAAAACTCATTTTGTTTTGGTCTGGTTTCTCTCCATTAATTCACTGAAATTATGCTTTTATTTTATTTAGATGATCAATAGATGGTGGGTGTCCTGCTTCCATGCTACAGTCAAATTAAGATTTAGCTTGGTGCTAAAGTGATCAATAATTTGAATAAATTATTGGTACCCATTTCAGACTGTGATTAATTTGATTAATATGTATTTGTACATCTGAGTTGTAATCTCTGTTTAACTTTATTTATAAGTGTTGTAAATTATTTTCATCAATTTAAAATATTTAGATGTAAAAGGTCGAACAAGAGATACGACTCATCACAGCAGAGAGGCCAGGACTGCGCTGTTGGCTCAGCGCACCCGCTTTTTATGTGAACATGTGTGCTTTATAACTCCTTTTTAATCTTTACAGCTCCTTATCAACACTCCCTTATTCCAGGCGTTCACGAGCGCATCCATCTGAAACATGCTGAAACATGTTTGTGGTCACTGGCTTGTGTTGCTCTTGGCTTCGCTAACGTCTGCACATTGGCATTTTAATGTTGATGAATGTCCGCTGCTTCTGAAATAAACAAATACACATTTTTCTCCCAGATAAGTGAGACCAAAAGTGCAGATGCGTTAAAGCGATTGAAGGGAAACATCTGCACTAAACTAGAGCCTCGGTTTAGTGACAACAGGGTGAAGTCGTTGTTTTCATACTAATGATTGCGGAATTATTTCATTGGAATACAGCATAAATATCACAAAATCTTAAATACATTCCTTCTACACTGAGACTAACAATTGGCCATAATGTAATTTACAAAATTCAAAGTGCACGGCTTTGGCAACAACTTCTGCAAAGGGGCAAAGGCTAAAGGTGCTCTTTAAGACCTGGGGCAGTTTGGTGCGAGAGCTGGAATGCAGGGGGAGGCTTGTAAATTAGAGACCTAATGAAAACTCTCTGGTGTCCAACTGAAGCAATCATCTGGTTAGAATCAACCAGTTATTCCACTAATTTCCCTACTGCCCGCTCCGAGCCCTCATTGCCTAATTTAGAAGAAAAGTGCATGTTCCATTTTACACACCTGCAGTATGAACTCGAGACATGCGATCCCCCCCACAGCAAAGCCTCCCCTGCACATTTCACGAGCCGGGAAAGCAATAAAGCCCCGGACAAATTATCAATGCATCTAAAAAATAATTATATCTGAATTGATAATCTAGTTTTAAATAGCTGATTGATATGTTTAGGGCACAGAATTGTCACAGTTGTGGTAAGGAATTTGTGCTTTTACTCTTCTTTAGGCTGCAGGTTTCTTTTTATCAAAATTACAAAATGATTTTGTTTAATACATATATATAAATTATTACATGGATTGTAGGACTGGCAGCTGCATGAAACAACGTCTACATCTCCCCAAAGACTTGGTCACTACCTTCCTTAGAGTTATTCAACCTTTCACCCACTGGGCCCCCTGAATCTGACCTTTAACCAGATGCCATTTGCTTAAAATCTCCTTGCTAGTTTTCAACCCCTGGAATCTGCAACACATTACAAGAGAAGAAGGGGAACAAAGGCAGGAGATTAGAGGCCAGCCCAGTTATTAGTTTGCTGATACAGTTTTACAAGGGTCAAATGCAGCGATAGGGAAAACAGGGTGAGAAAAAAAAGACGTTTCAGATGCGGCTAATAGAGCCGTGGACAACTTTGTCATGTTGACACAACTTTTTTCTCCCGATAAAGGAAAACATCTGCAGGCAGGCAGTCGTATTAATGTGGCATAAAACGGTTGTTTCACAGAAATACATGTACATGTGCAAGTCACAAATTTTCCCAGCGATGACAGCGAACTGTCTTTTAGTGCTGGACGTGCTGTTGCATTGCTGTGTTTGCTCTGGTTCTCTTCCCACTGTCGTCTGAATATCAAATGAGCCATTTCTCCTGTTTTCACTTAGCATCTCGGCCTCGCTTTAAAACGTCTTTGTGGACGATAGTAATCTCACATTATCTCAGTTAGAAAGTGTGTTTTTACCAGAGAGGGAGGCAGCGAGTGGAGGTGCTGATGTATTGAGCAAAGTTGCTTGTCTTTGCTGAAAGCTTTTGTTTCCTGGGGCTCTCTTTTCATCACAAAGCCTTTGGTTGGAAGAGACATAAAGACAGGCGCTGACCCTGGTGTGAGCCCTTTGACCTTTGTGAACCCAAGGGGACAGATTTCCAGCAACTGTGCAATCACTATTAGTTGACCGCGGGCTCTGTGGTGGAGAAAGGCTGGAGCCAGACGAAATGAATGGAGGGACACGCTAGGAAAATCCAGTAATTTATAGAAGTTGAGAGTCTATTTCCAAAGAGGTGACGGTGGATCAGCTGACACGTGGGGGTCAGAGGTGATGTTTGGGCATGATTTCCTGCCCGCGTTACTGTAACATCTGTGTGTTAAGAGACGTCTGGGACAAAGCCGTTTGACCCTCTGGGGCATAATGGTGTAAGAAAAAAATAAACCCCACAGTTCAAATTGCTGATGTCAATGACCGTGTTTGACATGGAGCCCTCTGGAGCTGCTTGTGACAAGATGAAAATCCTCTCGCCGCCGGACAGAAAGGCCGTCTCCTTAAACGACTGCACTTCATTTACACATTGCAGCGGTTAATGCGGCTTAAAACCGCTGAAAACAATCTTTGAATAACTCACTGCCACAACTTCCATTACTCCACTTCATTAAATTCACTTTTAAAGACAAAACATTCTCCTGTAAAATGGCCGCGGTCGTGCCTCTCCCGGTGCGACTGGCTGTGATGGAGTGGATCGTTTTGGCTCCCACACTGTCATCTACAAGTGTCCAAGAAAAGAAATACTGGGAGTCTCCTAGCTCCAGGGCTGGCCATTAAGTAAATTGGCCTCTCTAGACCCATAGCTGTGTCACTGTCCGTGACGAGCTGCCACCTATTTGACCCAGGGAGAGGAGTCCAGTGCTGATCAGCAGCTGTTCCGAGGCCTTGTCTTTCCAAGCCTGGGAAGTGGCTCCTAATTAGCCTCCCACACCCATAAATGTGTCCAGTAGGTCAGCCACTCCACGCTCATTGATCGCACTGATGTGGTCCGTGCTGAGGTTTGACTTCAGCTCCCTCATCAAAACAAGTGGTGACATGAGCAGCCTGCACGTGTCAATAAGACCCTCAGAGGTAAACGTCCTGCTGGAGCGAGGAGGTGAATCAGAGCTGTGGTTTAATATGTTTCCACCATCCAAAAGAGGAGGAAAAAAAAAGAAAAAAAAAAAAGAAAATGGCGTTGATCAATGTGACGCGAGATAGAATCTTTGATTGTAGAGGTGAAGAGGATGAAAACAGTATAATTCTTGCACTGTCTCTATCGTCACTGGTGTTCCCTTTGGATTGATCGCTAATGTCCTATTACGGACATCATGACCGGGTCAATACTTCAGCAGTAACAACCGCTGGTTATGACGGTAATGATAAATGGATGGAGCTCCACTCAGCCCGAGCGCAACATCATCGCCGGCGTGTCAGACATCGGCTTCTCTTTTTATTGCAGTCGCAGGAAGCAGGACTGGAGGGCCGGCCTCTCCACAATGGCTCCTCCAGATATTTTTCTCGCCCTTCTCTACCCTCCATGAGTTGTTTTTCTTTCATTTAGACTGGCCTCCACCAATAAAAATGCAAGCCAATTTTCCAGCGCATTAACCCGAGAGATCTTTAATACACAAGAGTTTTGGTGCAAAGGGGACGGCGAAGGCCTCATGGAAAGATGGATGGGCCTGCCGACTAAGAGTGGGCAGTTTTCCCACTGCCCTGGTCTCAGCCTGGGACAAAGGCCTCATTGAGTGTGATGCTTGACATCAGCATCATAAACTAGTCATTGCTACAAAGCCTGTGACACTTTAAAGTACCAGCTACTGCCGCTTTCTTTCCCCTCCTTGTTACAGCATTGCTTAGGCTAATCACGTCACTGGCACAGTTTCTTTTTTTTTTTTCCTGCAGATGCCAACACAAAGAGTCAAAATGTAAAATAATGTCGAGAGGGAGCGAGAACCAGAGTTTCGCTTTCTTTCCTCTGCAGAATATTAAACAGACGATATGTTATTTTGATCAGTCGATTTGTATTATAGTATCACTTACATGCCTGAGACTAATCACAATAATAATATCCTAAAGGAATCTGATTTGAGTAAACAAAATAAAATACTTATCTTTTCCAGGTCTAAATCCCTCTGATCCCAGTACTGTTTATATTAGTTTTTGCTCTTATGCTGCGTGTACACATCTCCCGCCTTTTCTGCATATCACATTTCCAGTATTATTTTAACAGGGTGGGATTATGCAACTGAAAAAAAAAAAAAAACATCTCAATAACCTTAAAGTCATGGCCTCAATAAGACAAGGAGATAGGAGTACGCCCGTGTCAGTGGAAGTCTGATCCTCAAACATGATGTCAGCTCAGAGCCAGTTTCAGATTCTCAATGTCATGGAAAAAAGGCAAGGGTGCACTTTAATAGATTAAACAGCCAGAGCCAGACAACTGCGCTGCCAAGGAGGTGCTGATGGATGCAGTCGCATGTAATATGAATTCATGCCGGACCGCTACGAAAAGTTAAGGGCCACGCTGCATGAAACATAAACAGACAGCAAATATTTAAGCATATTTTGCTTGAGAGAGAAAAAATAAATATATAAACAGCATTTCTGGGAAATAACATCAGTCAACGGTTGCCATGAAACCTTTATAGACAGTGAAGGACAATATAGAAGAAAAAAAAAGATCCAGTGAAATAACCTGCTATTAAAAGGCATTAGTTATTTTAGGATAAAAATAATAGTTTTAAATACGTCAAATACATTTTATCAATAAAGTATTTTTATACTCTCATATTGTGTTTATTGTTCCGTGACCTCGGATAGAGGCACGTAGCATAAAATATGAAGTAACAAGTGTGATAAAAACCCAATATCATCTCAAGATGTTCAACCAATGGGTCTCTACAGGTCTCAGGTCAGGCTCCTACACTCATTAATAATTATCTCTCTACTCCACATCACAACATAATGTTGCTAAACCTGGTCTCGGGGGGGGGGGGGGGGGGGGGGGGGGGGTGGGGGGGAAGTTGAGCATGAGAGAGTGAGAGAGGCAGGGTTTGTGTTGGGGGGGTAAGAAAGGAGGTGTGGGGGAGAGGTGGTATTGGTGGGTGATGCTCAGTCTGAACTCCTGTGCGGAGAAACAGCTGCTTCACTTCACCAGCTCCTGGAACACAACGAAGATAGAATGTTGAGACAAGTTTAGGGGGTAAGAAAGGAGGTGTGGGGGAGAGGTGGTATTGGTGGGTGATGCTCAGTCTGAACTCCTGTGCGGAGAAACAGCTGCTTCACTTCACCAGCTCCTGGAACACAACGAAGATAGAATGTTGAGACAAGTTTAGGCAAGAAAAGAGGTCAGTGAACCTTCAGGGGAGATGTCAGCAACACAGTGAAACAGCCCCAGCCCTCGCTGACTGACACCCACAGCACTTTCCCCATCCTCTAATCCTGCGTGGGGACACCAGTGGAATTTAAAGCAGAAGAAATACAATTTTCCTCCATTATTGGATTCAGTTATTTCCTCTGTGAGGTTTTTTTTTTTTTTTATGGAGATGCAATCCGCACTGAGGCAGTGGGCCACCTGTCACTGAGGGTACTCTGCATGGATACAGAGGGAACCAAGTGGGTCCGATCACGGGCCTTAGTGAGGGGAGAAGACCTCAAAGAAGTGTGACACCATTCATTGTCGTGACTGACAACCTCGCAGCTGCCCCGTCGAGCCACTCCACTGTGTTTTTGTCACCTATTTACTCAGGCATGTGTAACTGATCCTTCATGTGTTGGGAGTGAAAAAAGAATACATCAAGGTCTGGAGATTATCACTGCTGCCAGCTGGCTCACATGTGCCTATGAGTCTATATTTAAATACAGTAAAATGATGAAGCATGAGTGGACGAGGAAACCATTACACACGGCACAGAGGGTGTCGATACAATGACTTTAAGAGAGCGTATGCTGTCACTACCCTGACGTGATTAATGTGGTCAACGGAGTTGTTCATTTGTAATTATGAATTGGATTGTTATGATTGACTATGTGAGATAATCTCCAGCCCAAACCTGCGTCCACGCCGTCCTCTCTTTTGAATGACTGCAGCATTATTCTGTTAATAGTTATCTGTCCTCAAGTCCTTGACCTCTGCGAATTGTAAACACGCTTTTTACACCACTCTCAGCACTCTTTGACCGAGGGAGTTCTGTCGGCGGTGGGGCCCAGAGATAAGCGAGCAGGGGCTGAACCTGTTCCGGCCTGCACTGCCCTCTGCAGCACCTCTGCACCGCACTCAGTCAAATTTCTCCCAGCGCTGCCGGATCACATGGGTTAATCTCTCCTGACCCCCGACTCCTCAAAAGCACAAGCCTGGCTCTTTTGGACTGAGTCCCGGTGCGAGCGCAATGCAGTGCCATGGAAGTCGGCCCCACACACACACACATCCCCCTCATTCACTGGCACCAGTTTGCAGACTTCAGAATAGTGAAGATAAGGTACAAGAATGTCAGGAAGTCTGACACCAATGAGCGGTGTGGTAAACAAACAGTTGCAGACGTCTGCCCGCATCCCCTGCCTCTTAACGACCTTCAGTTCCACCCTTTTAAATGTCAAGCTGTGAAATATGAGTCTTCAGTCGGGAAATTATTTAGAAAGAAAAGCAAATACTGTGTGAAAATCTTAAACTAATATTTACAGCATTTTTCTTATGAGTTAATCGGGCTTTTAACCCAAGTTTAATATTTATTCCCATGAGAAGTTTCAGCTTTAAAAAAAAAAAAAAAAAAATATTATGATATAATAAATAAAACAATAATAAAAGTTAAGACATGTTGAAATAACTGCACCGCCATATAACAAGCTATAAAGACAATACTTGTAAAAGCGGCCATAAATGCTAATGATAGTTAACACAGGATTTGTCCTAAAGTGTCATAACAAAGCTTTAAGACGTCTCCACCTAGAACTCATTAAACCACAAACGTGCTGCACACTTGGTCAAACAGTCCCACTGCAGCGCCTTGCCAAGCCGGTTAAGTACATATCACACAATATTGTGTGTGACATGTCCACAGAGGTTGCAGGGAACACTGACTGAATTATATATGCATGAAAGGTAAAGGAACTGAGCTGGATTTCTACAGGGAGGCCGACGCTCTGATATCCTTCCCGGGTAGTTTGATCCCTCCGGTGTAGTGAAGCAAAGAGCCAATCATTCTTAACCACATAAAAGTTAACAGTGCACGGCCTGGTATTTAGCTTTATGTTTATCTGTGTTATTAATGCGGCCAGGAGCAGCGCGGCCTGTCACCGCGGGTCAGATTGACAGGTGCTGAGCCACTCGGCGAGGCGATTTCACAGCCTCTTTGCTCTCCGCTCCAGGTGAGTGAAACGCTGCCGGGCTTTAATTGGAGACTCGCGTACAGATGCGGCGGCGGCGTCGTGTGCCTCGACAACAACGGCGGCTCCCACTCCTTTATCCTTTCTAGCTTTTTTCTCCCTCAAAAGCATAGATGAATTAATTTTAATTTGTGCGTTGAGGGACGGCGAAAGATAATTCGTTGATCTGCTAAACAGGCAGTGCTTTAGAGAGGAGATAGCATCTTTGGGTGGAGGTAGAGGTGGGGGGGTGGGGGGGGGGGGGGGGGGGGGGGGGGGGGGGGGGGGGGGGGGGGGGAGGAGAAGATAAAGAAATGTGAAAGAGGTTTTTTTACACATTCTCCGAAACCACAGGCAATCCTGATGAAGATGATAGAGGGAGCCTGTGATTAACCATCCGGTAAGCAGGATGTCTGTCGCTGCCAAGGCAGACAAATGGAACTATTGTAGTGCTATGACAGTCTTTGATCGTTTTCTGCGTCCGAGGAGATATCTTCATTAGAGGTGCTCCTTGTTAAAGCTGTCTCACACTCGCAGACATAAATATTTGCACTGTTTCAGATGCCACGGAGCCGTCAATACACAATAATTACATTGAACACATGAGCACCCGCAGGGAATGTTCAACATTAAAGCCCATCATTTGCCCGTCGACTTAATTGAATGTATGTTTTATTAAACGCTTGAAGATTTGATGGACGTGTTCACATGTGAGAATGATTCTAATGTATGTAAGATATTTAACTATAGGAATGAATCAAAGCAACATTATAGTGTCACGTTTTCTTGTTACTCCTGTGTTTGTAGTTTACTGTGGAGCCGACACATCTCAGGATGTTGAACTGTAGGCCGTAGCAGACAGAGGAAAAAACTTTTCACAGCCAGAGGCCCATCGGTGTGGTTCCACTGAATATGCATGGGGGTATGGTCTAGCCAGAGCCATTAATAATCTTGTCATCACAGCTCACAACTCAGACTTTTCACTTATTGTCTGAGTTATTTTCAAAACCTCTGGACTCGGACAACTCGCTATTACTGAAAACGCCAAAGCTGGAGTCATAGAAAGAAAAAAAAAAAGAAAACCCTTCCAGAATAAACGCTGTTGTTCACTTTTCTTGGGATTAAATGCTGGAGACCTTCCACAGGATTTACCCACACACACAGAACAGGTCCTGACTATGTGCGGAGGGGACGCTTTCAGTGACGCTGAAGCATAAAGTGTGTGTGACTGTGTGTGATTGTGCATGTGGGAGCTGCCCGGGAACTGTGGTGAGCAACTATCAAGAGCGAGAAAAGTGGGGGGTAAGGAGACTGACGCAAGGTAGCATTTGCAATTGGGAGGTTTTGGTTTCAGGCTCTCCAGTCATCAATCATCCCAGGCCTATTCTGTTCTTTGACAGCTCACTACAAGGCTTGACATTTAACACTCACGACCCCGCACCAGGCTGTGCTCGAGACCAGAGACTTCAGAAACACAAAAATTGAATAGAGTGACACTTTTCCCCTCTTCAGTAAGTGGTAGAACTGAGGAAAAGCAGATACAAATTAATAATTCCCATCTGCAATACACTTCACTCTGGTGAAATTACTGCTTTAGGCCCCTTGCTCCCCTTTTGCCCCTTACTCTGACATACACAAAAGAGCTAAATGAGAAAGTCAAGAGGCCTCTAGGCCTATTAGACTAAATACTAGTGTGTTTTTATGTGTGGATGTGTGTGTGCGTGTGTGTATGCACTCTGTGAACTTTGAGAAAGGCGGCTTTGAAACTTAGAACTCACGAAATCATTAGTAGTGTTTTGGGAAAGAGAGACCAAAGATATTTTTATAGCTTAAATGTTTCAGTCAGCAGCGCAGCACGACGGGATCTGGATTAATTGTACACATTTCAAATTAAGAGGGAACATTTCTCTGTCCTTAAGCTGCCTCCTATATTCCACCCATTCACATTTCCAAGGGGAAATGAGCTTATGTTTTGTGACCACATTTGGTTTTGTGCCTTTTTGGGTCAGTAGGTCGCCATAAACAGAGCAATAATATTGAAAAACACTGCTCAGATAATAACCAACATGACATCAGCTGGATAATGCTTCACCACGGCCTATAAAATATCAGATTTAGCAAATCTAAACAGGCTTCTTTTTTTCCCCCCAGCAGCACATCTGTCAGTCCGCAGAGTTGCCACAATGTGACCTACGCAAAATCACAAAAAACTGGTTCAGCATTATATAACAAACACCATTCGACTCTCTACCCCCCCTCTCCCTGCCCAGACCTTTATCAAACACATATACACATGTCCACGATCCATGATAAGTCGACAGAGCTCGTGCTTTTCATTTACACTGTTTTCTCTTCGGGCCATACGAGCATGAACCTCACTGTCGAGCCTCCCTCACGGATTTAGTGTGTGGACAGCGATAACATCGCCTGAACATCAGCCATATCCATTCACTCTTATGTCAGGGAATTGATAGCTTCTTTTGGATTGTGTGAGCCCACAGAAAATCTCTTCCATCTTTGTGTGTGATACGCTCTGCCGGCTGCATACTAAACATGTTGCCAGACAACTGGTCATGTCTTAACTGTGAAACTGGCAACTATTGTTCGTGCCGCTATAGAACATGCCTCCAACGACTCCAAGGGCAACCTTTCATCTAGCACAAGGTACCAGGGCTCTTAAAGTGCTCAGCGCATTCTCTTAGGCATTTAACATTCTAACGCAAGTCTTTGTGGCTGGATGCTCTTGTCAATTATGGAAATACACAGAAACAGATGTTAAAAAAAGTGTTGCAGGTTTTTTTTTTTTTTTTTTTTTTAATATTCCAAACAAGTGGGTTGCCATTTCTATGATGGAATAGTTAGCATCATTTTATCTTTGCAGGGTGTCACATGGTGTCTCTTGGGGATTTAAGTCATGTTTCTTAATTTGTCACTTTTAATGTGTGCCGGGAGCCACATACATGCATGACACACAGGATGCACACATATGTGCATATGCACGCACGCACACACACACACACGCACACACCAGTGCAGATTGTTGATGTCATCATAGAAAACCTCTTTTCTGAGAAAGATTCATCAGATTATGACCAAAGCCAAGCCTTTCTTGCAACACTCCACTAGCCGCACCATATGGCTGGGTCCTAAAGCCACGGGTGGAGGGTTTAATGACAGAGCGGATGTGCGGCGCACATGCCGAGGGATGTTGGGGGATGGGCTAAAAAAACACTCATCAAGTCTTTGGCCTGGAAAGGCTGCACAAGGTCAGCTGTGCGGCGGGGGCAGGGTGAGCGGGCCAGACACATGTCTACAACAAAAGGCAGGTGACCACGGCTCAACTTTGTTTTAAGGAGAAATAAAACGTGTCATCATCCAAATAACCCTCTGAAATGTTTTCCTTTGTCTGGCATCCCTGTATTTAAATACCTTGTCACAGATCCTGACCTCTTTAGCGATTAATAACAACACATTTCCTCGAACACACGAGGTCGACAGTATAGGCATATCACCAAAATATAGTGACAGGGAGATTCAATCCTCTTGGCAAATATGCACAGCTGCCAGAGTGGGGTGCAGGGATGAGTAAACAAAGATGGACTCATAATTAATGTTTACAAAGGCTGATGCAACTGCATGACATTTCTACTGCTGCACGACTTGTCCACTGACCACAAATGATCTCTATAAATACTTTTTTTTTAGTCCAACATGTCTGCGTTAGAGCTGCAAACCTGTTTAAAAAACAGATCTTCCCCCAACAATGGCACCGCCACTGCCAGTTCAATCTGAGGAGCAAAAAAAAAAAAGAATACATTCGGTAAAAAAATAAATTAATACTGAGGTTGATTTTACTGATTTTCTGCTCTTTCTAATATTTATGAACATGCATTTTAAACCCCCAAAGTTTCACGGGAAGGAATCACTGTGAAGTGGACGGCCACAGACGCAGCTTCAGGTAATATTAGCCCAGCAGTGGTGAGCTGGGACATTGGGCAGCCTGAGGAGTAAGACTGCAGGGCAAATGATTGATGGAGTTGTGGTTGGTCTATAAAGGTCTGCAAAGAGTGCTCGGAGATAATCAGGCAGAGGGTGTCTGCAGGCCTCATATCCCCCCCCCCCCCCCCCCCCCCCCACACAAAAAAACCCCCCCCCCCCCCCACCACCACCACACACAAACAAACGCACACCCACATACGCTGACTCAAGAGAGACGAGACGGGGGGCTTCCAAATTATTAAGCAGCGAGAAGCACTGATGATGAAATTCTGAAGGTCAGGCGTAACAAGAGGCACCTTACAGGGGTCGCAACCTCTCCCTTGCTGGGTGTTTTGTTCTTTGTACCCCCCTCACAACATCACCTTCCCACCTTTGTGTTCACTGGGGGGCAGGTGAGTGGGGGAGTTGTGTTACATCCCTGTTTATCTGTTCATGACCTCTAGCCGGCAATTCTGCACTTGATAAGAGGAGGGCTCGCCTCATAATGTGCACGGCAGCTGATATCAGCCCTGTATCCTTGTGAAATTGATTACCAAGGCCCAGGGAGCGTGCAGAATATAATAAATAGAGATGACACATAAGGCACACATGGACTTGTAGGCTGATGGGTAACACCGCCTCAGCAATTACCTGCTACCCACTTAAAACAGGGGTCATGCAGGGCAGGCTGGCAGTGGAAGGAGTTATGGTTATTTCTTATTTTCTCTGCAGTGTGACACACTCTGTGAAACATCCCTCTGTGTGTGTGTGTGTGTGTGTGTGTAAGGCAGTGGGTCCGTGACACAGAGACTTTCAAATGTGCAAGTGTTGAGTGTAAAGGCCAAAAAAGGTTGTTGCCTGGAGATGTTATTTCAATAAGGCGTTCGAGTTCAGGCGAAAACAAAGATATGTCCAAACACAAGATGACACTTACGGATGAGGACAGCGTAAGAACAAGTTTCTTTATTTTGGATATTTGAGCTTGGCTTGTAGCTCATGTAAAAGCAGATCATTTGTTGACCATGACTGGTTCACTTTGTTTACGTCTGTGTCCTGATGTTTCATGTGACATTTCTCAGCTCAAGTGTGGTAAAAAAAAAAATAAACTAGAGGAGCTCATCAGCACGATGTTTTCACTCATGAGTACTCAGGAGCTGTTACGACATTATCACTGCATCCATCTCCATCCAACTCTGAGTCAAACCCTGACCACAGAAAAACTCCCACCAAGTTACTCCAGAGCCTCCCTGCTGCACCAGGTGTGCCCAGGAAACCAAAGTCCTAAAAACCTGAACCACAACAGAAAGATCTGTAAGCTATAAAACAGGAGTAATGCAACTAAATCACTGGGACCTTTTTTAAAAGGGAAAACAGCTGACACTTATTAAACTGTTATTAAACTAGTACTGAACTAACTATAGAGAGACAGGCAGATAGCAGAGTGATAGATCACCATTCCATGATGCTGGTCGACAGGATATAATCATATAATCATCACTGGAATGATTTTCAGTATCTTAATAACATCTCATAGCGATTCCTTAATCTCCTTTAATCTTCATGTCCTTTATTAAGCCACCAGCCGCCTGGTAACTGTTTCCACGTCGACAGAGGAAGAACTCAGCCACTGATGCCAGACTCCTCCATTACGCTCACATCACACTCACACACAAACCACAGCCCAGTCATTATTATTATCATGCCTGCATTTTACTTTTTAAACTGAAGAGTGCGTCTTTGTGTGTTCGCTCAAAACGTTTATGATGCTCTATCAAACTTGGCAGTTTGTGAAGATGAAGTTCCAGCCGATGCATCCTGCCAAATTTGCAAAACTATAAACAGAACCTTAAACTACCCATCAAACCTGTGGAGGCTGCAGCGGAAGAAAACATTGCTCCTCTCTGCTTTTAATTATCTAGGTGGTGCATTATGTTCTTTATTGGTTTGTACTTAATAACAAATAAAACACACTATTACATGCTCCTTGGTCTTTCAAATAACACCAGACTATCATTTTAGAGGATGTGACAAATGTGAACCACACAGGCTGGATGACACACACACGCACACGCACGCTTATGAAAAACAGGCCAACCTGTTAAGATGGCAACAAATGGTGTGAAGGGGTGAGGAGAGAAATGCAAATTTCTCACTTGTTAAAATTCAAATATTTTCGGCTGATTGACTGATATAAAAGTTAACACGTTTTCAAATCAGTTATTTTGCTTCCGTCCAAATTAAAGCGGTAACAAAGTAACACTGTGATGAATAACACATCACTAACCAACACCACAAACAACACATTGAGCTTTCGAGTCGGTTGTTTAAAAAAAGAAGATGGGAAAAAAAAAAAAATAACATTAGAGCTGATTGTGTGGCGCACATTTAATTGGCCAAACAGAGAAACGGATCTATTCGTGTTCTTAAAATTTCCACCTGAGATATCTGAGCGAGCGCGGTGCATAATGTACGGTTCATTTCAAAAACAGGCACTCCAGTGGCTTAATGTTAGCATAAAGCCGGCCGTGTAGATGTGCTGCTTGCCGTTTCAATGAAGAAATCTGAATGGCTGTAAGCTGCCAGGCAAACCTTTATATCTATTTGTTCCACTTGTCTGGCTCTCAATGAGTTTAATCAGCTGAGAAGAAGCCGCGAGGGGGGTGTTGCCTTACCCGCCCATACATTAGAGAACCCCCC
>JAFBJW010000038.1:998661-1310934 GCA_016785235.1 Pseudorhombus dupliciocellatus
CCCCCCCCCCCCCCCCCCCCCCCCCCCCCCCCCCCCCCCCTCGCCACACACTCACACTCAAATACACACAAGCCCACAGCCCCATTCTCTGTGCATCGATGTGAGAGTTGAGGGTCTCCCTCTCCCCTGTTGCCTCACGGATTATCAAGTACACTTCAATTACTGCTGATCGATACACTTCTGGCTGCAAAAGGGAGTGTGAGGAAAATTAGACAGACTTTGGGTATGGCCGTGACTGCAAAGCAATGGATTAACACTGATATGCATCTCTTCATTTACATCAGGAATGGGCCTATTCTCCATCAGCACACCGCGCTCTCCTCTGAACGGACGCACATTCACATAGGCTTTAAGGGGACTTTTTGAAAGATTGCTTCTTTAAGTGCTGGGCAAGGTGAGGGCAAGCCTGTCATATACTGTGGGAGGATTAAAACCCACTGTAGTCACAGTGGGAAAAGAGCCACGGTAACTGGGTTTTTCCAACTGAATACAAGAAAAGAGGTGCTTGTGTAAAACCATAAATGTCATCGTGATAATGCTATGTCTTTGTGGGGCCGTCTTCTGTCTGTGTGTGTGTGTGTGTGTGTGTGTTGTTCTCCAAATTGGGCGCTCATTAAATGATTGGAGACTAATCCCAGAGTCCTTCAACACCAAGATTTATAATCCAGCCAGGTTCAAATATTTGCTGTAAAAGAGAAGAATGGAGCATTTCCACTGCTCAGAACATGCGTGTCAGCAGATAATACAATGGGCAGCGCCGGTAGGAAATAACGCTGCAGTGCTCGTCCCCTTAAACCGAAGGGAAAGGGAAATGAAAGCAGTACTGTGGAAGAGGATAAAAAAGAAGTAAAAGTGTAGGAAGAGATAAGCAGTGGCTGTATCCCCCTGAGGCTGACTGCGAAGGTCTCCCAAGCACGGCCCCTGCCTCTGAACCCCCTCCAGGTCATCTGCCCCCGCTCTCCCACCCTTCCTCTCCACAGACGCAGTAAAAACACTCCAACACCTGGGTTCCCCCTCTGCTGCGCACGAGCTACAGTGCAACACACCTCCGACTGCATTTTTCATCCGTGGACAATACAAGCCCTCTCTCTCTCTCTCTCTCTCTCACACACACACAGAAGGAGAGAAAAGGGAAAAAGAAGAGCGCTTTGTGATTAGGCCTGGACATGAAAAACAAAATCCAGTCCCTGATAGATTATTGTGAAGGCCAAGTCATAATGACGGCCATTACAACATCTGTAAAGAGATTATTATCGACTGACCTTCAAACATTCCTAAAACAGAATGTCACTGATGGCTTCTATTTGAGAACTTAAAAGGCTAAGGAGGTTTAATCTCAACTTTCAGAAATCCTCCACGTTTCCAACGGTGCCTTGAAATGAATTAGCGGGACAAATATCACTGTGTGCTCTCCGACGTTGTGAATCAAACAGTTTGTTTTGGTAAGGCCACTATTGGGACGCGTCCGTCACCAAAGCTCACGTTTACAGGGCCCGCTGAACCGTACCCACTTCTCTCATCTCGGGGTCAGAGCCACATTACACATTACTATCCGAAGTGGGAGTTCAGTTTTGCGTCTAAAATGGCCTCCCTCTCCAAATAAAGATGCCTCTCTATTGAAAGCTCCTCACTCCACCATGAATTTCGTCCCCCTCCTTCTCTCCCTCCCTCCCTCTGCAATCTGTCCTGCCAGCTCCCACGGTTTGTCTTTGGAAGTGATCCGTCCCCGAGCGTTCAGCAGAGCCACTTCATGTTCACATCGGCCCCAGAGGCATTCCTGCCTGCCCACTACTCTTGCTTTCTTTTGTCAGCCAAATGGATACCAATTAAATCAACTGTTCTCCAATTAGAATTTGGAAGAATCCATCTTGTTCAGCGTCCTAAATCCCACTGCTTGACTTCTTTCTCTCATGTAGCTGCTTCCCTGGAATCAGTTACAGAGAAAATGAGACTAGTTATTTCCTGCAATAGGATACTCCTGGGTTTCTTTGTTTTGTTTTTTTTTTCTGTTTGCTCAATATGTTAATAGTTCATTTAGTCAAATGTGCACAAGGGATGTTATTATGGAGGGCAGCGGTCAGTTCTGGAACAACGAGTCAGGACTTTGTTACTAACAAATTCCCACAGCAGCGCACTCATTAACGACAACAGAACAAACTACAGCTTCTGCCTTCGTGCGATCCAAAATAATCTTTTTATTCCCCCTCACTGGTGAAAACAAGATTCAAAAAGAAAAAACTTCTGTGGCTGAAAAAGTGAGTGGACACTTAAGAGGCATGTGCTCACACACTGGCCCCAGACAAAGGCCACTGTTTGATTAATACAAGGAGGGGCATATCTTAATCTGGAGACAAGGACAGCAAAGGGTTTGGACTTGATCAACGTCATTATTGCCTAATAGTCGTGTTAAGAAAGTATGGCCCATTGTGTTTCATACGACCAGGCAACACCCCTCCTGCCACTCGAAATCACGTCCAGCTAAACAAGTCAGCCGGCCGGCTTCCTGTGGAGCAGCGATTGAAATCCCAGGCACTGGCTCAGACCTCCACGGCCTGCCGCATGCCACCGTCAGAGCGCATGTGGCCCGCTCGCCACTTCCCCTGCACCTCCATAGACTAATTAATCCTAGTTATATATAGCATGCTATGAGAGAGAGAGAGAGAGAGAGGAAGATAAACTATAGGATTTTATTTTCAATTCCTACCTCGTCTTCCATCGCCTAACTTAGTTTACATTATGCCGTTGTTAGCTTCAGAATGCCGTTAAGTAATCAGGCCCCTGTAGCGATCCAGTAATAGAGATACCAATCAAGTCTACTTGCAATGTAAAGACAATAAAGTGAGTTAGTGAATGAGGTGAATGTGTTCTCCTTAATTTGCCTGTGATTTATTGAAACATTAATAGTCCAGTTGGAACAAGATAGATGTTTATGAACAATTAGCAAAGCCGGTAATGTGGGTTCAGTCATATTTCCATATCATGCCATGTAAATGAACCTTTTAGTTCAGATGTGGCTTAGCACAATTAGAATGAATATTATTGTAATTATCATTTTTCCTGGGAATCATATCAAGTCACAAAGGGGTAAGTGTGAGTGACTGTCAGAACACGGTTTTAATCAATACAACTATATTCAGCTTTTCCCTCCATGGCGATGGTTAATATGTAAATAGTGTTGCTCGGACACTTCTGGTTTTGGATGTTTGACGGCCCCCTACTTTTACTTTGTTATGCTTATCTGCTTTAAGAATGGAGGCTTATTGTGTCCGAACAATGGAAGCCTTTTTATGTCCATCACTGAACAAAGATGGTAACTGACATTGTGCAACAACACAGAGAACTATTTCAAACTGCAGTGTGACGTTCTCTCTCTCAGGAGTTAGACAACATTTGTGATTTCTGTGTTCATTAAAATATTTGCATGTCATGTAACAGAAGTGTTTTAATAATCTGCACATGAATACGTCTCGGGGAAGCCACCAAAGAAGAACATCTCATTGCAAGAGGCACCCATCAATAAATCAACCGCTTCACAAAAACCTTTCTCCCACAAATATGAGATTACAGTCCAGAGTATTACTGTGACCATTTGTAATAGCAAAATGAATATTTCACAGGTTAGTTCTTAACCTCTAGAAACACGCTGGATTTACTGTGTGTGGTTTAAAGTGAACTGAAACTGAAATAAAAACACAAAGGCAGCAGGGGAAGACTGAAGAGGCTAAGATAATACTTCATGTTCTAACCATAACCTCATTTGTAACTTAATATTTGTTGAATGTCTTCTGTCTATCATTTTCAGACACTTCCCTGAATGTAATATTTTAAAAAATCTGGATATTTTATCCAATTCCAATAAAATTGTAGTAGATATATTTGCTTTTTTATCCCCCTGCACTTTCCAACCCTCAGAGCTGAACTTCCCTGAACTCTGGCAGAATCCCTCCAGTCGGGAAACCATCTGAGAGAGCTCCTAATAAAAGGCTAAATACAGCACTTGTTATTCCAGCTGTTGATGCAGGCAGGTTACTGGGTGTATAAACACAGGGAGAACATAATTTTCACTCTTCAAAGTAGCTTGATTTATATCATACAGAACAGAATTAATATGCACAATTTGTATCACATGGAGAACATTTCCAAAACATTAGTGCTGACGCTGCATTGCGCTATAGAGGCTCCTATACAAGCAGTCACTGCCACCCACAGTTCAAGCCCTCACTCACTGTAATGTAAATAAAGGAAAAAAATCACAAGATTTTTTTCCACTGACTAATTCCAGTAGAAGAAGAAAAAAAAAAAAGAAAAACAATTAAAAGTCCCTTCCTCTTCCCATCCAGACTATTCCCACGCATTTTTTGGCAGAGCTCTGCTGATGATCTCCAGAGGCTTTGCTTCATGAGGAACTTGTCAGGAAAAGATCTACATTTCCCAGGGATGAGTGTGGGTGAAAGTGAGAAGGAAACTGCAAGAGCGAAGCAGAAGTTTGAGCAGAAGCCAAAAAAGCGAGAATTAAAAGTGAAAAGAAGAGTTCATGTATTGACAGGGGGGAGACGTGGGGTTAAGAATTTGACGACCGGGCTCAGGGTGCAGGGGATTTGTGATATCCACCGAGAAAGAAAAGAAAAGGATAAAGTGCAAAGAAAAAAAATGGCACCTATCTGTCAGGGATCTCAGGCTGACTTTTGTGTCGAAAGAAGCGACGGCATTAAGGAATCAAAGGAGAAATATAGATCCTTTAATATCGCTTTTGTTCTTCAGACTGTGACCCACTCAACACAAGTGCATTGCTAATCAGTTTAACCCTGTTATAGTGGCGCAGCTCTGCAGTTTCACATGATGTGCAGCTGACAGCAGTGCCAGGCCCACTCCAGAGACAGTGTGGCCTGGAGCCCAGGCCAGGGCAAAAGCCCCGACCTCCGAGGCATTCTGACCTGGCAGGGGGACACCTCTCATGGCATTTTGACATCAGGTTCAGAGACAATAGGAATCTTTCCAACAGCATCTTATAGACTTCTCAACCTGCCACTACTATGACATTATCCTTATTCAAATGAGGGTTCATTTCTTTTGTTTTTTGATTTGTCTTAGGTGACATTTTGTTGATGGACTGGGTCAGTCGTGTGAGTAGTGGGTCACAAGCTGCCAAAAATGTCAAAACTGGTTTCCTTGGCTTTTTAGCGCGCACATGCAAACACACAAAGCCTGTTTGCTTTATCTCTGGAAACAAACAGCCAAGACAGATGAGTGACTGCTACAGGCACGCAGCTAAAATACAGAGCTATCCATTTCTCAGGCTTTACTCAGAGGTAATCAGGAGCAGGAGAACTTAACTTTATTGTTCGGCAGATAAAAATCAGTTCATATTCACAGAAATATCAGTATCTGCAATTCTGTCGGCATTTATGTAGTAATGTAAAAACTTTTAGATACAACAGAAAGGAAGTGCAGTTTTATGTTAAATGTCTTTATCAAGTTTAAAATTGTTGGTTCAGTTTTGTTTACAGTATATAGTTGAAAAAATCACTTTGCCAATCAATTTGCCATAAAGGTTTTGATTTTTTCGGGATCATTGCACATTTCAGCTGATATGTTTCGGTGTCAATTTCTTTACTTCTAATGTCAGCTAGCACAACTAATAGCTTTACATATGTATTCATGAAAATGTTGGGCACATTGATTCATATTTGTCCTACATTTTCTAAATATATCACTTCTAGAGAGTATCTGTCATTGTTGAACAAAATAATATACAAGACGAAGTCATTCCAATGCAATTTTAGCTCTTCCCTCACAACTAATTGTCCATGTAAAGGATTACTATCTCGTTTTTCCCTCAGTCAGTCCAGGACATGTTCATCCCGAGGGATCGAGAAACTTCACAAGCCCCACAGGAAGTCACCACCGTCACACCCGTTAGGTCAATAAGCATTCGTGCATCAGAGGAGGCCCCTATATCTCAGCTGTAGTTGTATTTACTTCATAAATACACAACTAGTCCCTTTATTTCTGGCATCCCCAATCTTATGTTATACTGTGAAACGTCAGTGTTTTATGTGGTGATTGTGAGAGTTTTCATTTGGGCTTTGCTGGTTGTTATTGTTTATCTTAGCTTGTTGAGCTGGAATATGGTGAATGACGTAGATGTTAGTGTCACATATCCCAGCAGGACTGACACTGTGACAGTAAACAACATCTCTGCTGTCCAAAAACCTTATTCTCGGTACTTCTTAACTTAGATACAAACATGGACACGTCACCACTCGATCACTACTTTGCCTGTGTCCCAGATTTCTGCAAGTTGGAGGAGCACACCACCTGAATCAATCGTCCTGTTCTGTTGTAACCTTGTGCCAGATCTACCTTCAAGCCCAAGGCAAGTGTCCTTATAGTGTCATGTTATTAAAAAATATCTGTAATCCCAAACATTGAGTTGACAGCTTCAGATCAAAACAAGAACTGCTGTGGTGTCAGATGATGCACATTGGCGAGACAAAAGGTCCCCACAAAATAAGGTCATGAATTCATGTTCAGACTTTCAATGCGAGTTTGAATCATACGGTCTTATTGAAATATGTAAAACTTAACTCACTAAATATGGGCTTGAGACACACTTGATGCAAGATCCCAGTGATCAGGCACTTCCTTGAATCAGTCAAAGATGGAGGCTCAACTAGAGGCATAAAGAAGCCACAGCAGTGCTCACCCGATCATTCTACAGCCATCGTGCTGAAACAGTACTGGGAAGAAACACGTGTCTCCTGCACAATCAAGAGTGATAAACAGGTCAAACTGGTAGTGGCTGATCATTGGTTGACATAATAATGGTGTAAGGGGAAAAGTATGAGATAAAAAATGTGCTACAGCGGATGGAGAGCTGTCTATATCAAGGATAATGTTGACTGATAACAAAAGAGATCATTTCACTTTAAAAAGACAATCTCACAGTGTGCAACAGTCCAAAAGTTGTTGGAATATTTTGGTAGAAACTTTTCAGAACTGGTCTTAGTTCAAGTTGGACTTAACTTCAACTCCTTGACCTCTCAGGGTTTTCAGGCAACTCTTTTAAATAAAGTTTTTAAATTAAATGTATTCCGTTTTGCATGCGTCCAAAAATCAATCCAATGATCTTCTTGATTAGGGTATCTCTGAAGGAATGAAAAACCACTGCATTAAAAGATACATCGGATTTAATTGAATCCAAACCATCAGAGAGTCGGTGCCTTTCTATTACTTCACATGTGGGGGGTCTGAAGTCTGTACTCGGTCACTAGACTACCCAAGAGCAGTGCATGTCAGTTTGTCTTTATTTAGCAACAAGCAAGTTAAATCGATGCTGGGGAAACTGTATGCTTTCTTCTCTCTAATGTGCCATTAAAAGCCATTCAGAGTGACTGAACAGTTGTCACAGAAAGTGGAGAAACACCAAGTAATCAATGATAGTTAAGAACTGTAATTTATCACCTTGCCACAACTGAGGGTTTGCAAAATGAGCCCTCCTGCTTGTAGGGGAGAATGTGTTGGGGGAAGCCTGTGTGATATGGTGGCTGAGGACCATGAGGGTCAGGGCCCAATTACTCTTCATCTACTGCTCCTCATCACCCCTGGCAGAAGCACAGTTTAATTGCTGCATTATCTAAGCATATCAATAGTGCGGAATTAAAAGTCATTGATTTTTTTTTTTTGCAAGTTTTTTTTTTCCCCTCCCTTCATTGGCTCACAGAGTTGGAGCTTAAACACTGAACTGATGTCTTCACATGGGTAAATGCTCAGTGGGAAAGAGAAGATTTCGTTGCTCTTTGGAATATACTATTTAAATTAAGTCCACTATAATTAATGTAGCTGTATATAAGAGCAGCCAATGCATCAGCGCTTCCTCCAACTATCTAGAAATGAAGGTAGAGCGTCCCAGGTACAGCCTGACGCACTGGAAATCTGTGCAGCTGCGAAGCTCCAACAATACGTGGCCTTGACCAACCGTCAGCCAGTCTCAGCTGGCGGTCATGACTTCTACCTTGTGTTGAGATAACTCATTACAACCAAACCAAGCAGAAGAAAGAAAAGAACATTTGAACAAACATCACTCTGATGAGAACTGTTTACAATGGCCCCTTAATTATGATGCAACCAATTATTTTAAAAAAGATTAAAACTCCAGATTACACCTTGATGCTTGTGTTATATGCTATGTGTGGGAGTTTGTGTGTTGAGTTCATTGTGAGCCGGAGTCTCCTTCTTGGCAAGAGCGGTGCTTCCTGTAAAAATCCCCCAACAGACATAAATATAGATGCTAGCAATCACACATCGATCACACTGTGCATGAACATTCAGAATGACCACGGCAGGAAAGGGTTGAAAGGAGCAAAAAAAAAGAGAGAGAAAAATTTCAATTTCAAAAGCATTATTATTTTCATTAATCATGGCCCTGCCATCAACCTATCCTTATGCCTTAGTGAGAGATCTATTATACGCTCCATTTAGCCTCGGCCATATTACCTCATATGTTTTCCTGGCCGACCAAATAAGACTTAAGAGATAAAACAATTTACTGTTCATTATGAGCCATGTCACTGGAATCAATCTATTAACCTGTGTTAACTGGGATGCCGGGCAAGATCTGGAAGACTGTAGTGAAGTGAAAGAAAATGGATATTTATGCTTTGTATGTTCACGGTCATAAAACGACCGGGCATTTAATTTGGCCCCTCCAACTCGGTGGATGGCTTTATTTTTCCAGTGGCCGAGGCGCCCTCCTCGCCTCTAAGCAGCCCCTGACCTGTGAAAGATTCTAACAAATTAGCTTCTATTGTGAAGCCAAAGGTGCCATCAATGAGGAGACGCTCCACTGCGCCTAAAGTATGATGGTGGAGGCAAGCAACAGAGCAGAGAACCTTGACATGATTGAATTAACCCTTTGTAGGAAACGTGCTGATAAGGACGGTGGTGGAAGCTGGGTTAAAGGGCTCTGCTGTTTTCCTCGTCCGACCAGAAACAGGTGCCACGCCTGACTCTTACTTCCTAAACACAATAACTTTGCGGAGCAACTGTAATTAATATTAAGCAGAAGCCATGTGATCCAATTACATTTTTTCTATTAGCTCCCTCATTAAGAATTAATCTATGGACATAGATTAAGGGGAAAAAAGTCCACAACTGTGGTGAGTATCAGTTCTTAATGTGAGTTAAATTTTGATGGCTGTGGAATGAAAACACTGGAATGAAATAACCACGACTTTTTGGTTTGTTTTAGTACAAATCAGTACAGTTTAATTTCCTCAAAGAGGGTCAAACATAATTGCATTGGACTGAGACTGGTCCTGAAATATGTATGCCTCTGTTCAGACTCCTCTGTTCATTGCAGACCTCGGCCAAAGGACTTTTTGAACAAGGACATTCACATTATCATATTTTAATCAGACTTCAACACCTGTGACACTTTCCATCACAGAAAGAGAGGCGGCCACCTATGAATACATGTTTGGTTAGAAAATTAAGTTCATAGGTCGCCGGCATGATCTGCAGGCTAACAGGAGGTGAGATGTGCTTATTTGTTTTTAAGTCAAGGCTGATTTCATTAAGACTGGAAAGGTCAGCATGACATGAAAAAGAGATCCAGCCTCAGTTGTGAGATCAACCTACACAGCAGCGTGCAAACCGCTATGCCCGAGGATGCTGGGAGTGGAGGTGTGGTGGTTTACATAAGGTCATGATTCTTATTATGAAGTGCTTATGGGTACACTGTATACAATGTGAGGACTGCTAAGCCCCTAGAATTAGAGATGGATGAAAAGTCTCAGAACAAAAGGTTGTGTCTGATTATAAATCAAAACAAGGTGTTCATTAATATGGAAACCCACCAAAGAACCTGTCTGGCTGATTATAAAGCTATCGGGATAGGTAAACACCATTTAAAATCAAAATGTTAGCCATCTCTGGGCCTGAATGTCAAATGGTTTACCCAAGGAAATGTGTATGTACCTTATGCCTTTAGCTGCAGCTATAAAGAGGGAAAAAAATAAATACAGGGAAGAAAGGATCCCATACCACTGTTCTGCCTTTAGGGGACTAGAGTATGGAGAGGACAATGGGGTCAAAGCAACTTGATTTGTATCTTATGTCCTCTGGGACAAGAGAATACACCAGTCAAATCCAAGTTACCTGGCCTTTGGCTACCCCTGCGCTCCTAAACAATAAGCTGGGATACGACTCCATGTCTAACCCAGAGGTGGAGAAAAGTAGGGGAATAAACGTGCGAGCGTGGGGGCAGAGAGGGTTAGAAGACATATGATTACAACTAACCGCAAAGCTACCGTGGAGGATTTTACATTAAGAATGAAGAAATGGTTGGTGGCTCACTGTTGTCAGTGCCATCAATACAGGTCTCAGTTTGAACACTGGCTAATATTAAGCAAAGTTCCAAAAAAAACATTTGGACATCTGGGTCAGGTCATTTTGGCTCTTGCATTGGAAATGATAGAGGTACAAAAAGAAACAGATCGTGGAGAGTCCAAACAGTAAATCTTCAAGGACATTATATAGCAGTTTTCACAAACAGATGGTTTTTGGCCAAATGTGAAATGCCTGCACCTGCTCTTCTAACTCTGTCTGTAGTTTTTAGTTCAATTATTTATTTGAATAAAATCTAAATGTGAATAAAACCCCTTGGACGCTGATTGCCATGCTGATGTGCTCTGAAAAGAAATAATGTTAATGCTCATTGTAATCACTGGAGTGTTTTGCCATCGTATTAATTAAGATCAGTGTTATGATATGGTTTCATGAGCTGAGTCAGAGAAAATACATGCATGCCTCGTTTTTATTTGTTTGTTGTTGTTGAATCGCTTTGATTAATAAAACAATACTGTTATTATCATGACACTTATACTTATGTCTAAGATATTTAACTTGCTTACTGTAGATCTGATAACAAAGGCACGATTGCTTTAAGGTAACTCAAAGGTGGAGAAGTTCAGGGAATGGTCCAGGTCTTGGCTGATGTCTATAAAACATGAAGCCATGTTTTTTTCTTTGTAGTTGCCAATTATCTAATGGAAACTTAATGAACTGTTGAACAACATGGGGTCTGAAGTGGGCATTTATGGTTTTATGGATAATTCTGCTGACAGGTTCATCAGCTCTGCATGACTGCTTTTTCTAGAGGCAGAGGATTGTGCAGGCCTTGATCTCCAGGTTTATTGGATTGTTTCGATTGACTAGTGAGGTGATTGCACCCATTATTAAGTCTGGCACCATCAAAATACCCTTGTGATTGATTTGATTGATTCTCTCATGTTTCCTTTTGTTTTCCAGAACAATAATGCCATGAGGTGCATTACAGGAAACAAACTGGTAATGATTGAGTCATCGCCACCCAAGGCATTTTGGGACAACTCCAAACATTTTAAGTTTGCCGAATAAAAAAATAACTTTGTATTTAGCTTGAAATTATTCACGTTTATTTATCAAGGTAAGTTTACTATGTGTTCTGTGAAACGACACAGTCTCCCTCAGCTCTCCATTTTAGTGTCTTTCAGCTCATAGTTTTAGTTTTATGGCCCACAGCCTGTGTTTTGGTTTACTGCCACTGCTGCCATTAACAGGGTTTCCAGCAGTTGCCTCTCTTTCACCATGGTAAGCACTGAACAAAATAAGGGCATTTAGCCGCTTAAGAGCCACACATATATCGGAAGTGGTGGAGACCAAAAATTAGCTTAAAAGGAAATAAAAGCAAGACTTGAAGCGCTTACTTACTCACAGTAAGTTGTTTCTGGGTCGATTTGAACGAATGAATTATTAAAAACAAATGACAAAGTTAAATCTAATTAAATTATTCTCGAGTATAGACCAAGAGTTTGGTGCAGCAGTCCACTGTGTCAATAGACACAGGTCTAGCAATAACTCGGTGACACTGCTGGTCAGTGAACTGAACTACAGAGGTAATCAAGTTGAGGTTGTCTTCACACCCCCCCCCCCCATAAATAACAACCACAACTTGTGTTTTCGCTGCATTTCTCCACCACAAGGGTTCATCAGCCCCCCCCCCATAAATAACAACCACAACTTGTGTTTTCGCTGCATTTCTCCACCACAAGGGTTCATCAGCTGTGTATTGATATGATTTAGCTTCCAATGACAGCATCGTTGCAAGAATGGAGGAAAAATCAATAGAAAAAATATTACCTAGTTTAGATGAGGTTGGGAGGTTACTGTGGTGAGCTCACACAGCAACAAGCAAGACATCCAGGTTTCCATCAGCCAAAGGGCTTGGGATAAAGAAATGATAAAGAAAATGAAACAGAGGAATTTCTGACAATACTTATTACATAATGAACGTGAATACTCCAAGGCAATAAAAAATGGTTAAATATAAATATTAATAACATTGCATCACATTCATTATAACAGGATATAATACTACATGCTACTACTGATAATAATACTCTCTCTTGTATTTGTATTTCTCTATTCTTTCATCACCATGGCAGTTCTTCCAAACTGGTTCCTGGAATTATTTACTCATGCTAAATGGAATTATGAACAAACATTATCCTGTTAACATCCATTTTTTATTCCATTGATCTCCTCTACCTTTCATTACAGCAATACATCACGACACCACATTTCCTTGGATATCTATAAAACTGCTGGCACAGTACATTATCTTTTTGTTCCAGCGTCTACTCTCCCTTGCACTTGAACTGGTCAATCTATGACCGACTTTCTATTTTTGCTGGGGTTTATTCAAAAGTAAATTACTAGGGCAGTAACCAACGCTGGACTCACCTATTTGTGTGTTTAATTGGCCATGTTGTCGCTGGAGTTAATTGGTTCTCTGAGTCCAGGTAGTTACTAAATGTTTGGCAGCATTAGAACCTCAGCACTTTTCCATTAATGGTGCGTGAAATGAAATGTTTGATACTGCAAATAAAATCAGTGATATTCAAGGATGTTATGGTTGGTAATGTGTTGAAACTGCCATTTAATGGGTCCTGGAAGATTGGGGTAGTGTCAGCCGGAACCGCCTGGGCCCTCTCCTGACATTGCTAGTTGCCTCTCCATTCCCTTAACGACTGTCTACACTGATTACACAGACCCCCCAAAAGCTTAAAGCTGGGGAAACAGTCTCTATTAGTAGTCCAATTAGAGTCATTAGCATATTCTACTTCATGTTGATGCAATGATTATGCTGCACAAAATATAAACCCTATATGGAGGAAAATTACAGAGAAAAATTAGCAGGTCTTTGGAGGAAATTGGGGGAAAATGTAGCATGAACACGATCTTACCTGCTGTAGTGAAAGTTAAGACGAAAATACACAGTTGTTAAGGCTGGGTTCGGAGTTCAAATATTACTGGGGTGAAGGCATGTTGCTTCCGAAGTCCAGGTATGCGTAATAACACCTTGCGATGTGAAACAGATGCTAAAAGCTCCATAGATTGCAAATGAATGTGAATAAGAATATGAAGTAACTTAACCACTTAATCACAGCTGTGCACCGCCACAAAGGTCGCTCCTTTTTCTCCTGTTGACCTTTAAAAATAGGTGAATGTCAATGAAGTGAACAAGTGAGATGTTTAAAGCCGATCCTCATGATGCCATCTCTTTGCACATGTGGTTAAAAATATGTGATTCCTTTACGGTCAGCAGCGTGACAAAAGGTTTCCTTTTCCAAGTAAGGCAATAAAAATATGGCTTAGTTATCACTTGGTCGGTATTAGCACTTCAGTATCACTAAACCTTGAAGGAACGACAGGAAAGCGCTGAGGTCACCATTTACTGCACAGAGGACGAGAGATAGTGCTGCCGGCACTGCAGACCTTCTCCTATTACTTTGTATAAACACTTAATAAATCATAACATCAAATGTTTTTGCCCATGGGGTAGTAAAATACCACAATGCAATTTTCAACGACCACAAGCAACTTTACAAAAAAAAACCTACAGGTGGTTACAAGGCAGTTTAGTTTAGTTTGTTCCCACCCCATACCACCCCCCCCCCCCCCCCCCCCCTAAAAAAAGGCCTTCTTTGTCAATTTGGCTTAAATTGACTTTGTTTCTTCAGTCAATACCAGTATCGATTCCTCCCTGCAAGTCATGCACAATTATGAAGATTTAATATGATTGTTAATTGCAGCATTTACACATGTGAGAGATTCTGATCGTCATGACAACTCTGACGATGATAAATGGTGAAAACAAGGCCGGGCTGTTTGTGAGAGGGAAGGGTGACGGACAGGTTTTAATGAGCACAGCCGCGTGATATCAGGTGAGAATGGAAATGAGGGCTCAATCTATCTCTGCAAAGGTTATGTCCCCATTTCATAAGAACATACAACCAGACAGGCTTTTGCAAAATAATTGATTTCCTATTCTTGTGGCAGATGTGGCAAATCGGCCCCGTCCAGCTTTAAGTTTAATGTTTCAAGTCACGGCAACAAAACGTCATTTCAACACGTTTGACAAACAGAATAGAGACGTCTGATTATGACGGAATATTTGACTTTTCATCCGGCTGAAGAGCCCATGATTACGCAATGATTCATCATTACATTGACTGTATTGATAAGCTAACGCAGCATGACTGGCATTGGAAAACCATAAATTAGCTGACCTGTGCAGTTAAACTCTGAGATATATAGACATATTATTATGTTGAACTGCTGCTCCAAGTTGTAGAAGAAGACGTGGACATGCTCCCAAAGAGTAACTATAAAAACCTCTGAATATGTACAATCACTGATTCAGAAAAAAAAGCACATTGTTCAAACAATTCAATTAGAGAGACAGTTCTAAATATCTCCAGCAACCAAAGAGTGCAAACATGTTGTGCAATAAATAAATAATACCTTGTTCTATTTGATCAAGTATGACTATTGGCTACATATCACAGTTATTTAAATAAGTATCATTCTGAGTATTGATTAGACAAAAATATCCATCAACATGCAGAAATTCAACATTATTCTCATGGTCAAACTGTTTTCAGGTCTTTAATTTGAATATATTAGCAGGTGAGGGGTTTACATGCCTGAGGTCCCAGCTGACGTTTCTTGTGGAAAAAAAAGACCTCGAACTTGTGTATAAATTGGTAAAACATGCAGGCGAGAACACGAGTCTGCTCGCTGCGATAAATATTCAGTTGCTGATGACTGGACAAGATAACCAATGTGTCTTCAGAGGTTATCAGGAAAGCTGCCACATTTGGATATATTTTATCAGAGTTTATCTGTTATCTATTTGGCTAGTGGCTACCGCAAACATCTAAACAGGGGGAGATTTTGAATCAAAATGAGATTGTACTTAGTGAAATCAATATATCTCTCTACATAACCTTTAGTGCAATGTATGGACAAAGATGCTACAATTCCTTGCTCCTTTTAAATGTTAATAGAGCTTTTTGTAAATGGCTTAAAGTAGTGATCAGTGTTCATCTCACTAAAACGTTTGGCTTATTTGTATTAAAGAAATGTCAATTATACTTTAACCAAGGAGTGTCATCAACATCAATATACTGCATTATTTATCACTAAAATACATAGGAGGACCAAAAGGTTGGAGGCTGCAGAATGTGAGATTAACAGCATCATATTTAATAAATGCAGTTTGTATATTCCTGCCGATTTACTTGATGAAAAAAACGCCATGGATCAGTCTCCAGTAAATGAAGTAGATACAAATCGTATTTTCTATCACCTCCAGTTTGTGATAGAATAAAATTGTAATTAATAAAAACACCAAACAGCAGCATCTCAGATTTATTCTATACCTTTTTGCCAATTAGGGCTTTGAAGGTGGGACCTCCTGTGAAAGAGGCTTTTAGATTAATCATATTATCTGCAGGTTCTGAAACAAGAATGGTTCTTGACCTCGTCTTCCATAAGAATCCATTATCTTAAACTATCGCAGTAATCCTGGCTTTGGGAGGGGAGAGAAGGAAGCAAGAATCAAGCCTAATAGATAGCAAATAAGATTAATCTATGATCTAAGTGCCGATTACACTTGGACCTGCCCTTGAACACTCAGGTGTAACCTTGAGATCTGCATCCACTCTACAGCCAGCAATTGGATTGAAAGTCCCTTAAGGGCCGTGGGTGGTGGAGGGGCACATTGCCAAGACCTTACCCCCCTGAGATCAGAGGCCAAGCAGCTTAACCCTTACAAAACCAAAGGTGTTAAATATCATAGGTAATGGCTGGTTAGAACTGATCTATGGAAACCTGTTATTGGTGCATGCCCCCTCCACATTACTGGATGCTGCTTAGGGGATATTTGAATTTCATTGTGTATCTATCTATAACCACTTGTAATTGTATGACTGGTATCAAAATACATTCAGCCAACTGAACTGCTTAGCTGCATTCTCTCATGTTCTTGTTGTGCACTCGCCTCTGCTCTGAATAATTGTTTTGTGATGGACTGCACATGTTTAACAGTGGAGATCAATATATAAGACTTTCACTCAAGGTTCAGATCAGCAACATGAACGAACTGTAGACAAACACAGACTTGCAGATCGATGCTCCCCTCAGTTTGACTCTGAAGCTGACTATTTGATTAATCTGCCGGGGCAGCCAGGGAAGAGAGAGCAGGCATACAATAGCTGATAGTTTCATGCCATTAGGATGGCTAGAGTAATGAAATTTCATTTAATTTGTCAGGAAGAGAGTGCTAATGTTAAAAAGCTTTTGGGTAATAAAAAAAAAGTCTTGAGAGATGTGAAGGAAAGCCTTAAGTAATTACTCTGTGTATCTTGGGTCCTCATGATGGAATATTTACATTACTGTCATGGAGGTCCTGAGAGTAATTAAATTAGTGAGGTGGGTAAGCTCTTTATTCCCACATTTTTCGAGCCTTTTTCTGAAGGAAAAGACTAATATGTGGACAAAGCCACTTTTCCTGGTGATGGAATTGCTTTGCAGTCAAGCCGCAGCTCCCAGGCTTAGTGAATGACTGTTATTTTATAGCATATTAAGTGTATGTCACCTTTACCCTTTTGAACTTGAGCGTATGCAGTATTCCGAACCTTTGACAGTGCAGAATAAGCTTCACCTACTGAGGCTCTCCTGAAGGTATAACCAAGGCGGGGCACTGTCATTTTGGTTTTCCCTGCAGGAGGGCGTTGATGGAAGCGTTGTCAACGTGCAGGGTGGCAGGCTGTGGCTGCCAGCTACAGAAGTTAAGAAAATAGATAGTACTATTAAATAATGAATGAAATGTATCACAGTGGGAACAAGGTTAAGCGTAATGCTATTCCAGTTTACAGTCCAAGGGTACAGGCTCCATGATGGTGTTCAAAAAGGTCTTCAGAACAAAATAATCATAAATCCAGCAAGCTGCGTGTTGCGTCTGACATCTCTATCAGGGTATATCAGCATCCTTTCTCACTCTGTTCCAGTATTACCAAGACAGATGTGTGAAAGGGCCTGGAAATGTATCTGACCGCTGGCTTACTCTAATGAATAACTTCCACTTTAGGTCTTGCAATGTAAGCAGAAAATCCACCTTGCAGACGCCGGAGCCGCGTCATGAATCTCACCCGACAGCCGACATGATATAAAGGCGACAACACTTGTATGACTTCCATTTTCTTTGCTTTCTATTGATTTTCAGTTAATAACAGGGGGAAATACTAAACGTCCATGCTGAGTACCTAATAAATCCTGTCTGAGCTTTTTTATTGAGGCGAATTTAATAAAAGCAGAGGGCTAGGCATGGGGGTTTGTCTCAGTGAGAGCAGACAAAAAAAAAATAGGGATGAGCAGGGAAAGGTGAATCCAGATGCTAAACACTGAACTTTGAGTCTGATAACCACGGAATTTACCATCCGTGTTCTCCTTTGCGTTTACAAAAATGACATTTGTTCAAATATATGTATGTTTTAATATCCAAATCAAGCATGTTGATATCGTTTCGATGACACTAAAAAGGTAGGTCATGTGAAGTTGAAAGGCTACGGCCTGATTGTCACAAACATGTCCGGTTGCAAACAAGATGATGCCTCATGAAATTCCTCCAGGCCCGAGTGACAGTAGATACATCATTAGCAATACGCAGCTAATGGGACGACTGAGCAGCACTGTGATGAAGAGCGTCTCCCCTCAGGCTGAGTCACGTCAACCAATGCTTCATTCGTCCTTCACCAACATCTAAACATTTCATTAACTCAGATTTCTGCATGTTTCAAATGAACAGAAAAGAGGAAATGTCCATTTAATTTAGATCAAGGTAAGAGAAGAGCACCACTACTTCTGCATTCACCCTCAGGTGGAAAAAGAAATGGACAACCCAGATAGGTTGTACGAAGGTAAAACCTCATCAGCTGAAGCAGAGGACGGTTGAACTCTATGCAGACTAATTATGTGCCTGTGAGGAGTAATTTAAAGTGCAGCGTATCAAGGCTCCACCACGAACCACAGAGCAAAAATAACATGTCAAGTCGAGGCTGATAAAAACTTTGCAGTTTCACATCGAGGTTCATTACTAATGCTTACGTCAATGTCCGTGATTTCTTGCCATTTAATGTCTCCCCATTACCTTTATGAATGCAATAACCGCCCCTGAATGCTATCTCATTATCTCATCTGAAACACAGAATCTCAAGGCAGCTCAAATAGTGAAATACGCCAAGAGTTAAAGTAGATCTTTAATCTATATTGTGGATAATTATTATTTTAATGGGAGATGTTGAGGACAGATGAGACGGGGGAAGCCACAATCCAAGGCCCTTAGAAGACTCACATATAGTTACACTTACGTATGGATAGTACTCATAAAGATAACTGTGGAACAATTACAGATGATTTGGAATGTCAATAATTCATTTTAAGGATTTTCAAACTCAATGACTCAAAGACCAATAATCATTCATTCATATTACCCCGAACAGCACCATCATCAGTAACACTGTCGTTCACATTCATCGAGAAACACTGTGGTTGCAAATTTTACACTGCAAACGATCTTTTGTTTGCACTGACTCAAAATTTGGTCCATTGGTCCAAAGGTTTGGACAAAACAAGATATTGTCTTACAGATCAATTAACTTTCTGACACTGAGGGACGACCCACAAACAGACATTTTAATTAAACGGTAAGGCCTCGATTTGGAGCTTGACCCAAATGCTGAGAGTTGAATCTTGGTTCTGACTCGCTAATATTCACATTTTATCCCACCGATGTGATAAATATCACGTAAAGACCAAAAAAAAAAAAAGGCAGTGACATTGTTTTATTGTTGCTACGGCACCAGAAAGTTCTCAACATTCAGTGTTGCTCTCTTTGATTTCCTTAACTGCCTTTTGTTTGCATGAGAAAAAGCCACTCGGGGTCAAGCCATTAAAGGACTCCCCTGCAGTGACTACATTTTCTCACAATTGAAAGCCAGAGCAAGAGATTAACAGACAATTGATTCACGGGAAGAGGGAAACCAGGTATACAGACATGATAACCTGCGCAGGTCAAGTAGCAACATCAATGACGACGCGATTAGCTGTAATTGCAATTGTATGCCAAGTGCGAAGGAATGAGCAAGTATTGTGTTCAGACAAAGTGTTTTAGACTGAAACAATTAAAAAGCAAAACAAATGATTAAAGAGATGTGCTCTTTGACTTTCTAACTAAACACCTTTTCATGCAGCGTGATAACATTGTCTACATCAGTGGTTCTCAAACTCCTGAGGTTAAGTCACTGAAGGATGCATTTGGAAAACACGGAGGGGGGGGGGGTGCTGCCTCCTAAGCACAAAATATATGGCAGTCATTTGTATTTAAGGACAGAAAAACGTATATAACGATGTCTTGCTGGATGGCGCTCAGGCTGACACAGGAAGGACATGCAGACTCAACATGAAAAGAGGAAACAATAGGTCAAGACATGATCTGCACAGGGATCAGCGTCTCAAGTAATTGACTGGAGACATTTTCATAATTCAAGTTATAAACATCAAGTACATCAGCTTACGGGACTCACTAACATAAGGTAATTAACTTTTACAATGCAGATATAATATATTAACCCCTCACACACACACACGGTATTACCATACTACATGAGAGGAATCATTTGCTTGATTGGACTCAGCTTTTAAATACCGACAAGGTCCAAGAGCCCAGCAGAGGTCTTTTAAAAGGCCCCGTCGTGAACAACCAACCAATTAGTATCTATGAAAGATTCACAACATGTCTCCTATCCAAAAGTGCCAAGTTCACATGAAAGCAAACATCTGTAAAGGTCTGCTGTCAGCGCGTCCACATAAAATGAACGCACATACAAACAAAACAGTCTGTAAAACATTTTCATTTCACCTCAAACCGGCAAGGATCCAAAAGCCTTCACGATCGCAGTAACACAGGAGGACTGCCTTTAAATTCTACTTCATGTTGTTTTTCCAGTGACTTTTTTAACAGTGTCTCAATATGGAACATATTTAACTAAAATTATATGAACAAGATATATTAGCTTTCAGAGTTCATTTAACTTAAAAACTTAAATTCTTCAACCACAAACATCGATTCAGCCTTTTTTCCCCAGTGATTAACTGTTAGATCCTGTTGCTGTCGACAGCCGTTGGTACGGGGCCTTGCGTTTGTTTTGGGGAGTGTGTCTGTTCTCTTTAAAAAAGGCGAGTGGGCCGCTCAACAGTTTCCTGTGTTTTGGAGCAAGCAGCCGCAGACCTTCTCCATCTACTCAGCTGCTATTATTCTGTCAAGAGTTGCTGTGTTTTCCTGATGAAAGGAAGTTATTTCATTTCCACCTTTTGTCTGCGGCTGAATGCGAGCGACGCTCTTTCAGCAATATTCACTTATTTCAACTCCCCTCTCCATCCGAAGTATAATATACAACCTTTCTTTGCCCCATAACTGTTGGTGGTCAGAGAAAAATAGGAACTTCCTCAATTGGTGTGATTCCATACACCAGATTTCAGCAGTTTTTTTTTCCTGGCTTCAGCAAAATTCTCTTTCCTTGCCCTGCACAATGAAGCTGCCTGCAGAATGCCAGGATGAGAGAAAAAAAGACGAACAAAGTGTTTAACGGGCATTGTCGGCTTCACAAACACTCAGCTGTTCACAGCAGCATTTGTATGTTTCTGCACAAAAGTCCAGATATTTTGAAGTAATCCACACATTTACAAAAACATCTACAGGTTAACTTCACTGCCATCAGTCCCCAACCGCACTTTGACTAAAAATGTCAATACCATTCAGATCATGTTTTATTGAAAATATCAGTTTGAAGAAGACTTTCAACACAATTTAGCCCAAATGAAAATGGAGCTTAAGCTGAATGATGAAAGTGCGGCTTTTCACTTTAGGTAACCCCGGGTTCAGACACAGTGAGCGTGGTACTATTAGAAATTGAAGTACTGTTTCTTTCCTCCTGTGTAAAAGTTGTGCTGTGCAATAATAAGCAGCTTTTCGATTGAGCAAAATTTCAATCGGGCCGTCACCCATCACCTTTTCATTGTCCAGAAAGTGCCTGAAGAGAAATGATAGTGTGCACAAAAATCCACCTATAAACACTGGAAATGAGTTCATTATTATATAGTTATAAAACCTAATTAATAATGAATTGTATACACCACAATGGCAACCCTGTGTCTCCTGTGGCAAGAGAGACATGGACCACAATGCACAGCTGGTATCAGGTCTGACTAGTTGAAATGTTAACAATACCAGTGTAAAGAAGTTATAGATTATAATTGAACAGTCATGTGATAATAATTTATAGGTACTGTTGTTCACAACAATACACAAAAACAATAATAATAGTCATGTAATAGAGGTAACAGCTGTCCTGCAGCTCTGGGGTCAGAGATACTGTATCTGAAATGAAAGAGAAAAGAGAGCGAGGGACTTTGGAAGGAACACAACACAAAGAAAAAAAAAAAATTCCCCACAGTGCCAGAGACTCTTCCACTGTCACTCCAGTAAAATGACTGATGTAACGCTGTGTCTTGCACTGTAGGTGTCTCTGATACAGAACTAGTATTCCATGCTCCAAAGATTCATAATGTAAAAGTCACCGGTGTCCTTCACATCCCAGCACTCCTGTTATTGTTGCTGCCTGACCTGGGTGGCCTCTCCAAAAGAGACACTTTGCTTTTCAGGACTGCTGTTAATCCTCTGAGAGAGCTATGAGCTCACACATCTGCTCCTGCATAACCTGCAATAAACACTCACCACCATTCCACAGTACCGTGCTTAATATTTCATCATCTCAGCTGTCATCTCAGCTAACCAAGTGGCGTCTTGCTTTTCTCCCAACTGTTTGTTTAAACCTGATGAAACGCGTTTCCCTTTTTTTTTTTTTCCTGGCGAGAGCGCGTTTATCCAATAATCTCTGGCTTTTGGCTTTTGTCCACTGATGTGCGCAATATATGACCTGTCCAGCAGCCGAGGGGAGCAGACACATTAGGGGCAATGAAGCTAATGATATCAGAGCACTCTATAGAGCACATCAGTGCAGAGGGATGACAAACCTGTCAGAGGGCATAATCTAGGAGGAGGTCGTAACATCCTCAGAAAACTGGAGCAATTTGCACTTCTCCCTCTGCCATCCCCTCATAATGGAGCACCAATAAATTCCTTACCTGCCACGAAGCAGTGAGTTTACACGTAATAGCCAATGGCATTAAGAGATGAAACATTTCAAGGGAAAATGGCTGCCCTGCTCTTTATCGAGGACTTAAAATATTAACTTGTAAAAATGAAATCTGAAATCTTTTATCACTGGCTTGTTTTGAGGTGAGTCTCCCATGTTTCTATTTTAGTGTGCACGTCACCGGATGTCAGGTAACTGGGAAACCACAACTCATGGGCACTGTGCCATCGACAGCATGCATGTTGATAGATTTTTGTAGCATAGCAATTTTGAAATTACAATTCAGTTTTTATCCTCGTAATTTAGTGCTCAATTGTGCAACTCAATGAAGTGTAACTGACCCAGGTTTATCAGAAACTGGTTTTGATGTTGTCTGGAATTGGGGCCCTCACAGGATAAGTGGAGGTGGAGGGATTTATGGATGGAAGTTTAAGAAGGAAAACTGCTGCCTTAGAAAAGTAAAAACACATTTGGGTGTCAACATCAACTGTCTGTGGTGGCACGACAGAAGAAAGGCTTGCTAAGTAATTTATTAGACCATTGTAGCATGGCCATAAAAAAACAGTTTGGATTATATCCAAACAACAAAAGGTTTTTTTTTTCTCTCCACGTGTTACGTTAAATGTCTTAAATATGTATTTATATTAAGCTATAGGGAAGAAATATGACTTTTACTGTGTTAACATCTCCCAGCAGTAACAGCTAACAACAGCTCCACGTTTGTTAACAAAAAGTGAGATAAATCTGCCGTATCTTTCATCTTGTTCACATTCGAACGGAGCGCGTTACGACAAGATGTATGCATTTGGATCAGGAGAGAGAGAAGGGGTGTTTTTTTTCCTCCCTCCAACATAGGTTGGATGTCAGAGATAATAGAAAAGATTGGTGAAGAGGTCTGAGTTTTGAGGCATGCATGTGTTAATCCTGCTCTAGATTGCTGTGCTGAGACTGCTTGTATTTACATATGCAGAGGATCCCGCTGTTTTGAGCACACCATTGACAAGACAGAGCAATTAATCATCCCCAAATACTCCCGCCGTGCAACAGACGACCCTTACAGCACATGCTGCCACAGAGGCTGTGCAGGTGTGAATCAAGCTGCAAGAAAGATTCTCAGCGCTGCTCTCTTCCTCAATCTTCCTTGTTTGTTATAACTATCTGTGTATTCAACAGAAATAATCCATCTAATGTTTCCCCTTGTCCCTTTTGTGAGTGGAAGAGATTTTCCAGTGTTAGTCATTTTGAATTATTTGAAATGTCTGCTTTGTTGCGCGGTGATGTGTTCTTTACCAAATGTTAAAAATGTAACCACTGTCTGTTGTGATCCCGGTTGATTTAGCTTGCGTCACGTTTTGAACTGTTGAAAACCTTTGCACATGCACTACGTTTCTAGTTCAACATCTTAAATCTTCTTTAATCCAATTGTTTTGGAAGCATGTCAATATTTATTGACCACATTTGCTTTAGGCCACTAGGGGGCAAAACAACACATTATATACAATTATCGTATCATGTTATGATAGCTTTCCTGTTAGCAAGCGCTTATCTTTGTGTTAGAACAAATCAGGGCCGAAATGGAACAAAACTGACAGATCCCCACGAGTGAACGAAGGTTTCGCACATTAGCTCGCTAGCTGTTTTTAGGAAACTAGTATTACTACTACCTAAAATCCCTTCCTCCTCGTATATGAGTCCTTTAATCCTTGCTTATATTATAACCCCTGAAAGGAAGGGTCAAATGAATGAGAAAATCAGTATTACTTCAGCAATGACTGCATACAGTAACGGTTCTACGACTATCTCCGTTTAACAATACACTGGTAATCACACAGCAGAATCAAGAATGCAAAACATGCAAATGGGTGTGCAGGTTGTGAGTGTTCCTGCCAGCATATCAGACAGTAGGTTGTCTTGTTTCATATCAAGAGACACTGACTCCCGATCGTTTTCAAACCCCTGGAGCAAGGAAAGATTGTTGAATTTTGCTGAAAACCATCTGCTTGTTCTGAACAACAGGGGATAAGAGGATGCTGAGGAGTAAGCTCTCCAGATAGCTTGTATTGGCTTCTGATTCTTTTGCCTTTAACGTTCCTTCTGGCACCACGTCTTTGGTGATAGCAGAACCTCAGCGTCTGGGAAGCCCGACTTGTTGATGAGCCGATCCATAAACTGTCCTCATATTTTTTATATTTTGCACGCAAACAGCTCTTTGGCGGATCATGGGTGTCTTTTTTTTGGACTGGAGATGTCCAACACAGTTTAGTCCAGTGCAGGTTAGACAAATGATCCACCTTTATTCAGGTTCTGCCCCTACAGCCAAGGGCAATTTGAAGTACAGAAAATAACACTATTGGCTGTATGAACATCTGCTCCCTGGGTATTTGATTTCCCAGGCAGATGTTGGACCCCAGCTGCTATCACAAGATAATTTGTATGTTTGTGGAGAGAGCTCCCATTTGGCTGTTCTGCTGATGGTGATGTCTTTCTTGTGTGAATCAGTCTGCCCCACCATCCTGATGCCCGCTATGCCCCAACTGTATGACTCCACCATTACACTGGAATTTAAAAGGATAATAGTAACAATAGTTCAGTATAATATTATTTAAATAGCGTATTTGAAGGGGAGAAATCAAAAGATCTGAAATCAGCCAGTACCTATTGGTGCTATACTAACTGAGATAATTTAGAAAGTGTCTGTATCGTGTAGCCCATTTGATCACAACCAATTTAAAGAGTTCTAATTTAAAGAGTTTCAATTTCAATTTGATCGTGTTGAAAAGCAAATATTAATTGTGTTTTTTAAAATACACGTATTACGTTAGCATGCTAACCCACCCATACTGTTATACCACATTGTACCTTGAGGGGGCGATGGTGAGTCACTGTAGCATCCAGTCAGCCTTGAGGACGAACATGTGGCGCTGCCCCATCAGACGGACTATAAATGGTGACACAGAAAAGAAGTTGTGAATTAGAAGCAAACAAGCTACGGATGAACATTTGAGTTTCCCAGACTGTTGAGTAGACAGCTGCTGTGTGGCCTATGCAATAGCATATACTCATATGCAGCACTTTCCTCATGTCAAGTCCTCATAACAATCTGCTTTAAATTTATTTTGAGTACGTTTTTTTTTTTTATTATTATTATTATTCTTGGAAGTTGAAGGTAAAAGCAAAACTATGATGTGTTTATTTTGTATATCATTATAGCGACAGCAATCAAAATCAGCAATCTCAGCAATGATTTTTCTGAAGTGCATTTGTTTCATTGTTTCATTTAGAAATCAGTTAAGGTTTAAAGATTTTACTTTACCATTACTGCAGACAGGCAGTTTGCATAAAGGTATGATAAAAAGGTAAAAAGGTAAAAAAACAAAAAAAAAACAAATACTGTATTCTCAAACATTACATGCAGAAATGTAATAATACATGTTTTTACCCTTCAGAGCAGGATTATTTTGTACATGTGCACCAAACTGTGCAAACTCATAGATCCTAACAGTATGTAAATATGCCTGGTCGCTGTAATCCTGCTGACAAATAAACAAGCAAACCCACAGACGCACGTGAAAGCATCACCTCCTTGCTGGAGGTAATTATACAGTGAAATGTGAATGTAATGTTTTCTCCTGACATTATCTACAGAATGAATGGTGATTAAAATGGCAATCTGCGTTGGAATGACTTTTTAAATGTACTGTACTGTCAGATAAAAATGACTTAGAGCGTGTTCAGGAAAAGGGATGAAATTCTTCATTTGATTTGGCTGCAGAATCACCACGAGTGTATGTCTACGTCCCTCAAACAGTAGCTGCACCTTGGCCTCACAGTGCGACCCGTTCAGGTGCAGGCAATGTCACCGTCTGTGACATCGACGAAAAGATAACAGCAAGAAAATTAGTCCCACAGCTGACCCGCGATCAAAACATCTGTGGCATTATGTGTGAGGAGAGAAGCGTGCGAGAGTCTCACAGCTCTTAACTGACCCCACCACTCCCCACTGTTTTTGAAGGCTTTAAATTCTCCCCTCCCAAGTTCAGAGTCGATTTGTTATCAAATCAAGCGTCGAGCGTCTGATTCATTGCTATTCAGCACTCTGGCTGATTTATATGCAGAATGTAAAACAGATGCCTTGTGCGATACATATTTATGGTGAGCCCTGCTCTCACAAGATTTATTATAGGTTCTTTCATCGGGGTGTGCATGAGCTGTGCTATGATGACTTGTATTTCCTCTCAGCTGCCAATGCCAAACTCATTAAAAAGAGGTGTGACTATTAATATACATTGTAATACTGACAGGCCCTAATTTATAACCCAACTACATGTTTGGGGTTTCTTCTTCCCTATCCTCTCATTGTTGGGGCGGGGGTAGCGGTCCTTGTTTATCTTTGTGTGTGTGCACGCATTGTGAGTGCTTGCACGGCTCATGTGTGCATGCCTGTATGGTATATAAACACCGCACAAATGCCTCTTTTCTTATTATTATATCTCATATTGATTTATAGGGTATAGGCACTTGACCCTTATATACTCTGCTCTAGGCAATATGAAGACTAAACCATATCACGTGGCGTTCCGGCTCCCTCGGACTGCATAGAAAACCCACCAGTGTAGAAAGATTCTTTAATCAACTATGATTTTCGGTTATTTTGAATATTTCATTCATGTCAAGTCATTCAAAAAGCTCTGATGTATCACAATACGAAGGGGCCTGAAAAAGCCAAACGACTGGTGTCGCCTTTATTTAGCAAGAATCTGTGGCTCAATTAGCTGAAGACAGACAACACTCATGACGGATAGAAGTTTTAACTCTGCAAACATTCCAGTTCCGCAAGCCTTAAAACATGAACGAAGCTGTAAAGATACGTCTTGCGGTCACCACCCTCCATCACACATGTAACATGTTATAATGTGCCTTCATTTGTAAAGAGACAAAACACATTAAGATTAACTACTGCTCCACTGAAGTTAATGTCTTAAGACACCAGCGATTAGCACAGCAGGGGTTGGAAAGCAAGGGGCTGCAGCAGCACTGCATTGACTAATCAGTAGATTCCTGCTGGATTACGTAACGTCAACTGAGGCACTCCACTGACAACAAACTCATCAATCTGTTATGCAAAAGATAATACAATTTTACACAGCTTTAGATTAAATATTTTAAAGAGGGTCCCTGAAAAAAAAAGCCCTTTCTGCTGTTGAGTGACAAACTGACACTTCCGAATCAAATTCAAGATGCATCAGACGATGGAGTATCATCACAACATTTGTGAATATTTCAGGAGCCACAGCATGTCAGGCGGTAAACTTTACAGATGGAGTCTTATCTCAATATCAGCAAACTACACAATTGCTACCAGATGCTGGTACAACCTCCTCCACAGGCCTTCAACTAGGAAAACTTTTCCAAGTTGATTTTATATCCGACTTTTGACCTCGACGTTCACTTTCACTTTCTATGACTGTGTGGAACTCAGATGTTTTCACATCTGCTGGACCAAAACATGAAAATAAGGGTCTCATAGGTAAAACATGAGCTTCATGAACAGAGGTTGAGTGGGATGTGGCTGCTCTGTGCTCGAGCTGAACTCACACAGGCTGGACAGGGGAGTGAAAAACATACTTATATTTGTTAGTGAGGTGTACTGAGAAAAATAATAGCAAACAAATCTCTCTGCAGCACCTTGACAGCT
Source organism: Pseudorhombus dupliciocellatus (assembly GCA_016785235.1). NCBI lineage: Eukaryota > Metazoa > Chordata > Actinopteri > Pleuronectiformes > Paralichthyidae > Pseudorhombus > Pseudorhombus dupliciocellatus. The sequence goes on from JAFBJW010000038.1 coordinate 1,026,958, forward strand.
CAAATATCAACGTGTAATATTTTGTTTTGTGTGTGACGTGTTATACAGGGACAAGTCTACCACTCAGATTTCCTTGGGTCTCTGCCACCGCCGCAGCCAGAGTCGAGTCCAGCACGTCACTGGATCCACGCGAGAAGTGGTCGGTGCACGGCAAGTATGACACAGCTGCGGCTGGGGCTCGGCAGCAAAAAGTTAAAAACGTAAAAAGCCCAGATGTCATTCTGAATGTCACCATAACTCAGTGCTGACTTGACACTTAAAATGGGCGTGTGTTTTGAATTTATGACCACGCTCTGTACCAGACCTGACGACTTTTATGTCTATCTGAGCCGCATGTGGCACAGCACCAGAGACTTTTGTGAAGTTTAGAAAATTCCTTGGTAAAATGTGGATTCATCAACCCCGCCCCCCCAAATTTTTTTTTTTTAATGAAGACGTTCATTGTGTCTTTAAAGCAATGCGGTGGGGGCAGGGGTGGGTGATTAGCTTTGAATTAGCTCATCTTTGAGCTCAACCTTCAAAGCAGCTGTAGAGCGGCATCAATCCCGTTTGAGTTTGTGACAGCCAACAACCAGTGGTTTCTGGGCGCACCGGAGGACCACGTGCCAATTGGCCAGATGTTTTCGCAAGATCGTCTTTCAAGTGGAAGAGCAACTGAGAAATCACTTCCCACACATAAACTTTTAAAAAATTGTACCCTCTTCAAAATAAAAGAAGGGGGAACTCAAGGAAGGGTAAGGTGGAACAAATGCAAAGCAGTGAAACACCTTGTCCCTTTCACTACCACCTCCAATGTTTGTTTGTTTCCACTTTTAATATTTTTGCTAAAGTTTCCTGCAACACGCCTTGAAATGTTAAAAAAGTACTTTCTGCAAAAGATTCACTCTTGAGTAAATGTTGGCACTGTCTAACTTACCATCTTTCCAAATTCAAAAAAAACAAAAAACTATTTTAGTATCATACAGTATTTTCTTTGAATACTAGCCTCATATGAAATATTTAATGTTTTGTGTGTTTCCCTTCATTAACAGTCATAAACAGTATCTCTCCTGGCGAGAGGACACAAGCTCAGGCAGAAGAGTAAAATGATTTTTTTTTTTCTACTTTCCAAATGCATCAATTTCCAATTCCTGGCTCTGTGCGTCTCTGCCTCAGCCCACATTTGAGGAGCTTTTATGTTATACACACTTGAATCTGAGCCCAGGGGGACTCTATGGGTCCCTAAGCGAGGCAGCCCCCAAAAATCTATAGACCAGATGTATGATGTTATATGGTCAAACTGGCAAACACAAAAGGTCTAAAAACAAAAGCCATGAATTAACTGAGAGGCTTTCAACAGTGTGTTTTCAAAACAGGCCGACTGAGAGCTCAGATGCCTCTCCTCCCTTTCGGTCACTCCCTCACTCACTCCAGCATTAGCCCAGCTCTCCTTTCTCCCTTACTCACCGTCTTCCCCCTTTCTTCATCTCCCTCTCTCCCCGTCTTATTCTCTCTGTGCCACCCCCCGAGACTAAATGCTTAAAAAGAAGAGAAAGGACACCATTTTTGCTAATTAGTCGAGGACTTAACAGGCGCAGGATATGCTGCCTTAGTTTTTCATCTGCTGTCCACAGGCTGTCGACCGTCCTGTGAAGTTGAGCCTGTGTGGCTAAGAGCAGAAGAAAGGAGCAGGGCAGACACACACAAAATGCCTCAGTGGAGATCCTGAACAGACCTCCAGTGGGGGTTGAGCTCAAAATGCGGGACAATCATTAGTATTTAACATTTGGGAATAAAGGAGCCTTAAATTAGAAGTGTAAATGGCTCTGCGCCCCACCTCCATCCTTAGAAATGTTCACAGGCTGCTTTTTTTTTTTTTTTTTTTTTAATCAGAGGGATTTTTTTGCTGTGTTTGTACGTGCGGACGCTGCATGTGTGGTAACAATAATCTTGAAAGGAGAAAGAAATGAGCTTTAACGGAAAGTATTTAACAACAAGATAACTGTAGAATCACGGGTCATTCTTCGCTTTTCACCTGATCACAGGACTTCTCTTAATTTTCTGCAAAACTGAGAAATCCTAAAAGCGTCTTTTAACCATAGCCGTTTCATTTTTAGGTCAGAAATAATGTGAGAAATTACTCCATTTACACCGTGTCAGGACCTCACGCTCAGGACCGAAAGCAGGATGTTACCACTGGACTGTGATCTCTGTTGTTCATCTCTAAAATGTTACATAATGACTGTTTGTTTAAACAACGAAAAATAAAAATAAAAATGCAAAAAAAAACACACAGTGAGACAAGAGGCCAGTTTAGAGGAGTACACTTATTTCACATTTGCAAAAGCACCAGGACGAGGTTATTCTAAAAAAATATTAATTCCTAATCACATTAACATTCGTAGGGCTATAATCAGGCAGCTTTCAACTGTATAAACACTCGCCCCTAACGTATTTCATGTCGTCGAGTCTGGATGGGGGGGGGGGACTGACACGGTAAGCCTGAATGTCCGCGGTTTAGAGAAGCACAACAAAGTGGAAAATTAACAGAGTGGAAACTTAATAAACAGTTGCCTCGCTGCTCGACTTAGGGTAATTCCCACAGGAAGGGAAAGGCCAAGAGCACAGGAGCGGCAGCGAGAGTCGCAGCAGAGTCCTCTGCTGTGCGAAGACAGGAAGACAGGGGTGAGGAGAGGGAATCTGGAGGTCAGGGTTCAGCAATCACCGCTGAAAAGGGTCTGGGTGGCTCTGGCTCGTAACAGGCTTTCTGCATTAACCGTGATGTGACAAACCACTATCTTTCCCCTGATAACTTACTCACATAAAGCACGTGTGGGAGGTGGAATTCATGTTTTGTTGTCATGTCCTAAAACACCTGAATTGAGCTCTTTAAGTGACTGTTATACTGCACGCTAAAGGGGACAGGATGAAAACAGAGAATGGGCTGCTAGTATTCTCAGCTACTTCCCTCGAATAGCTGTATTTATCAGAGATGTAAGACACACATCCTATTAAACCAAGGGCACCAGAGAAATTCCTCACATGATCACCACAGCCCCATAACTGTCTGGGACAAAAATGGAGCCCGCGCCGTATGTCAGTTATATGGAGCAATAACCAACTTAAAGAAGTGTGGTAATAGAGCCATTTACCTGATCCTGAAAAATGAGGAGAAAGCACCCACTTCACCCCGAACACACACAGACACACACACAAAGAGCTGCACAAGCACAAACAGGCTTCAAGTTTTAAAATATGACTTTTTACATTATTTGTTTTTTTTTCTGCTCTAAAAGTCTCTAAAAAAAAAACAGAAATAAAAGACTAAATAAATGCAGATTTTTTAAAAAAAAGTAGTTCTAATATGACAATTTAATGGATGTTTTTTTGCCATTTAAATAAAAGTCTCTTAAGTGGTTGATATTTGAATCCTGATTGGAGCTTGTTTAAATGATGTTGTCCCTTAATGTTCACGCTGGGGGAAGGTCAACACCCAAGGTTTCCTACACATTGTACTGAAAAGGGGGGTTCAAACTTTCTTTTGCATGATTAAATGTTTTTCTATTCACACCTGTTTTGAAGGTGAGGCAATAATAATGGTCCGTTCATAAAAAAACGCAAGTTAGCGTATAACATCAAATAGTCATCACACGCAGAGTTCATTTAATTTTCCTCATGTTACTTGGCTCTTACTGCATGCTGTTTGTTTTATATCTGAACATAAATGGAATTCTCTATTTTTACCATCATTCTTTTATCCTCTCTACATCCGCTCGTTCCGATCGACTTCAAACTTGGCGGTTTGGTCGCTGAGGACACGTGGAAGTGCTCCGTCGACTCAACTGACAGATCCAGAGATTCTCTTTTCACCGGTAAACCGCATGTGCTGTTACCACGGTAACTGTGTTACCATGACACAACCCTTAAATGATGTCACTGATGACATAATCAAAGGTCACGCTCCTGACAGCCACCACAGTAAAATCAACAATTTCATACGTGTGTACTATAGATTACAGTGCATCTACAATAAAGACGTTGTCTCCAGCCAGCGCTAACGGCTTTTAGTGACGCATTAACAGAGTGTGAATAATTGTGTGTTGTTGATGTGGTTTGTGTGTGGCTGCTCTTGTCGCCTGTCGGCTCTGTTCACTGACTTGTGTTATTAAAACTGTTAAAGGTTTCTGATTCAACGTTTAGCTCATTTTGCTTTTGTGGGTTTTTGACAGACAGCGTGGAAGTGCTGAGTAATCAGCCCTCAGTAAACAGTAAACACGGGGATGTACAGTACAACAAATCACAGATTGCTGAGAAGCAGGGAAAAAAAAAAAAAATCAAAGCGGCCGCTGCTGTTATCAGCCAACGCTAAATCTGTGGTGGATCGTCAGTGGCAGCTCGATAATTATCATGTACAAGGCAGCACTTTACCTACATCCTAGCAACGCCATTCTCCCTTCGTTATTTTTGCTTGAAGCCACAGACATGGATCAAAATGTGGATAGAGCACAAGCAGGGAGGGTGTGTGACTGAGCATGTTGTTCAGGAGTCAGGCGGGATTACGCTCTGAAATCCTCTGAAACGGGAGCAGCAGGGGCCACTTGAGGCAGGGCAATTGGGCAAACTGTGAAGCAGGTCCCCGGTAGAAGTCTGCTTATTTATGTAATCATGCAAGAAATATCTGTTCCAGTGCTTGTGAAAGCATCTAAGATGGGAACTCAGTGCTCCTCTTTCCCCTGATTCTGGATCAAAATAACAGTATAACTGCTCCCCCTGGTGTGCTTATCACTGTATTGCCTGGGAGAATAATCTGGAGTGTAATTAGTATGCACCCTGAGGTCAAAGTACTGACTTGGTGGGAGCGCGTTTGCACATAAAGCTCCGGCTCAGTAGCCTTTGGTTCACCTCTCCTGGCAGCCGCAGCCGCTGCACCGTATTTCCACAACATCTTTGAATAAAAATAAGAAGAGACGTCCTCAAATTAAAAAAAAAAAAAGGTCCACCGCTCAATTAAAACATTTGATATCCCAGTCAAAATGTCATAGCGTTGTTTCTTAAGCTAATTTATAAGTCCAGAGTGTTAAACCTTGGTGTTAAGAACCAAGATTTATATCTCTGTCAAGCTTCTCTAAATGGAACAAAGCTACATGGAGCCACTTTTTTTTCCTCACCATCCTCCACACACACACAGACAGACACACACACACACACACTATACAAGCTCACACATACACAAACTCATGTAAAGAGAAAATGTACTCCTCATAATTCAGTACCCTCATAAATCACAGCAGGTTAATGCTCCACAAAAACCCCTTCAACATCCTTTAAGTGTTAAATCATCACTTTGTGGAGGGAGTGGGAGAAAAGACAGGAAGAGGGCCGTGCACGCAAAAGAGATAGTGCTGAACTTTTTTTTCAAAGTATGAAGTCTGGGAGTGAGTAGATCTCGCCCTTCAGTCAAATATGTTGCCATGCAAGGGATTAGAGGTCTGTGAAGCACTAGGTCTTGACCTGCAAGCCTTGGAGCCTGGCTGTAACCTGACCCAATACCAGGTGTATGCCTGTGGGTCAAAGAGTTGGGCAGGCATGCAACAAAAGACAGCTCCTCAATAAAACCCTCACTGCTCTAATTAACCGTTTTAAACCTTGTTTTTTCGAGCCCACAAACGGCTCCTGCAGTGTACAGGCGGGGTTTCGCAATGTGTGCCGAAAAGCCTCGTATTTCCTTAATTGTAGAAAGCCAACGCAAATGTCAGCTAAATGAAATGTGTAGTGTGTATATCCTAATAGGGAGAATGTTAATGGCATGCTTACTCCCTGCGCCCGCTCGGCTTTGCTTTTACTTTCAAAATAATTTACTGCGCCTTTAAAGCACCCCGTCATCTGCAGCCAGAGACCCATAACTGTCATGTGAGTCGATCATTTACCCAGCGATCTCCTAAGTGTTACGTGATAATGGGTGGAAGCTGTGGAAAACATAGGGAAATAACTAACACCTACAGAACCAACAGATCATCTGTACAGAACGGAAAGCTGTATCATTTCATAACACATTCAGGGCCGCGGCGGTTAATCACGCCACCTGCCAAGAGGACGGCCATATCTCAGGAGCATGTCAGAGGAGAAGTGTTTAAGTGTGCTCATACAGGAGGGAATAACTGAGTGGGATTCTTCTTTCACTTACATTAGATGTTGACACTGGGGAATTGGGAACATTATAATTTGCGGTGACAAGGTTAATGTAACATAATGTAAGCCTCTAATATTTGGAGCTTATTTCCAGCCATAAAGGGTACCTGCGTTTGTATCCGTTCACGCCTAATTGCTGAAATTGAGAAATTGCAGATTTAAGTTATGTTATAGACACATATTTCCTCACTGGAACATTTCCAGACGTAAACATGATGAATTTTCCGCACGCGTTCTAAAATCTGAAATAACAAAATACCCCTGTAATTATAGCCCTGATTATTCCAGTATTTATTAGGCATTCCAGCCTGGTGGGACCTACACAGGCTGAAATTGAGTACACTTGAACAAGTCTGCTACGACTGGCTGGTCTCATAGGGTTATTAATTGCTTCAGCATGCCCTCGCACATTGTGTTTGGATAGGTGTTTCTTGTAGCTCACAAAAAAGCCTTTGTAGTGCTTCACTTTAGCCGGTGACTCAATTAGGGAAGGAAATGAGAGTAAATACAAAAAGCCATTGTCTTTCCTCAAGCCACCACTTCGGCTGAAGATGTTACGTAACTTTAAAATATCTTGTCTGCATTAAACCTTTGGTGCGGTGGTTAAGGAGACGTGACGGAGAGCGGGTCAAAGTGACGATGTTATGATGTTGATAAACACGGTAACATCGTGCATACATTTAACTCATCGCATCCTGCTGCAATAAATAGCTCCATGAATGAATGTTTTCTATAAATCTGTGCATCATTTGTTAAACTTGACTAACTTTCTATCTCTGCTCCAGATACAAACAGGATGAAACCCTACAGAATGAAACCGGTTTTTGAATCACAGACGATGTCACTGACTGCACCATGAAAATCATAAAAACAAACACGCCTTTCAGACAGAGGTTTCCTTTGTAACGCTGTGTTCACTGTCTGCTTTGTCTCCGTCTTTCACCTCTCTGTGTGTCTCTCCCTCCCCAGCTCCTCTCATTCACTCTGCAAGGCTCGGCGAAGGGTTTCCTAGTGAGGCGAATTCCAGCATGCACTTGTCAAGTGACCCGTGACCACGGGCGGACAAGGTTACTAGTACTGACTTTTACAGCCATTGCTGCCTCTACACGAGTCTGCGCGTCTCCCCGCCTGAAATAGTAAGTCAGATATGGCCATAATGAAAAGCACAGAGCTGAGAGGCTCAGGACGAACCTGCTGCTCTGATGCCCTCCAGGCTCAAGCTGACAAAACATCAAGACAATGACAGCAAAGTATGAGAGGTGAACAAAACCCCAAAGGATGTTAGAGAGAAGGGGGAGCCAAAGGTGACAGAGCACCAGAATCCACTCTCTAAATAAAAGTGCAATTTAGCACCTTTATGGGTTCTTTCTCTCGCACACTGCATCTGTGAGCTAGAACTAATAGGTGCAGTGTGGAACATTTTTTGATGTCGCCCCTTTAACATGGGTCTGCAAAGGAAATAAAACACTGTGCACGGCGCTGTAGATCTTAACTGTACAGATGCAATTTATACCACTGCTCTTCAGCTGTTCAGTGTTAAATCTGTGAGCTGTGAGATATAAAACACGTGAAACACCATTTTGTTTTCTGTAAATGGCAAAATATAACTCAAAGTTCTCTCTCTATATATATGTATGTGTGTGTGGGGGGGGGTGGGGGGGTAATGTAGCACTAAGCAAGATATGCCCCTTTCAAAATCTTTTTGTGAGTAACACAATGTGACAGCATGGTCAGTACAGGCTGATGTGGTTCAGTCATGCAGAGCGTGGACGCTGCTTGTGTTATAGACAGTATAGTAAAATGATGCCATATATAATGCAATAAATACTAGCTTAAAACATTCTGGGTAATACGGTTATATCAAGTAAGAAATACTGAACGCGAATGTAAACTCTTTACAGCATCATGACTATTTCAGTCCTCTGTCAGTAAACAGTGGTCCTCCTCATTCCTAGGAAGACATCACACTAAACGTGAGAGATTTTTGCTGACTGGTGACTATGACTTGTTATATGCTCAAGATAATGAAGCACATGTTACAAAATAGAAGAAAGAAAAAATGTATTAAACCAAGGGGAACCAGAGAAATACCCACAACATTATGGTCCTGTCAATGTATTAATTTTATATTCATATAAAAATAGCTGCATCAGACCCTAAATTACATGATTACTTTTGTTGTATGTCGTTGTGTGCTTGGGTTTTGTGTGTGTGTGTGTGTGTGTGTGTGCAAGTAGGAGGTCCAAGCCCCCCAGGGTGCACCCTGTCAGAGAGATCATAATAAACTGCATCAGTATAGCCAGGGCTAAACATTGCTGCTGAGACCACACTAGACTGAAACACTAACCAGTGCTGTGCCATCAGTGCTGCAAATGAGCTTGCCCGTAAACACTTCATAAATGTACCATATATGTGTATATATATATATATACACACTTAAGTGCATTACATACAAAGCGGTGGACACTAAACCTCGCCCTTCATTGAGTGGAACCCGCCCTCCATGCATTGTGTCTTGACATCAGCAGAATTCATCTGTGCTTGTGGCGGCCTCACTATTCCTTCCAGGTGTCTGATTACTAGTAGAGCACATTAAGCAGGCTTCTCAGCACCAGCACTTCTAGCTGTCCTGTATGTCCACTGTCCCGCCCTCACCCGCTTGTCTTCTTCCTTCTTCACATAGTGCCACCTTGTGCCATCGCTATCCAGGGTAAACATGTAAAACAAATTCATATATTAAATATATAATTATTCATCACACTAAGTCACATTTGTTTTATGGCATGTCTCTGGCCAGTGTGGGCGTACTGGTCAGGAACACAGTAGACCAGTGGAACAAGCTGGAACACCAACATAGCCAGCACTGACTATTTCAGGAATTAGTGCTTATGGAACTACAAGAGCCGCACTTTGCTTCCCACATGCATCAGTGAGCCCTGGGCTTGCATGACCCTGACACCAGTTCAACATTTGTCCATCCTTGGACTTGGACTTTTGATAGGTAATAACCACAGCACACCTGCCATTTTGGACGAGCCATCACAATTTGGCCCTTGTCAAAGTCACTCATATCCTCACTCTTGCCCATTTGTCTGGCCTTCAACACATCAACTTGGAGAAATGAGTGCTGGCTTACTGCTCAGTACTGTATATCCTACACCATGACAGTTTCCATTATAACAGGGTATTCACTGCACATGTGTCTATTGCCTCAGGATGCATCATGGGAAACCCACATTGGTTAATCAGTAAAAAAAATTGTATTTTTATCAACTTGCCAAAATCAAAAACTGTGAAGAATAAACAAAAAAGGTGTGTACAATGTAAACAGTAGTTTACATTTTTGTAGTTCAGGTATTATATGTTTGGTTATATTTTATTTTGATGTATTATATTATATCAAGTAATATATAAATAAAATAAAAATACGAGGAATCGTTGATTCATTAATTTTTCCGACTATATCAATAACAACAAGTAACAATATATAACAGTTAAGTTCAAATTAAAACCTCCAAGTAAAAGGTCCTATTGCTCTGTATGAATATGTATGTGTGCATGTACAGTACCATATTGTGTGGTAGCGTCACAAATGGAAATGCTTTACAATTATACACACAGTTCAATGGCTTTAGTGAAGTTGACATATGAGCTCTGGGCCCACCCACTCGCATTCTATAAGGAAAGCTAGGAATGTCACTTGGGGGTCAGGCTCAGTCACCGCAGTGTCATGTGAGGAATTCTAAACCAACCAGCTCCCAATTTCATGGCAAATTTCCACCGAGAACTACATCTGTTTGGAGACTGTAAAGTGGAGCGGCAGGGGGCAGTTCTCCTGGATTAAGTCTGCTCATCAGTTTATCATTCATCAGACGCTGGGAGTTTCAGCAGAGAGGAAAAAAGGGAGGAGGAAGAAATCCCTAATTTTCTACAGCCATACCTTCCTTTGTACTGCAGGATTAACGACAGGGCTGAGGGAACCTGATGAGTTTAAAGCTTCAGAGGAGAGCAGGGTGAAAGAAAGCCAGATCAGAACAGAGATACGATTAGAGAATCTCATAAATCAAGAGTGCTTATGGCGGGGGAATACGGTCTTAAAGACCATCTGGACTTTCCAACCTCAACATTTATTTTGAGATGCCTCCTCTGGGAATAAGCTTTTAAGAGCTGGATTTTCTTCACTGCTACTACAGTAAAGAAGGCTCACTTTATGTTGTCTCCGCAAGGTCCATTCTCTGTTTGGGATCGTCAAAAAAAAAAAAAAAAAAAAAATCACAGAACAAAGTAACTGCAGGGACCAGAGGCGAGGCAGCACTAACGGTCAAGGGTGAGAAAGAAACTTAACTTAACAATGAACTACTGTAATGACAACCGATAAACCGTGTGTGTCATGTACTCTCCACCAACAGCACATAGTCGGGGTGACACCCAGGCTCCTCAAAAAGATGAGTGTGATTCTGTGCGAGGCCTTCAGAGGCCGGCCAGCTTCCTGCAGACACCTCTTCCTCTCCGCACTTCCTGATGTTATCATAATCCGGGACCCGGGACCCGGACTGGACCTTTGTGGCTCATGGCCCTGTCTTCCGCTAGCACACGTGTGTGTCACATTATCTGCTGAGAGGCCAGACTCGGCATCCTCTCAGGAGGGGGAGGGGTTGTATAGCAATGTCGGGAACAGGAAAAGGAAGTGGACACAACCAGGATTAGGTGAGAGAATAGAAGGAACAGAGCACAATATCTATCGCCCCTCTCCCTTGAATCATCTGTAAACAACAGGTTTGTGTTTGCAAAACTGTAAAAAAAAATGGGTTTGTACAGTTTCAGCGTTCATGAACCAGACTGGCTGACCCCGTGGCGAGCAGGTTCAGCGTTCATTGCACACTACTGGTTCTCTCACATGTGAATGCCGGCCCACCACTTGGCTGCGGTGTGAGTGAAAGCCAAGCTGTAAGCCTGGTCTGGCGATTCGCACTAAACCAGTCTTGGAGCTCTTATTTCAGAGGAAACCTAAGTAGAGTTTGACTTTAAAGGCTTTGATCAGGAGGCGATGCAATGGCATTTGACTTCTAGTTAAAAAAAAACAGTGTGTCAGACCTCTGAGGTCACAGGGATCACTTATCACGGCTGAAAATAACCAGTGGCAAGCCACGATTTGGGGAATCTAAGAGACGGCTGACATTAGCAGGTGCCCTGAGGTGGAATGGAGGCTGCTACAGAGGAGGTCACTGACCTTGGACCACAGAGAACTTCTTTTTCTTTTCTTTAAACCCGAGGGCCTGGTTTCACTTAGCAGAACGGTTCTGCAGCTGAAACTGGTGAACAGCTGAACAACTTCACACAGTGCAGAGGATAAAACAAAATGAAGTCCCAATTACTAAAATACACTCCGTCAAGTATTTTTCAGAATGCAAACATAGGAGGTCCGGTTTTTTAAAAGGAAAGTTATAGCAACATAATATTTGAAAGAGCAACCATCAATCAAAACATCTGTAAATTAAAGATGAACTAGAATGGATAACTCAGGTCCAAAGGTAACATTCATCCAGTGAATCATAACCAAGTAACCAAGGATTATGAAACAATCAAACATTACACACAAATAAAAACTCCTCGGTTGAGGTAATAACATTTTCCAGAGAGAGTTTAGACACCTCTCTAATTGTTACTAGGCGACTTTAAACAAATGTACATGGAAAAATACAAAGTTAATATAATAAAGTTAAGTGTACATGTACAGTATGACAAAGAACTATATAGATCTAGTCTGGGTAGATATGCTAGATTTCCTCCATTTGGAAATTTGAAGCTGGACAGTTTTAACTGAATACATTAAGCATCACTGGACGGTTTTAATCAGATGTGCAGTGGCAGTTTTCGATTTGAGAAAAATAGTGTATCTGATGCAAAGTCAGATGTTCGCTGGTCAGGCCTTTTGCCGGGAGTTCAAAGGTGTGTCGAATTACAGAGTCATATTTGATCAGATCTGTGGCTTGCATGCAAATATGCAGCTTGCAGTGTTACATTTGCTGATTCAGAGAAAAGGTCTGCATAAATTTAGTGCTTATTGATTTTTAATTTGGCGTTCTTTCTGCCCACACTCAAACTATAGACAGAGAACGTGCTGCAAAGCAAAACCAAGGAGAAAAGACGAGATTGCTTTTAATTTCAAAGGACATTAACAAAAAATGAACGCACATTTTACCCCAGTTTCTCACGGTTGTTTTTTTAAATGTGTTCTATCAACAGTCAGACAGACAATCACATCGGTCACAAGAATCTTTACTGAGGTAACTCAGCCCCTGTAATACCCTGAGCCTAGGGTGACATCAGAAAGTGATATTTATTGTTAGACCTTCCATTCTACTAATGCCTTTTCTTTTATGATTTTAATTACATTTACTCATTAATTGCTGCAGGCCAAAGTTGTTTTTTCACACGAATGCAGAGATCTCGTTCTGTAAAGACTGAATTCAAATCTTCCTGTCATTCCCAAAAGAAAGGCTATGGTGATGGCCTCTACCTCCATGCCTGTGATGACGGGGAGTACCAAGTCATTCAGAGAGGTTATGAATTTTTTTTTCCCAAAGGGCAATCTGCAGCTTTTGTAACACAAGACCAACAACAACATACTTACTGTTGTTCAACCTCTGCCTCGCCGCTTTCTCTGTCCCCTGTTGTTGCATGTGGAAAAAGAGGAAAAATCAATGGGGCACAGATGTACACAACTGTGTTAACAAGTTCATCTGAGGGCAAAATGCCACAAAGGATTAACCCATAAACGAGCCGCAGCTCCAGCTACCATATTAATACTATAAAATCATACCCATAAACAGGTCTTGCTAAATGAATTAGTATTTGTATAACTGAATGGTAGAATGAATTTTTGTGTGTACCGTGTGTATTCAAACAATAACCCAAAGCATAACACAGACTTATGGTGAAATTTAAACCATAACGTTTAGCTGATGATTGTTTGTTGATAATGCATTTGGTCAGTGAAAATAAAGCCCTCCGCATGCAGTGAATTATTTTTTTGTTTTTATTTTTTGATGTTCTTAAGACGGACAGCACGTTCGTCTGGAAGAGGTATTGTGAAAACATTTGTCCAAATTTCTGGGAATCTGGATGTTCATGGTCCCAAGATGATGAGTCTCACTGGTGGCGTCTGAACTTGTCCCGTCAGACCCATTCAAAAGGTGTACAGTAATAACAAGTAAAACAAATACTGCTGGTTCACTCTGAGGAACACGACGGGGTAAAAGGGTATTTTATTTCAGAGCCCATACATGCCCCCTACAATAGTAAAGCTCTAAAAACAGCAGCGATGCTGATGTAGTATTTGTTCAGTCTAATGCCTTTGTGCTGCAAGGTGTAATGAACACTGCAGGCTGCCTGAGAGGTTTTATACCTCTGCTGTTGTTAATCCCTAAACCACACACACCACCACTGACTCCGCTGCTGCTCACTCTAATAAGAATGGGTGTTTCACTAATGGCAGTAATGGTGCCAAAGGAGCCCATGGAGCTCCAGTACAAAGACCCTGGCCCCTATTAGCTTTGGGATCGAAGGAAGGAAGGCAAATATGAGGGCGAATCTGACTGAAATGTCAAAACGTGAACACCCATTTTTGTAGTGTTTTCAAATGATTGATTTATCATTTAGTCAATAAAGTATATAGAGAAACAATGAAAATGAAAGAGTCCCTGGATACAACAGCCACCTTTGCTTAATTAATGAAACACTGATCACTGATCAAAATCTGTTTGTTTGGTTTAATTCTTTAATATTTTATGTTTAGATGCTTTAGTGTTGCACTTTTTAAACACCAACCACCGGCGTGTTGAGAATTTTAATAAGGTCTAATCTTATCTAGTTGTGATAATTGTGAGGAATAAAAGCTTCTTTACACTGCTATTAGCCTCTCAAAAGTGCTGGGCAATATGGCAGGGCGGAGCAGACGAGGAGGAGAGCGCAAGGTGTCATGTGAAGGAACAGAGAGCAGAAGGCAGACGTGGGAGGGAGAGACGGATCAATACAAGTCAGGAAATAAGGTAGAAAAGGTTATTTACTTGACATTGATCTGTTGTAGCGGCAACAGAGCTCGCCCTGCTTCTCTTTTGTTAACCTTTCAGCCCGAGTGTACTCACAAATGACGGGAGAGTCAACTAACAGGTCCAAATTATGGATCGAAGGAGGTCGCACTACCTCTGTCACCGACTGTCATCTATAGGGCGACAGCTGTGAACAAAGTTAAACATCCATGTAGAGCGTAAGAGTAACTTTACAATGAACTGAGCATTTAGTTTCTATAGCGAGCTGTGACACGTGCTTGCATACAAATCCCATAAATCATTAATTCGCAGTATATTGAGGCATAAGGTTCATTTAAATGATAAATGTCACGTGAAGGGAAACTCTAACTGAATGTCCTGGACAGTATCCCTATGGTTCCATTCCTGTTAGGCCAGTATGTCAGAAAGATTTACATATCCAGTGTATCCATGTGTTATGTGGAGGTCAGGGCCTTGAATGTGCTTGTGTGTGATTCTTATCACCAGTTAGTCTTAATTTTGCTTCTAGGCACAGACTCACAAAGTAATGTTGACTTTCTTAAATGTAGTCTATTGTGGCTGTAGCTGCAGCTGAGTCTTTACAGTCGCCCAGTGCGTACTGCAACTTCATTTTGCTGATAAAGGCTATTTGTGACTGTGGTGTCCAAGTCAAAAAAGTCAAATGGTTGCACTTTAAAATGAAAGGAAAACCTGAATTCAGCACCATGGAAAAGGTGCAACATCTTACACTTGTTTTATAATAAAACCCAGTCCCTTCAATCCTGAATGTCTGAATCTGGTGTATTGGGCTAAAAACTACTCATGACATCGTAAGAAGGACATTTACCACGGACAGAAGGGTCATGCAGTGTCTGGCAGCAGCCCAGTGAGCACTTCCACACATCCATCATGTCTCTTTTTTAGTCCATGAAGATGGCACAGACCTGATGCACCGAATGAGGAACTATTTGTTCTTCCATATGCCAGTACTTGTAATCGGTTTCTCAGGATCATGCCAATTTTTGCCCTTTGCCAACAAGAGCCACATGTTTCCACAAAGGGAAGTTTGGCAAACGGTCGATGATGAGCATTTGTTGAAAAAAAACAAACAAAACAAAACAAACAAACAAAAAAAAAACAAGTTTGTCAGTAGAATTCTATTATGCTTTCAAATCTCTATTTCTTTATATACATAGATGTTCACACAAATTAAACTGGTAAAGAAAATAATTTTAAGACCACTGCATAAAAGAGCAGAAAACAATGTTCTACCGAATAGTATTCATTACATTAAATACGCACCCTTTCCTTCTCCCTGCCTTCTTATTTCTTCCTTCCACAAGCCTTAGGGGATTGTGTGTCTAAACGCTGACACCAACAACCTTGTACGTTGCTCTACTTACACTCCAAAGGCATTGCAATTTCAAGATGTAGGACTTTTTTCATCGGCCACACTAACAGACTCAAACTTAGCCAGTCACACTGGGCTGGCAGGGCTGCTAAATAAACATGCATTTGTTGCTTAGGTTCACAACCTTTCCACAAGGCACAAGCATGTTTCTCTAATGGAAACGTTCAATGCTGCACTAAAGGCTCCTTTTTTGGGAGGGTCACACTCTTGAATTTAATTTACTGAGGCAAAAACTACATCACAGAGACATTGCATGTAGGTAAACTATGAATGCTTGAGTAATTACATGCACTGTGAGTCATGTAACAATCCCAAAGAAAAAGGAATATATTTTTTCTTGAGCTCTTAAACAGGTGCATGTGGAGGCACTTCTCAGAAATCAGTCCATTGTGTATTCTGGCGACTCATTTTCAGAGAGGAAGTGGACCCATGGGGTGAGTTGACCCTAAAAGAGCCAGGAAATTTGTTTTTTTCCTCCTGAACTTGGCTATATCTCACTTTCTAGAGGTGCCTGTCCAGCTCACTCACTCTCAAGGACCGAGCCAATCTCCCTTTGTAAATAGAACTATGTTTTATAATTCCCCCTCTCTCTCAGATGACCGTATCAATAATGCAGAGGAACCGCATCTGTCCAGAGCCATGAGATTATTTCTCTGATTTGGGCTGACAGTTATGGTAATAGTTTGGCAAACAATCTACTCGAGCAACAATGACCACAGATTACAGCTGTTTTCAGATCAGAGACACTGCAGAGAGGCCCATGATTGATTGCTCACCGAGAGACAGAGTCAGGCAGTTCACCCCCCCAAGCCTCACTTTTGCCTCTCTACTCTGATAATGGAAAAATTCCTTTATTTCTAATCTTCCCGGTAATCCTGTTATATTTTAAATACCAGACTGCTCACCACACAAGTGTTTACGGGTTTCAAGACTTTGGCAGGTTAAACAATTTTAGGTGATGAGTAATATTTATGGTAAATATCAGAAAAAAAATCAATTTATTTGAGAGTGTAATAGCTATGAGAGTCACAAGATTTGATGGTTATTGTGACAGTAGCCTATAAATGCATTATGTAGGTCCTGACATATATTTTTCTTGGTAAGTAAAATATGTTAACTTTAAAATCCAGAAGAGCTAAACCTTTGATGCCACAAAGACTAAATTAAAAATTGCCATTGCTTTCCCTTTGCATGTATGTATTCACATGTAGTGACTTTGCTTTCTCCTGACAATGTGCAGTGTAAATAATGTTCTGAAACTTTTTTGGAGCCATGCTATCTTAAATAGCTGTAGTAGCATATAGAAGGCAGGACTGAGCATACAGTGCCAGTATATCAATCAGATGCGTAATCGTCAGTCTGCAGCGTGATAACCTTATGTTGTTATTTCTCTCTCCATGACAGCCACAAATAAACAGAAGAAGAAATCTTGGGCAGGGAAACTAGAGATTAGTACTTGTTCCTATATAGTCATGTTTACATCTGTGGGCTCATTGCCCCTTCGTGATATAAGATCAGATACAAAATAAATATTAAGAAGACTATGAATATATTTTGGGCGAGAAAACATAACACGCTCTCAATTTATTTTCTTCAAACGGAAGACAATTTCTCATCATCACCATTTGCGGTTGCATCCTACACAAACTATTATTGGTGTGTTTTATATGGTTTAAATATTTACAGTTCCATTTCAGGCTAAACCAGACCGAACAGCAGCATTGCCAGTAGAATTGTTGTCGGTGTCTGTGAACAGTTGTGAGCTCAGTGACCCGACTTCAGGTGTGCCAGAATGTGCAGTAAAACATAAACAGCTAAAATCGAGTGAGCTGATGTTCTTGCTTGCTGTGCATCGTTTGCTCGGGTGAAGAGTTTGTATCTACATACCTTAGATATCCAACAAAGCAGCTCATAATTTATTAATGACACCAAAGCCGTAACACCATTTGGCTAATATAAATTTGCATATTTATTAAAAAGGAGACATTTGTGATTAATGGCATCCAGCCATGTCACATGCGGATGAGGAGAAAATCATGGATCAGTACGCTACTGTTCTGACAAGGTTCTCAACCAAAAAGCCCCCGAATTACTGCTAATGTCGTAGAGTACACATTATTACACAATTATGCAATTACGCAGCATCACACAATGCAGATACGCACTAATGTATATATGCATGAACATTTTAAATCGAGCTTATCTTAACTTATTAACAGCACACAAAGTGCAGCGTAGTAGACTGTGCTGGACTGTAACATACCTAGTGAAATGGGGAAAATAAAAAAAGAGGATTAAAAACAGTCTTGATGACTAGGGCATTGTCAGATAAGTGGAGAGGGGCAGTCAGAGAGCTATTCAGAGTGACGGTAAATGGCCTTTTTACCATTCAAGCTACTCCTGCCCCCCTTCCCCCATTTAGGGATGGCATTAGAGACTGCAGACTGACATACATTTTTTATAGCTTCATAAAGTCATCCAATGACCAGGTCACCCTTCTCATAACTAGGGAGCAGAACGCTTGAAAAAAAACCATTCATCACCATGAAAGGGCCTGCTTGTCCAAGCGCCTTCAAACATGCACACAGTCTGGCAAGAGACGCTCAGCACAAATGCTAACGTACTTCTGCCGCTAATGCCAGATGACCTTCTCACATCTATTAGCGGGCTGGCTGACGCAGAGGGCAGACACGAGGCCCTCTTGTCTCCGGCAGAGATTTCAGTGACAAGGAATAGAAAATATCATGCATGATAATGGCTGTTGCCTCCAACAAAGCAATTGTTTCCATTTTTTAAAACAATACTAGGTAATGTCAGGTGAATATTAACTAATCTGTGATTAATTGCACACGCAAGCAATGTCTGTCACAGAATATATTGCCCTGTAAATTAGTCATTATGGTAGAGGTGCAGCTAGAGATAATATAACAGAATAACATGACATGCTTTTTTAAATGTGTCCCCTTTGATTTGGCAAGGCAGAAGGACCTCCGGTGTAGAATTGGAACGCCCCACACAGACAAACCATCAGACCACCAAACCCCATTAGTGGGCAATTAGTGACAGCTGGTGGGTTGTCAGCTTGGTAATGGCCTCAAAAGGAGTACCCGTGGAATACAGAAACTACCGTCGATGCAATGGTTTAAACCTCGGCGATAAAAGCCAAAACAGAAAGCTGAAACTGTGACAACCCCATCTCCGTTTTCAAAATCTAAAAACTCTTCAGACCTGTGTCAGTGAATCCTATCGCGGCGTTATTATGAGGAAAAACACACAGGCTGACAGCTTCAAGTGCTCTACCACTTCCTCCCCTTGCTGGCCTTTCAGTTCAAAAGATAAGGCTAAGCTATGTGAGGCACATGAGGTGGACAGGAGGAGAGGCAGGAGGGGGGGGGGGATTGAAGTAGTTTAATAATTTATTTAAGAGGGAAAGAAGGCAGCCAAGGGGAACAAATAGTGTTTCTCCCAGAACCAAGCCCCTTTGACCCCGGCCCTGCGTACCTGAAGCCCAAGCCCCATCGCATTAGTGAAATTCTTATTTGATGGCATTTTAATATTCTGCCTTGATGACTTTTTAGCAACATTTACTTTCGGAGGTCTCGGGCGCTTCCCCCAGAGGAAATGAAACATGTCAAAACCCATTACGAAAAAATCAAAATTTAAATACCTCAGTCGTGTTAGCGGTAATACACACAATCCCCACCGCTCACAGGCAAGGCTCACAAACACTCATCTGCTTGCCGGCTCGTAATGAGTCTGTTTGATGGGTAAGCGATTTGTGGGTCACCGAGCATACGTTACAGATCCAATTTAACCCTTGATTGCTTGTACTCTGGAGGACCTGGGAAAACGTGTTATTGAAATTTAATACCAGATCATTTCTTCTTCCTCCCATGCAGGGACAAAGGTATGCTTACATGACTCCTTCGATGGCCCGCGCAGCTGGGGGAGGAGGAGGAGGGAGGGAGAATTGACCAAGGAAGGAAGGGACGACTAAGACAACAGTGAAAACAAAGACAATTTTATGCATGGAGGTAATCTTTGCCTCATCTGCAGGTCATTGCTAAACACCAATCCAATTAGCCCCTGAGGCACGACACGGAGCACCCACTCAATTTACTGAGGGTTTGCCGTCATGTGATATATATCACTTTTATAATAATGTTAATAGCAGTTTGCTGGTAATTGTCAGCGTTGACCAATGACTATACAGTAAATATAGACAGCATGACAGATCCTTAAAAGTGGAGCCAAAACATCTTCATAACCCCCCCCCCCCAAAGGTTAGTGGCATTATAGGTTGTAAACCCCTCCCCCTTCTACTTAGCAGAGGTCGACCTAAAACTAGCATTTGTCATGCTGATTTATGTTCAAGTGTTCAGGTTTTAATTTGTTATTTACCCAATTACAGCGTGACACACGAAAAGTATATATACACTTATATCCTGTGTATAATGGCTAATGGTTTATTTATTTTAATATGGGCAGATGTTATTATAATTCTAAAAACTAAAATTTTGTTTAATTTACAGTAGATGTAGAATCTCTTGACATGTATAGCTGCTCTAAAGTAGTTTTGGACACTCTACAATTTAAAAAATAAAACTACTGTGTAGTACTATGGGATTCACTTATTCTAGATCCTCTTTGTCTCATATTATTTAGTGCATGTGAACAAAACTGCTCTGAATGGACTGGCAGAGGAGGTTTACTGGTGAGGCTCTAATTGAGAGTTCAAGTGAGTAGTCAGCAGGCTGGCATGGCTCATTCACAGTATTTGTCATTAGACTTGACTGCAGGGAGAGAATAGAGTGCACTGCACCATTCGTGTGTAACCAAGATTTATGCTAATGTCTCTCTGCATATGCTTATTCTACATATCTACATTAAACTTAATAGACTGTTACATTGATTCTTAACCTCGGCTTCCATACATGATTACCTTTTCTGATTTCTTTGCAAAATGGCATATAAACACGGGGCAGGGATTTTATCAGCGTGTCAGTGAATTTGTTTCCAGTGGCAGCCCATGGCTCTCATAATCGTTTTGATACTTCAGGGACTCCATCAAGAATGCTTGCCTAAGAGGCTACAGTTAACCTGTCACCATATAGATTTCCCACAAAGTCAAGCAGGATTTCTTTTGCCCAGGAGGTCCACGTTGTTTCTGTCAGTGATGACAGCATATTTTAAGTACACTGGATGTTTCATGGATTCAGCTCGTTGCACAAGAGTGCTGAAGTACCAGTGTATTTGGTTTAACGTGTTATTGTACCGATACGGATGGATAATGTGATGACAATATTTGTATTTTTTATTTTTAATTGAAGCATAATTCAGTTAATGCTGCACTAATCAATATTTTAATACCAACAACTGTTACTATTACCACTGTGTCAATCTCATAGTAACAAACTATGATCTCATTGTTTTGCACTGGAGACCAAAACAGAGGTTAAAGTAGAAAGAAATTCATCTCCCTAACAAATGTTATAATACGTCTATTGGAATGTGTTTGCCATAACCGCTTCATGATACAGTATAAATGATCAAATATGTTTTTTGGATTCCAGCCTTTTCACAGTGGCCCAAAGCCTGAGCTTGGTGTTTCTAAAGCTAGTGTGGCCATCTCTCTCCACCCTTGCATATGCCAGTGGCAGTCATACCAGGTTTTTATCTTCATGACAATGATAATAAAGACACAGTTAATGTTGCGTAACCATCGCCGTTTGGTTCTGTTCCGGCCCCAAAACAACCTAGTTTGGTTCAACCACAGGAAAAGCTTATGGAGTGAGTGAACAACAAAATCCATCTCATGCAGTTTCATACGGCTATAAATAGACTGAGGCAGAACACAGACTGACAGGTGACTCATGAAATACAGTGTACATAGTTTATGTGTCACCACCATGCAGTAAGAACGTTTGCCTTTCTTTGAGAACTCAACCATAAAATGCTTCATCGAAATTATTTTCCACATCATGACGCCAGATGCATCTCCGTTGTCGCTTCAGTGTGTAACCTCTGATTTACTAACAGACACACACTGACCCCGATCTGACCCCATGAAGAAACATAAACTTTCTCGGCTCGGGGGGGCTAACGTAAGTGAGTGTGGGAGTTAAAGGTTAGCACTCACCTGCAGTTAATTGGCAGCTATTCTGAGAACCTCACCCAACTCTCAACACTTTCAGAATTTTTACACACAAAAAAAAAATCTATCAATCAATAGGCGAGTAATTAAATATTTGCCTTTCTTCCTTAATGAAAACAACCGCTAGTAGCACGTCAGTTGCATATTTTCTTGCCACAACACTGAAATACATTTTTACTTTTACTTCCATTAAAGATGTGAATACTTTCACCTGAGGTGCTAACAAGCAGACAAACATGTCAAACCAAACTACGTTTCGTTTTTGAGTATTTGTTTGTTTTGAAGATTAGCAATGGTTGTAACCCTACTGAAAACAGAGACATGCTAAAATGCAGAGTGCAAGTATCTTTGTTGAAATCCAGAGTAAAATAAAATAAGAACGGGAGAATATACATCTGCTTACAGCCGAAATGACAGCTTAAAATGATACAGCCGTTAAATGATTCCAGCATTTGTTTTAAGAGTGCTAGTTGTAATCTGTTTGAATGAGCAAAAATAAGGTAAGTGAAACATCTTTTTAGTATAAAAGCCCGAGCCAGTGTTGGTGGTGTCTGTAAAGCGAGCTACAGGAAGCTACTTAAGTGGCATGCAAAGCTGACTAAAGCTCCACTTGCCCTAAACAGACCTGAGGCTCTCACTTTACACACCATACACTTTCAACTCCCTTTTTCCAAACACTACCCATTTTGCCAGACTCTTGACTTACAAATTGCTGCTTTAGACGTGGTTTCATTGTAATGGCCTTCTGGGGAGAAGGGAAGAAACATTGAGGGGAAGAAAAAAAACAAACCCACTCAGGACACTTATGTTCCATTGCAGTACAGCAGAGCCAGTCCTTGGCTAACAGTCAGCACATTGTTTCCGCTTGTCCCTCAAAGTAGTAACCTCAGCGCTGTCAATAACCTTTCTATCCATTCTCCAACCTTCCCATCTTTTCAATCTGCCTGGACGACTTCCAAGAACCATGGAAAAAAAAAAAAAAAGTTAAAATGCCCTGGACATAAGCCCTCAATAGCTCAGCGTAATTCCCTCTTTAAATGTAAGACAAAAATATCAGGGCTCTTTAGCATGCCAAAGAGACTGCACAGAGAGCTGTGCTCCCAGTGGACTGGTGACAGGAAGAAGGGCAAGTCCTTCCTTGGTATAAAGAGGCACTGTGCTCAGGGAAGACATTGAGCAAAGGAGCCGTTGGAGGTGACACGCATGCATACGGTCGCCGACACAAATACAACAACGCGGTGAACCTCGTAACGCAAACTGCAACCTACACCTGGTCTGCTAAATATCCTACAGGAAATAATATGTGTTATCATATAACATATCTCAGCACCGAGAGTCAAGGTCTCATCTTGTAAATGTTTTAATCACCTGCAGAACATTTACCCTTCAGTTCTACTATCATGACAGTCAGCTTTTAAACTCCAATCTCATTGAGAGCAGTGCATGCCTTTTTTTTTTCCATTCTACCTAAAACCTAAAACAGCACTCCACTCAACAGCCTTGTACCTTCCACCGCACTCACCATGGAGAAGAATTAAAAGAGTAATCCAATGAAATATTAATTAAATTATTGTGGGGTTTTCACTTAAGTGCACCATTTTCATAATTGTTCCATAAATTATATTTTCCAGTACATTTACTTTAGATGGATAATTAATTTCTGGCTTTACCCTTTTCAATTTGATTTTGTTTATGGAAAAGACAGAATGCAAATGTTTGTGCCTGTGTGTGTGTGTTTTTGTTTTTTACACATAGATTTATCAGAGTCACACCAAAATGTGACAGTTTTTTTTTTTTACATTTTTACGCATAGAATGGGAAGTAGAGAATCAAGAGGGTCATGGCCAAACAGATGGTAGAGTGGCAACGAGGCTTTTATCAGAATGATGAACGTAAGAGCTGTAGCCGCATCTTTCACCATGAACAATGGACTCCTGTGCTTCCATAGCAGGGTCCTTATGCTAATGTGATGTTAGAATACTTTCACATTTCCGAACGCTTTTGAAAAAGTTGCACAGTTTTACAACATTTACATCATTATATAATTTAAAGAAATTTTAACAAAGTGTTAAAGTCTGTTGGTAATGACACACGGGGATGTGTAACTGTGCTGAACTATAAACACTGTAAACAATGTAAGAATTTCAAATTGGAATTTAATATCATTGGTAAAACTCTAAGATTTTGTAAAAGTAAATATATTGATTTAAAATGTACACCTCATATAGGACATGTTTCCAACAGCCGAGCTGAGAGACAACATAAAGACAGTGAAACAGCAGACATGAAAAAACAAACATAATCACACACACACTCACACACACACACACACACACACACACAGGGAGCTGGTTTCTATATGTTTGTCCTATGATATTTCACGTTGCTAAAAATGGCAGCTCAGTGGCTGCAGACTCTTGTTGAAGTGAGGCCACATTATCATTTCACAAGGCAAAGACAGAAGGCAACATATGCCCAGCGCTGTCCTTTGGTCCCTCCGACTCAAAGAATTCATCAAAAAGCTGCGCTCTCCCATGAGCTTCCTGCCATATGCCACAGGAAAATGTCACCAGTAAAAGTCATAATATTTCACTGGTTTCAGAGCAGCATTTGATATTCCAGTTTTTCTGATACTGGGACCAGCATCCTGCACATTAGAGTTATTTGTGTCCAGCTGCGAACACAAGGCGACTGTAATCATCAACCTTTGCAGCCAGCAGCAGCAGCATTTGTTTATCCAAGCTACTTCGTCCGGTTTATTTGTATGACATGGATTATCTGATTCCAATTTAGCTCCAACACCAATGAGCTTTTCTAGTAAAAGTAAAGCAACATGTTTTTTTTTTTTTACTATTTTGTGCAGAATTGTTAAGTTTATATCAATTCCACCTACATCCAGTTGTAAACCTTTTTGTCAATAGACTGCAGTAGATCTGGTTGTACTGCATGTGTGCTCAGTGGTGGACCTCATGATTATCTGATTCCAATTGAGCTCCAACAGCAATGAGCTTTTCTAGTAAAAGTAAAGCAACATGTTTTTTTTTTTTTTTTACTATTTTGTGCAGAATTGTTAAGTTTATATCAATTCCACCTACATCCAGTTGTAAACCTTTTTGTCAATAGACTGCAGTAGATCTGGTTGTACTGCATGTGTGCTCAGTGGTGGACCTCATGTCCCACTGCTGTCACAGGTACAATTAGCGAAGACTCTGCAGCGTGATTGCATTTCCACTAATGATGAAGTTGCAGGGGAAAGGGGAAGTGATGTATATCCATTCACTTCCCCGCTCATTGGACTCTGAAATATGGACTTGATGGAATGATGCAAGAAAATCTGATTTTCAAGTCACCGGTTTGATCTGTGACGTATTCTACAGTGTCCTTGAAAAATCCTCTTGTCATATCTGTAACTGCTTGAATAAGCGCACATTTTAAATAAAAGTGACACCTACAGATTATTATTCTATAATTGGTTTTGAATACTGGAACATGGGTCCTTTGTGACCACTCTTCTCTGATAGCAATAAAATCCGCTTACATTTGAAAAGAGGGCTACAGTTT
The DNA here is from genome assembly GCA_016785235.1 of Pseudorhombus dupliciocellatus. Classification (NCBI taxonomy): domain Eukaryota; kingdom Metazoa; phylum Chordata; class Actinopteri; order Pleuronectiformes; family Paralichthyidae; genus Pseudorhombus; species Pseudorhombus dupliciocellatus. The sequence continues at coordinate 1,052,303 of JAFBJW010000038.1, forward strand.
CCATAATGACCCACTGTGGAGAACAAAATCAGGTGGGAGGGATAACGGTCTGTTTTAATTACAAAATTGGCAAACCAGATCAGACAGGGTAAAGCCAAATGGAAAGCAATGCACATGTTTTTTTTTTTTGTGTGTGTGTGAAAGTTCTCTGTGTAAAAGTTGAGTCATCCATGCCCAATTTGGAAAATTATATTTTCATACACATCTCCACAGTTTAGAAGGGAGCTGTGGGGCTTTCCAAAGGAGATGGGCAGGTCCAGACTCTGAATAATGTTTTTTTTTTTTTTAATGGTTTAAATTGGTGTTTTCCCTTATTCATGCAAGGACAGAGAGACAGAGAGAGCTGACACCATTCTGCGTGTTAGTCGAGGGAGCGGGGCTGTTATCTGCTGATCCCAGAACTTCCCTTGGAGCACCGGAGTCTGCCTGTATCACGTAGTGCACCCTGCACTGGGACCATGCAGCCTGCTGACAGGAAAGCTCGATTAGTGAGCCACAAAGAGGCCAATATAGAGGAGCACTTCCTCAGCCAAAGGGGGTTCGTCCGGAGAACACGCTCCAACCCTCTTTCCTGACAGGGGACAGTGACAAAGAGACACACCGGCTCACCCACCTTGGGGAATGCGTGATGGATTGGGATTTGGTTTCTCCGACACACACGCATGCACACATCCTAAAACACGACATGACACATACATATACCTACAAACACCAGAAAACCGATGAATAAGTGTACACAACTTTCATGTTGTTTTCTCTCACACAACTGTTGAAAAGATTTTAAAAGTAAAAAGTTGTGTTTTTTAAAGAATGCTGGCAGACACCCAGTGAAAGAGATGAATATGTTTGGACTGGCCCCAGCCCTGCGCGTGCTGCCTCCACTCAGACAATGGGATGTAGAGGTGGAAGTGGGCCTGGGCCAGATGAGGAAAACGAGATAGCGAGGGTGGGATGAGGGGTGGAGGTGTGCAGAGCACAGACTGGTAGGCTGTTATGGGACCCTGTGGCGGAAGGGCATTGTTCAGGAGAGGAAAAACACTGCAACAATAAAAAAACAACTCTTCCTGAATCTTTTTATATGATTATGTCGAGAACAATTGAGTGGGAGGGATGCGATACTTTGAGGATATTGAAAGAAGCCTCTCCTTTGAGACTTGGAATGATCCTTTCACACCTCACCCTGGAACAGAAGCAGGAAAATAAAACAATGCGAGTTGCTGAGCAAGAAGCATATTGATCAAGAACAGTGCGTCCATAGAGAGAGATTACAATGGCCTTTGCCCTGTGACACACTCGGCAATAAACTAAAGGTTAATGAGAGGAAAATGAAATAATAATGGATCTAGTTTTTCAAAGATATAGCATATTTCTCATTATGCTTCGGCACAATGCAGAGTCAGTCAGTATACCTGACTGTACCTGACTACTATAGTATCTATTTCTTCCTTTTCAAATTACATATTTTCAGGGAATTAATAAAATAAAGGTAAAGGGAAAATATTCTATATTTTTACTTCTTACTTCTTATAGATTCCATGTCAGTGAAATCCTGTGCTGTATTTATGAGAGTATATACTGTATGAGTGAGCATGTAAAAGACAGACAAGTTTCACGTTAGTGTGTGTGAGCAGTAATTGTAGGCTGCCCAGAGTCTGCCGTGGTCTAGTTCTACATCTGACGTTTTCAGCTGATCCTGCTTGGCTGCAGATTTCACGAACCCTAAGGTCATGCACCTGATATACCTTTGAATCTGGTGTTTGCTGGAGTGGAGAATCCTCTCAGGGGAGAGAGGCGTCCAGAGATAACAGTCTGGTGTGATGTTGCCCATCTTGGCCCTCAAGGCCTAGACATTGGTTTTCTCTTCATCTCGTTTTCACATTTTCACAGCTTTTCCATTGATTTACTGGCTCAATTCATGGGCTGCTCAAGCAAGTGAAGTTATTGTCTGTTGCACAGAGCTCAGGATACAACCATTCAAGATGAGTCCAAATTTTATCAGTGTGGGTCAGTGTCACCGCATGTTATCAACCTCACAAAAGATATGCGTTGGAATCTTTGAATAAATACAGATTTTGAGAGCCTTCAACGCAGTCTTAACAGTATAAAAACATGATAGGAAGTTGGTAAAGCACTGAAGAATACAGATTGCATTGTATTTGATTGCTTTGTGCTCTGCTCCATTACAACTAAAATCATTTAGTGTGTGAATATCACATGTATCCCTTTAAATGTATTTGATTACTATCTGACTACAGAGTCCTTTGAATACTAGTTCCATGTAGTTTTTAGTCAATTATACTTTAATAAGAAGTAAAAAAAAAAAAAAAAAAGTCCCTGGAAAGATACTGCACGGGAGCGAAAATGAGAGTCCAGCAGTGTACAAAGGAACCCTCTCACAAAAATAAATAAAATAAAAACTGAACCCACAGACCCCTTTCTTAAAGGTAAACATTTATTACTTCGGGGGTGCCAGATGGGCTGGAAGGAAGTCACTTCACCAGGCTGTAAATGTCATCTTCTCTTTGACACATTAGTGACAAATGAGTCAAGGCTCCAGTGGCAAGAGAGATGCTTTGCCCTTCCCCTCTCTGGTTCAAGCAAATATAACTGGCTAAAATCCCAGACACAGCACCTCAGATCACTGCAGAACAGTAGTGAGGCGCAGACAAATCTTCCATTTGATTCTACCAGTAAAGGCTAGATGAATAACATAAAGGCATCCTTTGAACAGCAGAACTTCATTTATATTGCAAACATTACAAGCATGAGACCTGAAAATGTGTCAGTTAACAAGTGATAAGAAAAGTTTCAGCCACTTACACATGAGTGTTGATTGATGGGTTTATTTGTGGCAAAAAACATTGGTAGTAAAATAGTTAAAAAGTCACAGTAATATTTCCAAGAAAAATATTAGATCATGGAACTGCACTGTCCATGGTGTAGTAATTAACATAACACTGCACTTTTGTAAGTGAAATGATTAGCAGTACAGCTGACTTCCTAATTTAAAAAGAGAACAGTCTTGGAAGGCTTAAGTTTTCTTTTTTTTTTTGTCTTGGACTAACATTAGGTTGCCTTCTGGACGTTCTGACCTGGGCCAAGCAGCAAGGCCTCAGAACTGGCAACTGTCTTTGCACATCATTAATCAGGGACACAGAGGACTGTCTTCTATCCAGATGGGGAGCCTCTCTACAACCAGAGAAAAATAAGTGGGCTAATTAATTCTTATTGTTATAGACACAGGGAGATTAGATGGAGAGAAATTGAGAGGGGCAAAAGGAGAAAGAGTGGAGACTAAGTCACCTTTAACAAAGCCCTGGATTCACAATATCTTTTGCGTACACGGCCATTGTTTCTTTAGCAAAATGTATCTATGACTTGAAATGCTGTATGGCTGAATGGGGAGGGGAGAGCGACTTCATAGCTCAAGGTTAATGAATGATAAGCAGCCTAGAGCACTCTGGGACATAGTGTGGCTGTGATTAGACAGCCCCAGAAGGACTTCATCAAACTTGAGTCCACTTTACAGGGATAAGTGAGATAGAGAATGTATTCCCTCTGGCTATGATATAATGCAAGTATTTAAAGTACATAGCTGATAGACACCTACAGATAAATATAGCAGACTACGTCAGTGGAGACTTTGCTTTTCATGGCTTCATATGTTGATCACTGTATAAATATTCAGTTTAATGTTTACAAGATGAATCTGATGCACATCCAACCCTATTTAGGTCCTTTTCACTGCCATGATCACATACATGCCTAAAATTGAATAAGTGATTGATGCATCAGAGTCTTTCACTTTGCTGTAGCTCACTTGGTCTCTGTCTGTTACAGTCAGAATGACCACTGGCAGCACTAGGAGAAATCCTTCTTGCAGTGGCCTGTTAAAACATCCATTAAGGTTTTACAGTCCTCAGCAGTCAGGCAGAATAATACTACTTTCCACTGTGAGCACTCACATGACCCACATTCAGTTCTTGTCATACAGACAGACAAACACCAGTCTAACACCAGGCCTAATCTGTAAGAATGAAAGATTTAAGATATGCATAGTGATGAACCCAAAGAGAATTATTACCACATCTAGCAATTTACAGTCTTTGGTTTTGGGTTTTAAAGCTACAGGTTTACTGATTGGAAGACCTTGTCACTCACGGGCAGCTGTCCTATAGATAGAGCTTTGATGAACATGCAGTACACCACCTGAAGGTTAGTGCTTTTCAACAGGAATAGCTGAGCTGCATATACCACATGTGACCTTGAGTTGTGGATCCCAGGTTCAACACCTGGCCAGTCAGACTGTGTCATCCCTTACTCACTGTGTTTGAGGTCTCAAAAGATGAAGGGCAGAAAAGGCCAACAAGCATGAAAGTTTGATAGTGCTGTTCAAATTAAAACTACTGTGAATTGTATTTCATATTTATTTGCACAAACATCTCTCCTGGTTTGAGTATATTCATTAGATAAAACTCGCCCAATGGCCTGTTTTATGTATGCAGCAATCGTGTACGGGCCAGGAACACTTGCTCTCTTTCTTGTGCCGACATTGTCCCTCATGAACCTTGGAGCGTGCTCCTCAACCCCACGTGAGGCTGTGAAGGAATCTATTATATTTCCAATCCTGCGGGAAGGAAAAAGGTCTCCAGCATCATTATTTTTCTTCAAAATGTAACTGACTTTACTGCACACCCTAATTTGCTTGCCGTAATTATAGGTCATGCTCCCTTTTTGTAATTTATAAAACCTTTTGTTCTTATCAATAATGAATGGGCTTTAGAAAATCATGGTGCTATAATATTTTGATATTATGAAAATGCTAATGCGTCAGGGACCTTAAGCCTTATCGGCCAGGTCCGATGCTCTATTAAACAGCCGGCAGAAGAAGTTGGACGCAAATTGCTTATGTTAATGCCCCAGTTGTACCCAGACAGCATGAGGAGCCTGCAATTAATTTCATCCAGGCGGTGGATGGACAGGCAAATTTATTTCCCTTCCACAGGATGGTGGCTCCCCCCCCCTCCTTTCCTCACAGGTCTCCATGCACAGAATTGGAGAGGCTGTGAGAACAAGAGATGGAGGGTAAAAGGGAAAGTGAGAGGGGAGCGGTAACTTAGGAGCAATCTGTGACCTAATTGAACAGCAGCAAAAATGGAGGGCAGCATCAGGGAGACAAGAGGCGAAATCTTCATTCATTCCGCTGACAAGTGTTTTCACAACTTAAACCTGTTTTATTAATTACGTTTGACACTTCTCTAATTGCTTTCATTTACATCACATCAGCTCCTAGCAGATGATTAGACTGCCTATCAATTCAGTGCAGCCTTGGAGCGCAGGGAGGGGACTGTGGATGAGACAGAGTTAGAGTGTTAGTGTTCTTTTATTACATGTAGTTCGATATGATCTCCCATACTCACAGACAAGTCAATGTATTATGTATTTGTGGCGTGTAGATAAAGGAAATAAAGTTTCAGTATGCTAGACACTTGAATAAAAACACTCAAATCTGCAGAGAGCCAGTGTTTCCAATAGCCAACTCTGCTGAGAGCAGTAAACTTTGATGTCTTGTATAGAGCACGGCCTATAAACACCTGATTAATTGACACCACTGTTTCCGGTTATATGAGCCCCTGCTTTCCAAATGCCACACCACGACAGAAACGCACTCAAAACATGTGCTATTTTTATCCTGCGTCCAGATAGAACAGCATCTTCTCACAGGAATATGAAGAGGAAGAGAGCTGGGGACAGTAGCTCTGGACTCCCTGCTCATCTTGTTAAAAACCCTCTCACAGGAGCCGTCAGCTGGAGACCCCCCACCTTATCCTTCTCTGTCCTTTTATTTGTAATCACACTCACACTCGCTCTCTGGGTGATTCCCACACTGCAGTGACAGAAGGTTTTAAAATAGAGTTTTCCTCAACAGACAGGTTGTGGGGCATCAACACAAAGAACTCACTCCAGCGCACGGAGTAAAGAATGCAGGTCTTTAGCAGTGAATGATTCAGTTATTCACGTTCTTTGATTCATCTTATTAATGGTTTGGTTCACTTAATAAAACAATCACAACTTTGCAGAGTAAAAGTTGCATCTGCAAAATTCCAATCAGTCCATAATGAAACTTGTCACAACAAGACTTTTATTTTTGCTATTATGGTTGCAAACTATCTGAATTCCAAAAATTACTCCATAGTTTATGGACATATCAATGAATGAAAAATAGCTTAAACTCCTCTTTCGTACATGCATATCTTGCATGACACAAGTTCATTCAGACTGAAGTTTCCATGAAAGCACCTTTACCCTTGGATTAGTGTTCTTAAAGGAATGCAGAGTGGGATTATCTGTTTAATCCAAATAACACTGATTCTTTCATTTTTAAACACATAATGGAAATAGATGAGGATGACTCATAAAAATTTATACCTCAATTCTCCCTTTTAATTTATTGCCCACCCTCCAGCCACATATTATTCAAACATTAATATAAAAAAGAACTATACATCAGGAAGTGTCAACCCTCACTTTTACTTCCATTCACAGTCATGCATATTATATGTAGACTAGGCTTGACTGCTGCCCATCTTACAACAATAATACATTAAGTAGCAAATTGATGGATTGATAATGTCCATATTCTGCATTCTATATACTTAAATTTTAATGACCTTTTCAACACTCCAACTTTCCACTTATATGTTTAGATAATACACTTTATGCAAATTGTAAAATTCTATAAATTTTAGATTTGTCTCTATTCATCTTCCTATGTCTCTGAAAGTTCATTGTGAAATGTGATTAAAAATCAAATTTAAACCATTACTTCTATTTTCTGACGTGTGTAGCTCAAGGTGTGTAGTCTAGGCTACACACATACAGACACACGGCCTGTCAATAACTGAAAAACTCATCCATCCGGCCAAAGAACAGATGTCAAGTACTATGTAATACTTCCTTATCTCTGTAATCACTATCAATACTATTGAGATGAACCTCTGCTCCGGGATGAATTAGAAAGTAGATGCAGGCTAATCGTCCTGTATAATGTATTGATGTGTAATTTTCCTGTGCCATTAACAATCATTAACAATCCACTCATGTGATGTTATGCTAACAAACTGTTTGCCTTAGCTACGGGGGGCTAGGTAAACACACAAATGGCATTTCCTATTTTCATTCCCATTTTTTTCCTGTCTTTTTTTTCCCCATTCTCACCAGTCTCAGTCCCTCATGTTTGGTAATCGGCATTGGTAAGTCAGAAGACATCAGCTTGACTCTATTAATTACCACCTGATCCTTTCTTCCTGGATAATTAGGTACCCATTAGTTCTAATCAAGTAGTTACTTAATTATTGCAGTAATTAGTCTAATGGTCTAGCAAATTGAAGCTTTATCACTTTCGGATACTTAATGTTCCTGGCAGAGTACATCACAAGTGTCAAGACTTGGGCTTTAGCAATCAAGCAGTCGAAAACTTCAGTTTATGCCACAGCATAAATGATATTGTCGATTTGTGCTTTAATATGCCTATTACACAATTTTACATTGAAACTAGCTACAGGTCAGTTGCTCTGATCCAGTCCTACATCCAGTGACAAACATACTGTCTATAGAAACGTGTTATCGTATTTGAAATACATATTCAATATTGTAAAATGTCGCTCGTAGCCTAGACAGCTATGCCAGCAGTAAGACAAATATAATAGTCTTTTTAAAAAATGTAATTAAGTCAGTTATGGGTCGTTTTAACGTTCCATCGCACCACAGAGACACAGGTTGCCAAGTGTCTGCATAAGGGTGAGTGAAAGCGGGGCTCTAACATTAGGGCTCACCCAAGCCACAGAGGTTGTGAGTGGGTTGTCTTCAAACTGCAGTAAATTGGTCCTGGCTTGTCTGTCATCACCCTCCAATTAGCTGCAGTTTATTGAGTCTGCCAGAGATGGAGGATGCTGGCAGGTGAGGAGAGGTGTCTGAAAGATGCCTGTGCCAGTGCACCAAAATTAGATAGAGCCCTCCCCCCCATGACCCAGACATCCCCCGCCACCTTGACCGCGAGACCCTACACACAACACACAGTGTGCCAGCATGTCAGGACTACATTCCAAGAGAAGTCAGGAAAGACATGCATTCCAATAACGCCTGATACAATGGTTTACAAAATACTTTATCATAAAATATTCAGCAACATGTCTGTCTTGCCAGAAAAAGAAAACACAGTTCTCTGTTAAGTTATAATAATAATAAATCTGTTTTACCATACACCTATACATATCTAACTAGCCATTGAGAAATGTAAATGGAATTACACACTAGTTTTTTATCAAAAAACAGAGGAGTCAGGAGTCTGGTTAAATTAAACTGTGACGTACAAAAATACAGTAGTGTCTGAATAAAGAGCAGATTGCAGGCTAATGCAGCTGTACTTAGAGACACTATCTGTGTGTGTAAGAATATACGAGCAGTCAGCAAGTTTGGGCTACATTCATGGTGTGGTCATAACAAAACGATAAATTTAAAAAAACCATCAACAATTTTTGCAGCACTCGCCTGAAGAGTAGATTACTACAATAGAAACGTTCCCAGACCATTGTGGCTATGCTGATGCTAAAGTTGAAAGAAGCAGGCTCAGAAAGGATCCTGCTCCATCATGTGTGCGGCTGGATGAAGGTATGGGCACAGCAGTGGCCAGATTCCCTCATTACCACCCCCTGTATCTCTGTTGAGCGTGGTACTTAATCTCATACTGCTACAGCCATGGCTTCTCAATGGTCAGCAGACCAGACTGAGACTGTGGTTTTATTGAACTGCTTCCTGTTGAGTGTAACAGAGTGAAAGGGAACAGGTTATTCCTTAAACTTCCCTTCATAAATACAGACTTAGAAGGTGCGTCAACTGGGTAACATACAGAGGAGAAGTGCGTTAGTGGTATGATACAATCACAAAATGGAGGTTTAAAGAAAAAAAACTCCTAATTCTTCCCCTCTTGACTTATTCCTCACTAAATACAGAATAGTGCACAAGATGCTTTTGCTAATGTTAAAAGGCACAACTCGGCAGTGCTCCTTGCCATATGACAGGAGTGTGTGAAAACTGACACACAAGAGTTTACAAATTGGGGCCCGGGGAGCTGAAGCATAAAATAACTTCAATCTCAGCAGCTCTCCAAGGAATAGTGCAGAAGTGCGACAAACAACAACAGAACAACAGAGAGGCAGGAAGGGGTGAAGGTAGGAGTTATTAGAGGATAAAACATGCCTCTCCATCTCACTCCCTCTCTCTCAGGAACCCCAAGGATGATCAATGGATTTAGTCAGAGGGATATTCAAGCAGAAAATTGCTCTCTTTTTGCTTTTCTTTGAAGTATTTCAGAATACACACCCGAGCCCCTGTCCACCAAGGTTGAAAATAACAGCACGAGTGCAGTCTCTACCAGTAATCCTGGAAAAAGAAGGGGAGAAAAGTTGGGGGAGGGTGATGGCGCGGGCACCGAATGTTAAAGGACGCAGGGAGGCCTAGATTGAAACTTTGCAGGTATAAAATTGAAGGCAGCCAGCTGAACAGACACTGACATACTGTGGCTATTTTTCAAAAGGGAACCTCAATGACCAACATGGAGGCTAAAGAATAAAAAAATAAATAAAAGAACAAGCAGTCCTGGGGCCAAGAAACAGGGCAAAGCAATGCAGATATGGCTGCATGATTTATTGCACCCAGTTCACATATACTTACTCTAAAGATCCAGTTAACTTCACTGTGAAAACATTTGCAAAACGGGTAAATCCTGACCAAAACCTGAACAAACTCCAAACTATATTTTACCATCTAATAAAATGAGTGGATGCTCTTCATTATCTAACAGGAAATGGGAATTATTATTATTTTTTTTTAGTCAGTATGAGTCAACGTGCAGCAGTGACAGGCTGAAGTCTGGTGCGGGATAGTGAGGACCTCCCTGGCCCCTGGGGGCCCCTTGGCACTGTTCAGATGACAGCAGAGGCATGTGGCACACTCGTGGCATTATGGATAGGTTACAGCGATGGGGGACCAGCCTCCTCAGCTCCCCGCTGCGTGGTGCGATGGCCTCATCTGTTTTCCCATCGCTCCTCTAATATATCTGCGGCGCGTTGGCTCCTAATTAAGATTCCGCGGCTCTATTTGTCATAGGATGGAGAGGATATCACAGAGGGTAGTTTAGCCACAGTTTTTGGATTAATCGCCGGGCAAATCACCACACACTCACACTCAGCTAGACCGAGTGAGAATTCCACTGACAGTAAGTCGGCTTTGCCTCTCTGTATCACTTTTACAGATAAGCCTCCGCGGGGAATAGGATCTAGGAACTATTTGTCACAGCCTATTTTTCACATAGAATATTAATGCTAAGTAGTTTACAGTAATTGCAGTCTTTGTTTTGTACGCTGGGTTGTTCACAGTCGAGGGTGTAGTTCACCAGATATTTCCTCAAATACTGGCTTGCTGCATTTCTGTATAAATAGCTAACATGTTGTGTGCTTGATATGGGTTCAGCATCTGAACAATTTAGCAGTTACCTGATTAAAGTTGTCTTATTGAAGCTTTTCACAGACCTATCAACATTTATATTAATATTATTTAATATATATTTTAATATTTTATTTTTACAAATGACCAATGCTAAACACCTGATCAATCAGTCAACAGGATGTAGTTAGCTTAAATTTTAATGTCCCAACAAGATGGCAAGATGCAAATAAACAGCCAAAGCTCTTTACTTGCAGTAATAATAATAATAATAATAATAATAAGTCAGTTAATTTTACACTCAATTCAAATTATTCTCTAGCAGCTGCTGAACATAAAATCTTTATTCATTGAGTGACTTTCCATAGTATGCATTTAAAGTACATCAAATTAAATATTATTTAACAGTATCTTAAATGAATTCTCTCCATAGCGTTCACATTACAAGCCTTCAGAATAATGGCTTACATATAATTCCATCCATTTCAATGTTCTTTTAAATACAGGCACATGTACAATCACTGGCACAAAATACTAAAGGAAAAACCTGAAGAGAATAAAAAAAGAATTCTCCATTTTCTGCAAGCTTCCTATCATGTCAAGGGGGAAGGATTTTCTTTTTATGGTTTAATTCAACAATAGCATTTGCGATTGGGGTTTTGGGCATCTCAAGGGCATTCCTGGTGAAATTACTGAGACTCTGCACCATTTATCACAGCCTGACATGTGTCATGTTCCAGATTCTGGTGCAGAGAGGTTACAGCTGAAGACAGCTCTCTCTTTGTTGAGCAGCCATCAAAGACAACATCTCGTATTTATCAAAAAAAAAAGAAACCTGACAAGAGGAGAGGAACTACAAAAGTGCTGTCATGTGTTCTGCACTGGCCTCATATTCAGACATATTAATCTGGAACAATATGTAAGAAATCCAAGGACATGTTGTTATAGTGTATCCAACTATAACCCCAAAAAAACATGAGTTCATTAATGTGTTTACAACCTGGTTAGACAGACACATGCGGTGCACTTTCAGATCCGAGGAGGATAAAATAAATGAATATATTTTGCATGGATTGTGGCTGTGATCCCCTCTGAACAGGTCATATTTTGTGTCAGCCGCTCTGGTTTAGATGGTGGCAGTTAAATCACAGTTGACTCATGTATAGAATAATATTAAATGTCAAACATTCCCGACTGCTCCCAGAAATGTTTCAATTTATTCTGCTGCACATACTGGTTTGTTTTTTCCTATATGCATATATGTAGATTTGCTGAATAAAAAGTGAATGGATATTAAGGTCGATTTCATTTGGTTTATATGGTGTTTGTCTTAAATCAGTCCAGTTGGGTTTGGCTCAAAGCTCCCTACAACCCTCAAATGGCTGTATAGATAATAAATGGATCTGAATGAAGCCAAACTACACAATATAAGCTGCCATCTTAACAGTTTCAGTGGCACACGTGCATGGGTGAATCGATACATGGATGGATGGATGAATGGACGTAAGGGTGGATGTAGGGACAGATTGAGTCAGTAAAGCAGCCTCTATCGTGCTTGTGCCCTTAAACATCCAGAAATGACAAAATGAATGTAACATTGCTTTAAATAAAAAGAACAACAGACAGCTTTATTATCTTTCTACAGTTGTGGCACTTTGCAGATTGGGGCGCCATACAAGAAGCACCAAATCCCATATCTTTGGGACCAGCCTATTGTGTGCTAAGAGGAATTCTAACCAGCATGAGCCAAACATCCCCAGCATTTCTGTTGTCACAGTACATCAGGGCAAAGACGCAGACCCAACACTGTTTTGCTATTTTCCATTAACGGCAATTTAATTTTCCCTGACATTTTTTTTTCTTGTTTTATAATATTTCCTCTTGGCAGATTTGAGCAGTAACTAATTAAAGTGTCAAGGACAGGTTTGGATTTTTCTCGTCCATCTCCTCACGATGTGAACGTTGGGAGTTATTGGTGGCTGTAATCGTTGCTCCTGTCCACACTGGCAGTAAGTGGTAAATGGACTGCAGTTATATGGAGCTTTTCTCATCTGTGGACCACTCAAAGCGCTTTGTAAGTCTCATTCACACATTCACTCAGTGCTGACGCAGAATCGGGAGGAGTTAGGGGTTCGGTGTCTTGCTCAAGGACACTTCGACAATCACTTGAGGAGCAAGACGTCTGGGGAATGACTTCACTTTGAGAACTAGGGAACATAAAAACACACAGTGGTTGTTTCAAGCTGAAATGCATAACCATGTCGAGAGTTTATCTCCATCGTGATTGTCACACACCACAACATTTGAGGAGCCGGGGCAAACACATAACTGGCTAAATGTTAAAAACAGCCATGTGATGAGGCTAATTCAAACTGTTGAAGACCATTATTTACATCAGGACTATGGATTTAGTTTCCCTTCTTATACATCAGCAATCATTTACAATTCTATTTCTTAGGTTGGCCTAATTGGCTAATTAGCTGATTGAGGTTTGGAGTCAGCAAACACAAACCTCCCCACAGCCCTCCTGTGAGCAGCCCGCCATGTTAAGTCAAGGTTATGTGATGCGTTTGTGAACAAAAACTGCCTCATCAACTCACCACCTACAAATGTGTTCTTGGCCGTAACTGCTGAAAAATATTTGCCAAACTCCTTCAGTTATCTTTAAGAACAATTCACCCGCAGCATCAGCGCCTCACCAAACAGCTCCTTTAAGAAAAAGCATGTAAAATGTCATGGTTTAAAGAGTGCATCAATAACTGCTGACATAGTTAAATGTAAAGTACCACACAAGGGGGAGGTGGGGGGGGGGGGTATAAAATTAATTAATTCTACTGGCACATTATTTATGACTTAATATGATATACTGGTGTGCTTTATAATAACACTGAATGTGCATATTTCTGGAGGAGACAGTGGAGTAATTATGCAGAATGCCTTTTACCATGAATGTACAATATTAATTACAGGCGAGGTTGTTTATCAATTGTGAAACACTGTTTATAAGCTGTTTGGAAGATTGCCATGATGACCCAGGCGTGTCTCCTATCTTCTACTTTCAACCTCTTATAATGTGACACAAGACACGCTCCCTTTCCACGGCGCTGAGACCCAAGTTAATGGAAGAGGAGGTGATGAACAAAATCCAATTGTGTACGAAAATGGATCAGAGCTTAATCAAAGTCCAAACAATGTGGATTTTTACGAGGGCCAATGTTGATTCTGAAATTAAGATATATAAAAAAAAATGTTCAATATCGACACATACTGAATTTATATTCAAATTTTACAGTGCAATCCCTAATATGTTATCAAACCTTATGACAAACATAACATATATTTTCTGTAAATTGTTAATATAATGCATTTCCATGCTGCATTGTTTATTCTTACAAATAAAAGTTTTCATATAAACATACAGTCGATACTGATAAGTCTGTGAATTGATTACATTGATTCTGAGTGAAACTCAGCAAAAGTCAATCACTATGTAAAAATGGAGGGCAGTGTCATTGTCTTGTATGGATGAAATAACCTGGCAGCACGTTTACCATGACATTCTGTAAACTTCTGTCTCATTTGATTCATCTGCCTCAATTAGCACTCCAAAAAACAGGCAGGTCAGGAAGCAATTTGGACCGTGTGCCACTGATGTGCCATCACAGGCATTGCTCCCCTAATCCCCCACATTATGCTGGATGAGAATCTGCATACTGACAGTCTAAAGCACCAAGGAGGATTTGATCCCGAGGCCTTCTGTCTCAGAGTGGCGTGTAATAATCACATGACATACACTGATAAGTTTGCCTTCATATGTGCAGAGCCCAGATATGCACAGCGACTGCAGGGGGACTAAAAACCAGTCTGGAGGATGTGGGCCGTGGTTGGGACGATGGAGGGAAAGGACTGTGGATGGAAAACGTTTTCTTTGACTCAGACTAACATTACATCTCAAGCCCCTTTTGACCCTGGATGCTGCTTCACTATCATCCAATGCATTTGTTATGGGGAAATTATCGAGATGAAATGAATTTCATACGACGAACAAAGTCTGAGAAATCTCAGTGTGATTAGACTTTTCATGGCAGCAGTGATGACATGAACACATTTTCAAAAGCAGGAAATCCGCAGCATGTCAGTTAATAAATTAATTGATTTAACGTATGGTCGCACCAACTCCAGCAACACCAAGGGAGAGCAGAAGTAAATAAATACTTAGGGAAGAGTGCGGAACATCTAATATGTTTACACAGAGATTTTCAACATTCTAAATCACAAGAACACATAAACAATGGTTTCAGGAAGGAGTGACTCAGCCGTGAAGGATCAATCATCTGCACATATAAAGATCAGTTTACTCATCACTCGTAGGGAGTATCTCCATCTGGGTTATTTCAAAGTGAACTTCAAACTTTTGAATTAAGGTTAAAGCCCCACAAAGCAGTGGGTTTATAGAGCATGAGGCTTTAACCACACACGTGTGGGCTAATAAAACCAAGAGTCAAGATATTTGGCCTCTGCATGTTTATGGACGTGAAATACTAAATCACTGGGGTACTACTTTAAAAGTTTCATAAACATATACCGTTTCTTGTGGAACAAAAAACCCTGGACTTGTGAGTTTAATTTTAAACTTTTACTCAACTGGACAGCTCGGTATAAAAGAATGGAATATGAGCGTGTGTGCAGGAGCCCCTTCTTTCCAAACACATTACTGGATTGTAAACTTGTAATTAAATAAAATACAATCCTGTGTTTCAATAATCCTGCAATAAATATACTTTTCCAGGCAACTGAAGGGATTTACACAGTCAGCTGTATGATGCAAATCATTGGCTATGTACAGGTTTTGTTCATAATACATCAGTATTATTGTACGTGTTGTGCTTCTGTTGGGATGCCAGGCCGAGACAGTACACGTGCAGCTTTGGAATGAAAGGACAGAACCCCGGGTTACACTGTGCCATGTGTCGTCACTGCCCTCTACAGGATGAAACGTATCATGCGATCGAGGCCCCCCCCCCACCCCTTAATAAAAACATCACTTTTATAAGCAGCGCCCAGGAGCCTGTGGTTTACATTGTACACACACGTTTACCTGACCAGTGTCAATACAATCTAATATGGAATTCCGTGTGATGAAATGACAATAAAGTTGATCATTTTAGAAGTTTAGAGGTAAATATGCTCTCACAGATTCAAAAGTTGTTGTCCTGTGTTTTAGTGGACCATGTTAATGTAGGGTAGCTGCTGCCTGTCTCTGCAAAGAGCACAGCACAGGATAATCTGAGACCAGGGTCACTGACCTGCGTGGCTAAGAGTTTAACCAGCATAGCAATTAACTCACACACAAATCCCAAACACACAGATTTCTGAGGGGCATATAAAACCGACCTGCTGACCCCGGGCCTCATGTGTCTGTGTATCTGTCCCAGTGATGACGTCATGACTCGTCTCCCCTGTGATGATACAGAAACTTCAACATGTAATATGGACGTTTCCCCAAACAATCAATTTGGATTTACAAAGATTATAATTAGGCTTTATCATTTTTAGCGAATCATAGAAAATAAAATATTCAGCTCAGACAGATGTTTTTTTTATTATTATTTTCAATGTGTCAGTAAGAAGATGGGTCTTTTGTCAGTCGTTATTGTTTGTTCTGTCCCAGCCAATATAAATACTCATATAATTAAGAGTGTGATTATTAATGTCAAGCTGTGTTGATCTTTTTTTTTACCTTCAAGTCATTCATTGGATGAAGGAACCTGTCAACATTGTAATTATTTCTCCGTCTCCTCTTTCAGCCAATGATCTGATATAAAGAGTTTAACAAGTGACGAATGTGTTCTTGAAACGATACTCACTTCATATTTGGTCGTACCCGTCCCTTTATTGAGTGCTTACAAGCTGCCCTGTGGGGTCAAAGCATCAGTGACCTCCTCTTGTCTCACACCACTGTACAGAAGAAATTACGTCTGCGACAACATTTAGAAGTAATCTTACTTATTGGCTCAGTAATGTACATGAACGGATCCACGCAGGAAACCGCCAACCACACGCGAGATCTTCCACCACGTTATCGATCCACACTCTCCACCCACACAATAGCACCTCTTTTATCAAATGAGTTATTACAGCCAGACCTTTGACAACAGTCCATTACCCATCAGCTGCAGAGTCAACAGTCGTAATTACGTGGCGTGCATCTGAATGAACAATTTGCTGCGACATTATGCGCCATGGCACGCGTCTTTACACACAACAAGAAACTTGTACTTGTGATTTGTATTTTCCAAAACAGTATTGTGAAACGTATCCTCACATTCCCTCCCCGCAGCGTTTCCCTTACTGTATGCATGTGCGTGCTCTCACACTCTGGTGAGCCCACTCTCTCCCTTTCACTGCGTCTCCTCCTGTCTCAACCTCTTGTCTCCTCTGCACTCTCTCCAGTCTCTGTGTGGGGCAACTGAGGTAAATGTGCCAAACTGCCCTATTTAGGTCACACTAACAACACAGCACAGTTCACTTGGGATTCAACCCGGCAAAACTTTGACTGCATTCACGGCAATAGGGCAATTCAGGTCATGCCATCCTAAGTGAGCTCGTCACCAGATATAATGGGCTGACGGCACGAAACATGGATGTGCTAACAGCGAGGGGGCGGAAAAAAAAGAAATAATCTGACGGATTTGCTCTGCCGCTGTCTATTTTCGGGATTCCCAGAAGCGTTCGTAATGTCAGGTGATCGCGTCGCCCAAAAAGGGCACCGGGGTCAGCAGAGGTAAAAAAGTGACCTGGCTCTTTAAGAAGTGGCAGAGGGAATTACTGATACTGTGCACAAGGACAGACAGAGCAGCTGCTGTCACTTTTAATGGCATCATAGATTGTTTCACAAGCGCCACCATTGGCTTTAGGTTCTTCTGTGGTTGTATGAGCAAGAGAGAGAGAGAGAGAGAGAGAGAGAAGCCAAGCCTCACTGCTTCACTGCCTTCTATGCCCAAATGGTTTCCATCCATTGTCAGGGATATGATGTTGTTTCATGAATCTTTGAAAATATGTCTCACAGTGGGAAACACTTTCATGTACGAGCAACATTTATGCACTAAACTGTAAACACAGATTTTTTTTGATTTTTTTTTAAATCAAATTGAAATGTAATTATTTGAATTTCCAAAACAAATTCATAGCATGAAAAAGACAACCCTCATCTATGTTATTTATGTATTTTTAGCCTTTGTGTAGCGACTGAAGCCTGAGCCGTGCCACATCAGTCACATATGTGATGCCACACACACACACACACACACACACGCCACTAATTTGTCATTTCCTCTTTAGACTGCACCAGTTTTGCCTTCAATAAAAAGCGGGGCTTCTCCTCCACGGTCCAGCTGCCATATCCAACACTCATCACTGCACTGTATGACACGAGTTACGCTGTGTTCTCTTGCCACTCATTCTTTATCTGTCAAAATATTCTTGCTGCCACATTAAGAGGGGGGGCAGCTATGACAGGCCGGCTCTGTGTGCGGTGTGTGGTGTGTGTGTGTGTGTATATGTGTGTGTTGTAGGGGCCACTGGGGGAGGGGGAGCTGGGCTTTAACCGCCAAAGCAAAACAAGTTGCACTAATCTGGCGTGATCTGTGACTCCCCCTCATCATCTCATTGGGTGTGAGGTCTTGGGTGTGGTTATTAAGGACACTGATCTTAAATGGGCCTTCTGTTTGTTCACAGATTATTACTCGCCGGGCAGCTGTGGGATGGGATCCCTGATTTGTTGGACCCTAGTTGAGCGATGCGACCACGTGCAAAAAAAAAAAAAAAATCTGTGCACATACGCTGGTCATTTTCATCAATAGCAATATAACAAAAGTATAAAATAAACTGATGTGTGGCTTATACGTAACTATTCTAGTTCTTCTTGTTCTAGTTCTAAACAGTCTGAAATTTGCAAATGTCTTAAAGCTCAAAGCTTAGACAACGGGAGTATTTATTTTCTTAGAAATAATGCTTAATAATTGCAATAATTTTCCAGGACTATAATAACACTTTGTGATGCTGTCACTGCCAAGCTGAACAAAGCTCTCGAGTGAAAGTGTAGTGTAATTTAGCGGAGCTTACTATAATGCAGATTTAGTGGGTAAGTGAGGGTCAGTGTGTGTAGAGTACAGTAACAAGTCAGTTATTTGATGCTGCATGGAGGCAAATACACACTCGTGCACGCACACACACACACACAAACACACATTTCCCTGCTCTGAGAATAAGGAGGAGCTGAGTGTCAAGACCTGTTAGAGGTTTAGAGTCACTACCCACAGTTTACACCCATGTCCAGGGGTGCCTGATGTCCCAAACCAACCTACCCTTCCAACAACCTCTGCCCTGTGCAGTTTAGCCGTCTCTGGGGTTAATTCCATGTCCTGGAGCTGAAACAACAGGATCACAGCCACAGCACTAATACTCAATAGACACTGACCTACTTTGTTGGATTATACGAGAAAAAAAACTGATCTGCTGCCCTAATGCCAGCAATGAAAACGATCTAATGGTCCTAACTGCTCTGTTTAATCTGAAAGCATGCTCATGTTATTAATTTCTCATTATGGGAATGCAGTTCTGCTGATGGGATTAAATGCCCTGCTCTGGCTCTCTTTCATTCAGTGACCTCCGCACAGAAAAACAAAGCCTAAAAACCATCTGGCCGGACACTCGTGGCCCTTGTTTATTTGTTGATGTCTCTCATGTGTTTGTTTGTGTGCGCGAGAGGCACTAGGTTACTCACCCATGATAAGTCTGCACGACAGTTTGACTCTGCGACAGAGGAAGCGCTGAATCATTGTGATAGAACTGCATCGGTGCCATGTCTCAGCAAATTCAGTAATAATCATGCATATAAAAAATATTTGCCCATTCTCCATCCGGCTGATGTGAAATAATTTATCAAATAAAACATTGTTTCAGGTTTGTACAAATGACATTACAAGTTGTTTCCTCCTGCACAAATTAATGCTCAAATGGATTTAGAGTGCCCTTGGCTGATAGTACATCCAATTTGAACAATCAAAATCTATTTTTCTGGTCCATTACATCACCACCAGGGGGCACTTGATTCTTCAAGCATGCAGTGTTGTGTTTGACAAATTGCCATAGAGGTAACACATGTATTCAGCAAGGGAATTAGGGAATAGGACTGGGTTTACAACCAGCCTCCCACCAATTCACCCTCCACTGATTTTCGGTGTGTATAATCTGCGCAGACTGCAGAGGAGGTTTAACAGTAATGTACCGGATTCATCGAAGTAATAATTAGTGAGCGCTTTCTGTCACCGGTTAAAAATGACACTATTGTAATGTTGCAATGGTAATGATTAAGAGAGAATCGTGTTATTTATTATAAGGAAAATCCTTTGAATCACTGGGAACGTTGTGGAAAGGACAACCAAGTTCGACCTATGATGTTAAATTAAGGCGACACGTTCACTGACCATTATGACCATTTAATCCAGTGTTGTGATTATTGCCCGAATCTAACAGAATTCACAAAATGACCGTAATGTATGTTCATGTGCTTGAATGTAAATTGATGCATATGCATGTTATTGAAATGATTCATTATAAAATGAATAAAATAAAAAGTAAAAATGAAGACATTTTGTATAGACATTTGATAATGAGTGCGGCAGTATTTATGAAAGGAAACATCATTGGGCAGCACATCTGCATAGACGCTTGCTTTTCACATTTTCACAATCTATCACAGCAAATTTGGATATGAGAGGCAACAACCCAAAGGGCTGAATAAGCATAAAATATGGCTAAACCTGGGGCTTTCAGTACGCCTAATAACGCAAACATGACATGTAATATATCATATCACCCAACACCCATTACCAGTTAGCCGTATAAAACAAGATGAGAATACACGCGGGCCGTTGACAGATCAGAAAAGGTATTTGCATCACCCTGCGGTGCTTTCTATTCAGTCCTATGAGCTCCTGCTGTAACAAGATGCATTCTAGGTTTTAAGACCACGTTTAGGGCAATGCTAGTTTACGATAGAGATAAAAAAAATGTTCTATTTACAAACAACAAAAGCAGAACATGGTGGATTTCTCGCCCAAGAATACGCAAATGTGTTGGTTTGCTGTATGACAAATTCCAAAAAGGTGACATTTTAAGAAGCACAGCAGTGACGACTATATTTAAAGCTTGTACCTTGAAGTTCAAAGAGTAAACCCTGGGGGGCGAATGCTATAAATTATTTGCAAGGGAAAAGGCATGATGCATCTTTTAACATGTGCAGTCATTTCAGAGTGCAAAACCTACAAATGTCATGTCCTCTTAAGATCAGAAGTAATTGGTCAGGCTGCACAACAAGACACAGGGGTAACGAGGCAGTTTGCCACTGTAACAGACTCAAATGACATACTGTGCAGCATGTCGGTGAGCTAATAGACCCCATCTCACAAGGAAAGACCACAGTTTCATTCTGTCCTCTCAAATTAAGCTAAAGAGCGGCACTGTTTTTTCCAGCCATAAGCGACGTTATTCCCGCGCACCACCTGATTCTTCACATCTAATGCGAGCGGGCATCCGTGAGTAGGTGTACATTAAAACTAAATGATAAATTAAAGCAAAAGATTAAATGAATTTCAGTCAATCCTATTAGACTAATAACAAAACGCTGCTGTAATCGGTTTGAAAAACAGGGACGTGTGAACGCGGCAATGGGAAATTCAATTATCTCATCAAGTGGTGTAGGTGAGCCGAGGATTGACGATCAAGTGTGAAGGCCATTAGGAGGGCAAGCAGGGAGGGGGGGGGGGGGGCAATACGGGGGGGGGGGGGGGGGGGGGGGGGGGGGGGGGGGGGGGGGGGGGGGACATTACGGTTGGCTCACGGAGCAGTGACCAGCCCTGTGGTGTCTCACAGCTGCGAGGAAGAGGATGACGAGGAGGGAAGCAGGTGATGTGCTCCGAGTGACCCTCCACCACGCTGCAGCCGGCGGTCTGCTTCTTCATCCCCGGAAGAGATCACATGTCACATCTGATGAATATGCCTCAGATCACAACACAAATGAAATTCCAATTTAAAAGGAGGACCAGCTCGACTTGCACTGCAGCACAAGTCCTATGTGTGTGTGTGTGTGTGTGTGTGTGTGTGTGTGTGTGGGGGGGGGCATATGGACATGAGAATATGTTCTGAAGTACTGGTTTAGCGTTTGTAAATTTATTTTTTAAAATATAGCTAAAGAGAACACTGAGTCGGCAAGTATGGAGCCAGCTCACAGCACCTCTGTGACTCTCCTCTGACGGGACGGGAAGTTAAGCAAGGCAAACAGCAGAACTGTGATTTGAAGGTGAAGTTGATGCTGCCTCCTAAGAACATTAATGTCACACTCCCATCACATGGTAAGTGGGTCACAGGACTGTACGTGACCCAGACATGGGTCTCGCCCCTCAGGGTCATGGGCCAGTCAGGCATGAGGTGCCAACTGAGCGCCTCTGATTTGACTCCCAGTTAGGTGGCCTGAGCTCAGCCCCTGAGTTCAGCCCCTGGCTGGCTCTCCTCACACAAGGCGCAGTCAATGAGGAACCCCGGGGTTCGCACAGTCACATGTCTTGTGCAGGACGCTGCTGCTGCTGCATACTGCTGCATGCTGACACCGCCACTCCTCAGCTTCTTACAATAACCAATGCCTTTCCTTTAGGAACTTTGAACCCATAGTTCTGCCCTCGACTTATATCATAAGAAACACAACTTGACAACTCAAAAATAGCTTTTGTGATTTTTCATGTTTAGGGAACATACATCTGCCATCGCAGTGATCGCAGATGTTAATTAGCCGCTAACACGGTTCCTGCTGAATAAACGCATTGGTGCCTTCTGATATTTGTTGGAGTAAATATTGTTTTTGTGAATTCACTGCACAATATAGGAAAAAGTCCATCCTGGGAAACCACCTCTCAGACCCTATGTGAGGCTGCCAGCATCTGCGAACACAATTTGTGTCAATATTACGTCCTACAAATGTTCTTTGAGCCAAGAAAAAAAAAAATAAGGCATTTTCTTTTACCTGACCAAGGTCTGCTGATTGAAATCCCTATTACAAATAGGGCAGATATTAGTCTGTCCGTGTGGCCCCCCGCAGTGACAGAAAAGCCTTTTCCAGAACTGGCTGATGTACGTTTATAAAGCGGCTGCAGGAAAGAACAAACAAGTAGGCCAAAGTGGACAAAAGAACATAGCTACTCCCCCACCCCCCAAGAATACCATGAGGAAACCTTGAAAATGTCTTTAAAGAATAACATGTCTGATATTGTTGCAGATTGATTGTATTTCTGTGTTAAAACAAAAGAGTGGTTACTACAGAGCTACATTACGGCTGAGAAGAGTTAGTGAGAATATGCAGCTTGGTCAGAAAGTTCGAGTGGGAATATTAGAATGCAACACTAATTAATTCAACAGCCCTGTGTGACCCTAAGACAATCCCTCCTCCAAACTGTAATATCTTTATTGATCGTGGGAATGCTTCAGTGGACTCCCCGCGCTTATCTCATGACGAACCACAATTTAATTAGATGACAATCACTGTTAACCAGTGCACGGCCGACATCGCAAAACTGGCACATTAGCCCTGGCAGTGATAAATTTCGGTGGCCCAGCAGAGACAACTCGCATCCCCAGTCCAGTCTTTACAGTATACTGTTGTTTAATTACTTCATAACAGAATACAAATACCCAAGGCTTCATATTGTGTGTTTTATTTCTGTGCTGCAAACCTGAAAATGACACCAGACCAAGTTTCTCCTCAGGTACATGGCCTCATGGTACTGAGCTGTGCAGGCTGACAACATGAGCAATGTATGAAAACAACCACTGGAGGGCAGCATACATTTTAAACACCATGAACGTGTGTCTATTTACTCAAAGTGAACTCATACTAAAAATCAGGGGGGTGATTAAAGTCTATGTTTTGGGAGTTATTAAAAACATTTATTCACACTGTATTGATTTTCAGGGATATTAATGACATTTAAACGAGATACCAAACTCCCCTATACTGAATCTCACGAGCGAAACAACAAAGAATAGGTATTACTTAGAGAAGGAGCAGCCACGATTACTGTGAACACTCTCTGTCATTTTCAAACGGATGTTTGTGTCACGTCACAGCCCCGAATGAGGAAAATGTGACCTGCACAGGCGATGCTCCACACCAAAGTTCATCAAGACAACAATATGAAGACACTGTATTTTTGGCAAGGGGCATAGGTGGAGGCCAGGGGTTAATAGCAATGAGGGATTTGTCAGTCATCGCTCTGTTTAATAATCCCCAGCTCTCCATTTTCTGCTGTTTGTTTATATTAACCTCTGGTTGAACCCTCTTTAGTGGCAGCCTCTTTTGCCAGAAAGTTCAGTGAACATTCAGCACGGAAGCGGAGAGCATGTCATCTCGAATCTATTAGCCCACAGGGGAGATTGCAGCATCCAGCATTCTGTGTGCCTCACTCTCCCACTCTGGCTCTCGCTCTCTCTCTCTCTCTCTCTCTCTCCCCCACTCTCTCAAACATACACATGCGCACACGCACTTGCGAGCACACATATTATCACACATAGTAGGTGAGCTTCTAACCCACATCTTTTCCATACTGATGGTGCATGTAACTGAGATTATTGCATACAGTGCCCTGCTTCTGACCTCGCCTTTTCACTCATCCCTAATAATCTCATCATAGCATGCGCTACAGCACCCTACCACAGCGCTCTGCCAGGCTAACACACTGGAGCTGAGGAGACAGGACGGGAAAGATGGAGACAACTGTGCATTGCTTTATGTGAAGAAAGAAAATAGTGAATAGAATGCAGGACATACTGTTAAAACTATTTAAGACCATACAGAAAGAAGTTTATGATCTATGATGAATATACATATAGAAAACTGTTTAAGGTTTTTTTTATTATTATTTTATTACAACATGCAAATATCTAGATAGCTAATGAGCATGTACACAATATTGCGCTATTTTCTTCATATCTAGGATTACCTGCTATTATCAATAATAGTATTTTTGCTGTTACGCTAACAGAACACATGACAAGTAGAAGACAGAAACTCGTGAGTAATGTAGTGTGCAGACACGTATCGACCATTACTGACATCACGGCAGAACTCTGTAACCTAATCACATGTGAGGTGGCGAGAGATAAAAATAAATGAATTCCCACTTTTGATTGCATCAAGTATTCCAAATGTCCTGCAGGTGAGAACTGACGGAGCCCTGCTTCACAATGCTTGTGTACAACAGCTCCATTTTGCTTCATCAATGTTTTAGATGAAAAACAATGTTCAGTGTTAAAAGGTCACGCTGAACATCAGCCCTGCAGATATGAAGCCATTTGTGTGACGGTGGTGTAAGATGGGAAGTCTGAATCATCGTTTCCGACTGTTTCATGTGAAAATCATGGTTATGGCACATTATGTCAACATTATTTGTTTCTGTTAATTGTATTAAATACTGTGCTAAAAGCTATTAGCACATTAGCCAACACATTAAGGAACTATTAGCTCATTTCAGTCACATGGCGCTCAGTAGAGTGTGACAGTGTTTTTTTCATGGGCCACTACACATCTGATTCAGTCACCTCCCAGTCAACTTTACAGATGACAGATCCTCTGCTGTCACTTGATATCATGAGATGCTGAGAGCAGAGACACAGTTTTCAAAATATTTTTACTCCATGCACAATCAGTGCTTGTGGTTGCTCAATCTCCACTCATACAGGCGGTTTAATTCTTCTTTACTGATAAGAATTCAACAGATCTTTTTTTTTTTTTTTGAAGACATGAATAACTGTAAAAAGCCCTGGCTACTGTCCCTGCAACAACAACTGTGAACGTTATCTTACTTACACTTGCGCAATCTCTCCACAATAAACCGGAAACTGGCTCAAAATATCCCAGATTTGGTTCGATTATTCCTGTAAATCTCCCTTTAAAGTTGGGGGTAAAACTCGCATCCTCACGGGAAAAGTCAGTCGCCTCATTAAATACAGTTGAGTGTCCCCCATTTATCTTGCTCACCCCTTTTCCACAAAAACAGGCTTCTTAACCTGGGCCGCCGTCTGCACACCTCCAGATAACCTCCAGCGTATATACCCACAGCATCACAGCGCTTGATCATATTTCAAAAGCCATTTCTCTCTCCTAATTTCCAGAGGCATGTTCAGATTAGTACTTCACCAACTACTTAGATTTGCACTCTGGGACAGTTGAGACTTGATTCATCACCTTTTAAAAGAGTGGCATTAACATTCATGAGGGCGGAGCAGGCGACAGCAGTTTAACGTAGGCCGAGTTCACGTATAACCTCCGAGGCTAAAGAAAGTAATTAAAAGAACTTCCTGAAGTGTCTTCGTGTAAAAAGGTATGTTTGATTCTTGAGGGAAAAGGTTACACACAACGTTTGTTTCATATTTTCAAATATCTTATATTAGTGTTGTTTTGCCCTCCTCCAGCCGAACAAATAAACACAGGTTTGTTATTGGAGATCCTGTGGGTAGGTGTAGAATCTAAACTGTTTCCTCTTACTTCCTTACGTCAGTGCATGAGTAAGAAGAAGCATCTTCTTCATTTCCTACTTAAGTGCATGTGCACACTCACTGAGCACTTTATTAGGATTAGAGTCAGACCAATATGGATCTCTGGGGGCCAGTAACGATCAGAAAGTAAAAAAGATTCATAGCCATATATAAAAAAATATATATACTGTATAGCCTTGATATTTTTAATCTTTTACATTTACCAGCAATAACTATGAAAAGGAAAGTGCATACACAAGAATATAACTTGAATTGTTTGATTTTGTTCTCTTTCTTCAAAGGCACACTGATTCAGTAAAATTAAAGTTTTCATACTGCCACTATCAGCCTAAATAAATGCATATGTCTAGAAGATTTATGTCTCCCAATTTTTTTGCAACAAAGCGATAAATCAGTCACACTATATTACAAACACCTATATCCCTGATTATTCATGAAAGTACCCAGTGAGCCAATCAGGTGGCAGCAGTGTGATAGATGAAATCATAAGGAAAAGAATGTGATCCCAGTGACTGTGACTTTGACATGGTTGTTGGAGCCAGTCAGGCCAGTCATACATTTTCCTCACAATGATGTGAAAAACCTTCTCTGAGAGTCCGCTCAGCAGCCAGAGAGGTCAGACAAGAGTGGCCAGGCTGGCTGGGACTGACAGAAAGGCCACAGTAACTCAGATAAAGTCATAACTGTGTCGACTAGAGAAGATTCAGAGGCAAATATTGTGGAGGCTTGAGGCTACAACGGCAGAAGACCACAGCGAGTTCCAGAGAACAGAAAACCTGAGGCTGCTGCAGGCACAGACTCACCAGCCTGGTCTGATGAATCTGGGGTTGTGCTGAGTGTTAACTGTGCTCAGCCGTCACAGCCTCACACCTGTGGAAATCTAACCTCCGATCTTTTGGGATGAGTTTCCTGTGTGAAGCCCAGGGGTGACGCTCCATGTTTTGATCCCGGCGTTTCCCCTGTACTCGGCTAAGGGGTTAAGTGTAGGTAGTGAAGCTTTGTTTGCGCCCATATTGCTCCCTGTCGTCGGCAGTAAGCAGCTACAGTGTGTCTTGAAAGTCAACTTATAAAAGTTTTATGGAACTCTGAGAGCTTAAGTGATCTTCCCCTGCTCTGCAGTAGCCTGCAGCGTGCAGCATGTCTGCTTATATTAATTTCATGGAGTTTAAGAGGTCACCAAACTCATTTGGAGATTCTTACTCATTTATGAACTCTACAACCCTTCTATTCTGCAGCGCTCTAAGCTACTGGTCCTGAGATGCTGAAATTTACATGGAATATTATATGGCTAGGTTGCAGAAAGTGTGGTGCATTTAGAGTTTATAGTACATAGGGCAAAAAAAATGCAATTTGAAATGACATTTACCTGCATTTTAATAAAAAGTAAGGTGCTGCTGTTTTATCTGCCCTGTGAGATGGGAATCTAGAGCAGAGGAGGCTTGGGCTGGGGGCTTTGGGGAAATTGGTTTATCCAATATTCAAGAGATTTCCAATAAGACAATGGACTTCTCAGAAAGCAGCTTAGCTAGGGAGCAGTGAAACCCTGAGAGTGAAACTTAGTTAATGAGCTCGCGACTGGGTCTTATCTCTGCGCAAAGGCATTCTGACCGAAAACAGAAAACATAGAACATTCCTTTCAATTAAAAATGAAGCTAAGATACTAAAGCAGGACTGTAAGAGGGAAGTAGTTAAGACTGAGCTCAAAGGTTAATCTGATGGTGCTCAGTCACTCTGACCTCCCCTCAGAGCAGCCCGACTCTTTTTGTGGGGGACAGCTTCACCGTGCACAGAAGCCCTTTGATAAAGCCAGTTTGTGGCAGTCGGACGTCCACGGCGGATCTCCCAGCGAGTGTTTAAAACCAATGAGGCCTCACATCTGTGCAGGGACCCAGTGTGGTCAGGGGGGTAGTGGGTGATTAATTGATGGTCACATCTCGCTGACTGCTGCCCACACGGCTTTGATGAAGAGGGATTAGGTTGTGCACCACAGGCTCAGCTGATAATAGAACGGAGAGGAAATGCTCATGTCACGCTCCGTGGCAAGGGTTTCAATCAAAGGACAACTTCATTCAGAGAGCCGGGACTTTTTGAAACAAATACAAGCCTCGGCTTTTCCACAACTCCCTTAAAGAAAGGGCCTGTGTTACTTCTTTCTAATTGGCTGCACATTTTAGACAAAACTTATTTTCTATCAAGAATTAGAAATAGTGCAGTAATTTAAATATTTATAGGAAACCAGGGAGACACTTTCTGTTCTCTCTGGGTTTCTGCGCTCCTCACAAACTTACAGACTTGTTCTTCTTCAAACTCAGATGATTACCATAATTACTGTATTAAAGTGGCATAAGGATGTGGCACGAGCCAATAATATATCAAAGAAAAGTGAGGTTAACTATTTATCTCTGGGGTTGGAGAGGGATTGACAAAGAGCAATCCCATTACATGATTTTAACTTGCAATTTTATATCTTCATGTCTAAAGTCATCACACTTGAAAAAAAAACAGAAAACGTGAAAAAACTGATCTGTGGTGAAATGCTACTTTGATATGAGCAAGAAAACGATTATTCCACATTAAATAGAGAAGTATTTCCCCAACAGCAGCATTGAATTGAATGTGTTCATCATGGAAGGTGGAGGGAAATGATTGTCTTGGGGCTGTAAGGTTTAGGCTTGGTTTCATCTATCTGAGCCTTTATTTAGACCCCTATGCTGTCTTGGTACATGCTGACTTGAGATCAGTCTGGAGTGTTCCCTAGAGACAACACTAATGTCACATACTAACTTGGCACGCCAATATTTCACACCCAAACCAAACCTATTAAGGATGACTACTTACCATAGACAAGATATGTCCTTCACAGCAGCAACCTTCACATTCAGTAGATTTTCAATCAGCGCACGCCCACACAGACACATAAATGTACACTGCACGTGTCCACACACAAATTACTGTGCATATTTTTGGTGTTATATTTCATCCACTGGCACGTGGGATGCTCTTGTCCTCCCTACAAACACCCTTGCCATACCCTTGAAATATTTTAAATTACATACTGTACCTGGACCAGTATTTTCTAATAAGAGTGGAAATGCAGCAAGGACAGGACAATATTTTTTCATGACCGGTCTAAAGCAGCACAGCAGCGGCTATAGGCCACTAGCAGCCGTCAGCCCATACAAGGCTTGATGCTGCTTGGCAGATGACTACCATATCCTATTTGTGTGTGTGCGTGAGAGGGGGGGGGGCTCTGTAATTAGGCAACAGCAAACTTCACGGGTCAAAGATCAGAGATTTGTTATGTTACTCAAATGTAAATGCATAAATTAATCTGGAAAACACATGGTACAGGATTAGTCGACCAATCAGAGATCACGTCATTTGATTCTGACTGACATTCTCTTGATAAACACAAATAAAAAAAATTATATTAAATGTACAATTGTAGCTATTATATATGTAATCTTATACTTCAAACTTGCAATAATTTTATTTTTTTTTAATTTAGTACAAAAACCACTCTCCTCCTGTTCACTGTGAATATGGTTCCTGCCAATCAATTAGCTTCCGCCAGCCTGTTGCGAATTTAGTGCTTGGCAGGTATTGAGTTTTTAGAATATAATCACTGGAAATATCTCCCTGCTGCAGCTTAAAAATACACACTGAAAGTGTTGAATGCTAAATTGGTTGTCGTTGTAGCCAGAAGACAAAAGGCTAAAAATACCCCATAATACTCTGTTGATGGCAACTTCACAGTGATAATTCTGTCTGGGTTCATTAGCGGCTTTTGCGCACGGCCAGTAGATCCATTTTGATCACATAAACAATGACAGACATAGATACATGATTCGGCATTGTATTATTTTATGGCATGAAAGATTAGACACTATGGAACACGTGTTTCCTGTGGCAAAGAACAGCAGAGTTTGATTTATGTGCTCCCCTATTCTATTGAACTATACAAAGGAACTATCCACCTTGACCGCTCCATTAAAGTAAGGAGCCAAAGTTATCAATCGAGGTGGTGAAAGGAAGGCAAGTCTTCCCAACAAGCCGTGCTGCCTCCATCTAATGGATCATACGACACTGCAGAGAGCCGAAGACTGAGTGAGACAGGGGGAGCAGGATGTTGCTTCTACTGTACAGCTTTGACTGATTATGCATTTTTCTTAAGCTATTCATAGAAGATAGATTCATCATTCCAATTTGTCAAGCTAGCAAAGATTTCAATTAATTATGTGCAGCCAAAGACTGGGAGTATTAGGCCTCTCTGTCAGCGCTAGTCTGAGTCCCCCATTTACCGGACTCAAAATAAAGAGGTATCAGAGAGGTGCTGGGATCCACCAGTAATTAATTTGATGAATGCCTTAGCGGCACAAATAGTGGCAGCCGTGCATCTTTTCATCAGACACCAGCAGCAGTCCCTGTGCTCTGTGCTAATTTGAAGGGAGCAGCTCATCTGTATAGTGGATGTGTTCACGGCCGGGTCTATTCTTCAACCCATGTGCTCGCGGTCCCCCGCTGTCCAGACAGTGTGTGGGGGCCTTATGTTTTCTGTCAACTTTGTCCTTGTGCCAAGCAACTTGCTCCACTTAGTGCCCAGTTTTTTGACTTTGTGGCCTGAACTTGGTAATGGGAGGCCGACTGGATTAATGGAAGGCGCAGTCGGGCTGTTCCACTGCGGCTCCCCTTGTGATTTTCCCCACGCAATATTCCAAGAGTGACCGTCACGTACTGTATGGCAGGAGGGAGAGAGATAAACTCTAATCTGATGAACTACCAATAATCCATTAGAGAGAAAGGTCTGATTACAATTTGTTGAGATAAGTGTGCATCTACACGATGATAAATGAAGGAGGTAACATGGTGGGAGGTGTGATTGGGCCAATCTAAAATGATGGATCATATTACTGTTATTAGGTGAAAGCCTCAATGGCAGCTATTTGTGATGCACACCGTCAATGCAGACAGGAGCCTCGGCCGAACAAAGAAATAATTGGACGAGTGCCACATAATTCAAGTTCATATTTTCACAAGTGGGGGAACCTCATTATAAATCAGGTCAGCAACTGATACCAGACCATAAATCAAAGACAGACATAGCTCAAACAATTAGATAATTACTCGACCACCGTGTCACCACTGCTGAGACGTTTTACTGTGCCACTGAGAGGGAGTGAGGGAAATATCGCACACCGCTGAGTGCCCAGACTCACACTGCGACGCTGGAGAAGAGACGACGTTTCAAAAATAAGAGGCGTCAACACAAATATGGTGCCGTGCTGATTAACCCGCAACTAAAATAACTGCAGAGGGCCAAATAAAATTGCATCCAGTCTTAAATTGTTGCGTGTAAACGTATCAACGTTCACCTTTGTGCACACGTTACACATTCTGTGGTCCTGTGATCAAAGCTGCACGTGATGATGTGTAATGGCAGAGAGGGTCTCTTCACTACATGATTGCATAGACTGCCACTGACCCCTAGTGTTGCTCAACTGTTCCACTGCACTGCTTGAGCTACAGTATGAAAGCCTGTTACTCTAATTATATCTCTAGCCCTTGATTACCCCTAGGCAGAGAAGCAGCCTGAAATCCAGAGGCAGGGGTCCAATTGACCCCAATTGAAAGTGTCATTTCGTAGGATTGCCAAGTAGGAGAAGCTCTTGCAGCCCATGGATGCACGGATGGTAATTCAATGTTCCTCCTCAGCTTCATTGTTTGATATTCGAGCGGCTCTTCCACTCTGCCTCCCTCCGCTCGGCCGAGCGGGTGCAGGGCTGCCTGCCCCGTTCTTGTGTCAAACCAAAGAGCAAGGAAGCTCCAACAGCAGTCAAAAATTGAGGTCACAGCACAAGAGTGAACCAAGTGGAACAGATTGTTGTGGAACCTCCAGGCTTTTGCAGACACGTGTTGATCCCAGCACTGCATGTCCTCACTTTTACCTCCCCAGCCCCATCTTCACAACTCCCTTGACAGCAGCTTACAGACGGAGAGAATGTCCCACGCTTTTTGAACTGTGCTGCAGCCTTTGAGCATCACCGGAACAGAGGATGTCTCATGTGAAACCCGTTCGGCAGGCACCCTGTGTCCTTGCAATGTATTATCAATATAAGAAATTGCAAAAAAATTGGCCTAAAAACTGGAAACCAAAAATACAGTTTAATGAGATAAAATTTGTGCTTTTGGGCCCAAGACAAAATATTTTTCTTCGTTGTATATTTTTTGAAATCAGCAAAAAAAAAAAAAAATGCATTATTGTTTTCCCCTCATTCTGTTCTTGAGTAACAGTTAACTTTAAGGACATCAGTACTGGCATTATCAGATGAAAGTTGCTTGGGCCTAAGCTTTCTCAGCTCAGCTGAACAAAATGTAAATGTCTCATTAGATCATTGTCTCAAGAGCACTTTAAATAGATATTGAATCCGCTCTGCATAAGCCCCATCTGTTCTCCTACATGCCCCCATGGATGAGAGGCAGTGTTTTAAGGCACAATTGATCCTTTAATAATGTCATGACCATTGTATGACCCATAGCAGGGGGTGTGTTCGTTGTGGAGGTGTGTGTGTGTGTGTGTGTGGAGGGGGTTGTTGAAGATGTGGGTGGGGGAGGTGCTTGAAAGCACACACACACACACACACACACACACACACACACACGCACACACACACACACATGCATCATGTTGAGAGAGGCGAGGGAAGTGTGTGAGGGTCTGGTGTTGGGTGATGGCAGGGAGACAGGTGCAATGTCTCTGTTTAAGTACGCTGGGATTCAAAGTGTCGTCTTGCGTTAACCGACCACGTTTGCTAGCATTTCTGACATTCTGTCATTATTGTCAGTTTACATGAGAGCCAGGACAGCAAAGAGGGAGCACTGTCAGCAGATTGACCCCAGATGCTGTTCACTTGATTGATATTGCTACAGACAATGATCTTTTTCTGCACTGCAGTGGCGGTTACACAGGGAGGCGTTGGGAGGGGGCAAATACAGGAGAAATGCCACACTAGGGAAGTCAGCGAGGCGTAAAGCCCTGTCTGACGAGCACAGGGTCAGTGGCTCCTCTCTGCCCCTTTTGTGCCCCGGGTAAAATGATCTAAGTGATTCTGGACCTCTGCCACCGATCCGCCGGAGTGCAGGAGTCAACCGCGTAGGCATGGCAGAGTGAAGGCTGGCAAAGGATTTGCTGGTAAAACTGCATGTACCGTGTTATCGCCTAGAGACACACTCAACCCTTTTGTTGGTTTCATGTTTTTGCAAAACTAGGATATATTTATATTATCAGATTTATACATTATTTGCATCCTGGTGTCAGTAAATAATAGCCAAAACATATTTTCAACCAGTAAATAATGAAACTGATTCTTTAACTTTCAGATTGGGTTATAAAGGTTTGAATGCTACATTTTACACCTTAGTTAAAAGAAAGAAATCTGTCCAACGCCGGTGGGGCTTTTATACGGTATTTATAGCTCGGTAGTGGAGCCTCCCAGATGATGAGTAAAGGCAAGAGGTTAAGATTGCATTGTTCTGGTAAATTACTTGCACAGAATGGCTGCGAGGCAGAAGTCATATCAGTGGATACATCTTCACGGAGCGCAGCAGAGAACGAACAATATGTTGGAGCTAGCTCGTGGTTGTGATCTCCTTTAATTAAAACTGCTAATACCATCTTTGTCTCAGATCATTTATGAGTTTGAGACTCTGACAAACAGGATAGAAAACCAAGAGCCACCAAAATTTTACTCTTTTATACAAATCTATTCTTTTAACGATAATATTTTATGAGCATTCAGGTATCATTTAAGCCTTGTGTTATATTTATTTTAAAGGCTCGCTGTAGGTGTTGCCTTAAAGGATTACATTGGACATTCATAATGAACAAGTATCTCAATCTGGACGTGTTTGTGTGCTAAAGCGACAGGGAGCAAGTTATGTGGTAAGCTCGTCACTGTGCAGGGTAATAAGGTCAGTGCAAAAAATAACCTGGGGGCAAATTTCCTAGCAAATTTCCTGTGCAGAAACACACACACACACACACACACACACACACACACACACACACACACACACACACACACACACACACACACACACACACACACACACACACACACACAACACACACACACACACACACACACACACACACACACACACACCACTGTCCCAGCCTTATGTTGCAGAATCCAAACCAATCGAGTCAATTGCCAGAAAACATGACATGACCTTTCAGATTCACTGATCATCAACCGTGAGTGGGACTGGCGTGCTTTCCATTTCAGCGCACCCTCTGCCCCTCCCGCCAACTCCGTCACCCTCAGGGCCTTAAACCCTCCACAAATAATTACTCTCGTTGGAGTCTGCACTCCACAAGACAAAGCCAAAAAAACTTGACTCTGATCTTGACCCATACTTAGCGTATCGTTGCCATTAAATCATCCCTCACAGGGTTTTAATAGGTGAACAATTCAGTCACTATTAATTGAAAATAAAAAAGGGCCAAGTTCAAGTTTAAACATATAAGTTACCGGTTTTATCATTAATGAGAAAATAGAACCGTATTTTTTCTGAAAAATATGTGTTTTTATTTCCTCACAGTTAAGGTAGTAGCGTGCGCTTATTGGAGCAAACTAAAAGTGAAGTGATGTGGCATTCTGCAAAACCTTAATTTTGCATTGATAGAACTTAAAAAAAAACAAAAAAAAAAAACAACTTTGGTATGGATCAAAGGGTGGCAAGTTCAATACATAACCTGTTGAATGACAGTGGATATGAAAACAGCCAAAACGTCACTAAAGTAAAAAAAAATATTGAGCTAAGAAAAGGTTAAGAAATATCGCTCAGCTCTTAATTAATTTAAAGTAAAAAAAAATTCTTTACGGACACCAAGTCTAGCTAGTCTAAATGTTTGACTATGGGTGCGCGTTTGTCCAAAACATAAATGGCAATTCTCCAAATCTTGCTCTCAGTGGACTGAGATCAAAGCTGCCACACCTAATTTAACAGGAACTCAAACAAAAGCAAATCCGAACCGAAAATAAAGCGACTCCTTTAGCTTAATAAGAGAGCAGGCCTACACCACTGCCAATAAAGGATTTTCTGTTGAGAAATGTTGGTTAATTCTAGCAGACAATGTCAAAATGTCAGGGGTCAAACAGCCAGGTTGAAGCAGTGAGTGCACTAATTTGTACCATCGTTCTGCATGGTAGCATCTGGTGAAGTCATGGATCACTGAGGATTGCAGCAACTGACGCTCAGCAGTGAACTTAAAAAACGGTAAATGTAATGGCTAGCCACTGAGCTGTGACCAAAAGATTGTTCCAAACATATCGGGAAAAGGAACCAAAAATTTCTGATTTGAACATGGCATTTAAAAAATTAATTGTGATCACATTACATTATCTTTAGAAATCTTTTTTTTTTTATTATTATTAAGCTGTGGGAGTTGTTGCAATTCTTTGTATAAAGCTTCCATACCATGCTTAAGCTAATGACACTCTATCAAAGCTAGTGTCAAACACTTCCTCTGAAAATTGGCCCTCACTCTGAATTACACTCACTCACTCACTCACTCACTCACTCACTCACTCACTCACTCACTCACTCACTCACTCACTCTGCCTTCAGCAGAAGTTTGTGTTGGAAATATGAGAAGTTTGTCACACTTGTCGGCATCTTCAGCAGCATACACGTGTATGACTTAATTTGCCTGGGGAATTTGGTTAAATTGTTAGGAAAGATAATTGGCCAAGATTTCAAGTTTGCACATTAGTTGAATTTGTGTTGATTGTTTGCAACAAGACGATTAACCTCTTAATACAGTCTACTCTATTAACCCATGAAATACACACACACACGTATATATATATAAATACACACAAGATTCATGGAAACATTTCTCTTACATAGGCACCACTTGTTCATCTATATAAGGATAAGCAGGTTAACTTCTGGTCACAGGTCAAAGGTCGACCTCACAAAACATGCATTTGACCTTTTGAATGGGATATCTCAAGGCCGCCTTGGGGGAATTTGTTCAGATGTGCAGAAACATTCATGTGGACTCAATGATGCACTGATTACTTTTTTGGTCAAAGGTCAAGGTCATAGTGACCTTTAGCACTAGTGCATGCATTATTTCAAGAACGCCTGAAGAACTGTTATTACACCGGGTGCAAACATTCAGTTGCACTTGGAAAATGAAGAATTTAAATTAAGAATTTGGTGGTCGAAAGTCAAGTTCACTGTGACCTTGTTAAACGTATTTTTAGCCTCCTAAACGTAACATCTCAGGAGCGTCTCCAGCAAATCCCTTAAGATTGAAATAACATTTATTTTTACTCCAGAACGAGCAGATTAGGACTCTGTGGTCCCACTAGGACAAATAATGCTGTGTTGTGAGTTGTTGTGCCACATAAACTCAAAACATCCAACAAAACGGGGCCTAATCTACCTCTGAGCTTGGAAAACAAAAGTCAAACAAAGGCCTGACTCCAGTCTGAGGACAGAGTTCTCTGAAAATACATTCAAGGCACCAACCAATGAACCTAGTGTGAATAGACACAGAGATACTAGATGAGACTCCACAGGTGTAGGACTCTTTGGCCTGATGACACCTGAGTGCAGAGGGGAGGGGGAGAGGAGATTTTGCAGCGAGGCCGTGCAGGGGACTCATGGACGATGCAACGGGCAAAACAAACAAAACATCTCCAAAAGTTCCACCCTTAAAGATAAGAAGATCAAATACTAGGCTGCTCCAGATTATGCACCCACACTCAACTGCTGCTGGATTCTCACCAACCCCAATAGATAGAATAAAATAAGCCTGCTGCAATGCAAGGTCAAGCACATTTAACCCTAAACATTTAGCTTTTTCCTCTGCTACATCCGCATCATCAAATGAATGTCAAGCTACAACACACTTGTTCCTCTGAGAGGGTAAACCTTGGTGACACACAGCAGGGAGGTTCCAACAAATCTCTTCTCATTTAACTCAAAATGAATGATATGAGGCCAGAGGTCTTAATACAATAATCTTATTTCACGGAGGATACTGGCCTTTCCCCCTTCTTGTGCCTGTGAAGTTGATTTGAAGTCACGGTTAGTCCTTTTCATGTGAGATTGGGTCAGACTAATTTGCCACCTGGTGAGGAGAGGGAAGTCGGGAGGTACAGTTTTTAATTGTCAGGTCACTTGATGCGGGGACAGCAGATCCTTTGGGCACATTGTCTGTCTTTGTGTGTGAGCCCAACCATCGGAAATCCCCCACTTCATTACGAGAGAGCGAAGATTAATTGACCGGTTCACTAACTGCCAGCCTGAAGACTCGATCAACTTAGCGAGCGAACTCACCAATTAAGACCAGACTGCAGCACCTTTTCTTATACCGAGAGTAATCCTTTTTATTATCATTAGTCTCTGCAGTCCTGTGAGGAAGATCAAGGCTAAGGTGCCCTTTGTCAGAGGCACAAAATAGACTATGGGCTGTGACAACATGATATAATGTTCCTGATAGCATTAGGTTACTGCAAGTGCAGCAGAGCTGGTGTCACCTCAATAAGGTTGCAATAAACATGAGCTAATCAATTTAATTAACAACAGCGTAGTGGCTACGGTCTAAATCAGTTGTAAATGTCAGTGCGGGGGGGGGGTTGTAATTTTTTTTCCCCTGTGAGATTTCACTATTCTCAACTAATTTAAACAAACACAAGGAGAGATATATGACTCCTGTGAAATCTTTAGGGGACTACAGCCATGTTTTATACTCCACACCATTCCAGGTCTCAGAGAATGTGAACCCATTACAAATATAACAACTGGGTGTGCGTACAAACTGCAAAATCACAAAGATTTACCCTCAAATAGCCGTCTTTATTTTCTTTCTATTATAGCTTTAAAATGTTCTTATCAGTCTTTTCATTGAATTTTCCATTTCACTGAGGGATGCTGCAACGACCCTTGAAAACACATCAGCAGATTGAATTCTCACCTGTGGTTTTCTTTTAAACTCTATGTTGAAAGCTTGGGAAACAAAAATAAACCACATAATACATTCACTAATATTTATTTCCAAATGTATAACAGAGCCCAACTGATACATAATATACTTCAGTGGAAAGGTTGTTGTCAAGGCACCGTGTATTATGGAAAAAACTAGCTGGGTGGGGGGTGGATGTGTCATGGCGACAGAGGTGTCAGAGATCTGGTGCCAACACCTGTCGGGTCCCAGGAAGGTTGCATCTCCAATAACAGTATTGACCATGACATAAAGCATATAACACATTCATCCATATACACGTATTGGAACGCACACACACACACACACACACACACACACACACACACACAGCCTGGGTGCTCACACAAATGCTTTGAGGGGGAACAGAGTGCTGGAAACATGTCATCATCACTCTCTTCAGGAGGCCATTATGGAGAGGAAGCTAATATACTCAACAGATATTCCAGCATCTTTTTCACCAAGGGCTGAATACCCCTCGTGGGTGATCGGTAAAATTGGTTGACATTTTCCTGGCTGCAATTAACCTTCGATTTGACTCTCAGTTTTCCCTGTCCTCTTTTATTGTCTTCTTCAGAAAGTGGGAGAGGGATAGCACGGGCAGAGAGAGAAGCATTGTTTCCTGTCGTTGACCATTTCCCTTTTTTGGCCTAATTGTTCTCCTTCCCTGTGGATGACCACCAAATGGAGAGACGACGCCCTCCATCAGTAGGTCATGGCATTCTCTGCCGAAGGTTAACGCAGCACTGCTCTTTATTGTGTTGTATAAAATACCCTTTGAAATGAAAGATGAGTGTCACTGCGTTTTGTTCCATTTATTTATTATTATTTATTTTATTTATTAGTTGTGTATAAAACTGCACAGCAATATTCTCAGTCATCACTTAGTCCCCACGTCGAGAATTGCTTCCTGACGATTCATTCTTCAATTGTCTGAGTCCCATGTTATCTCTATAGATCACAAATTGTATTTTATCTTGAGCTATATTTGTTGTGATCATACATGTCAGGTACTGGATTACAGCAATTACAATCATGTATTTTGCTAGATAGCACCCTCCCTCTCATCCCTTCTTCCTGCTTAACAGAGGTTCATGTGGAGGTCACCTTCTGTAACATGGGATTTCCTCATGTAAAATACAATCTGACCATTTGCACATCCATCACCCCCACAGACAGGATGAGCTGCAGTTTTATCTACCTGGATAAGATAAGCATGCCAGTTGTTTGTGTGGTTCAGTTTTCTAGCCTACAATTCATAAAAAAGAGGAATGCACTAACATTTACATTTAACTGTGTTGCAAGTATATTTTGCTG
Source organism: Pseudorhombus dupliciocellatus (assembly GCA_016785235.1). NCBI lineage: Eukaryota > Metazoa > Chordata > Actinopteri > Pleuronectiformes > Paralichthyidae > Pseudorhombus > Pseudorhombus dupliciocellatus. Next base: position 1,091,748 of record JAFBJW010000038.1, read on the forward strand.
TAGTATTCGATGAAAAGTGAGAAAAGATCATCTGAGCTAATCAAATCATATTTATGCACGTCAAAATGTCAAAATTAGCCTGGAGAGAGGTGTCTATAGGTTAATGAACCAGGTTTGTGTTCATCTGGAGTTTTATCACTGTGCACTTCCCTTTAGCATTGCAGAGACAGCTAGCATTGTATGCTAGGACAAAACCTGACTATGTTATGTGTCCCAAGACAATATGATTTGCTGCTGTCTTTAGGACAATCATGGCAGTACTACGCATCAGGCTTGCCTACTATAAAACATGAATGGTGTGGTCACCAATAACTGTTTTAGTCAATATGAAAAACAACTAGCACTCAGAGAAATCTGTCCAACACAACACACAGTATTTGAAAAAAAAAATAGTATGCACATTTCAGTGGTGACATGTTGTCTTCTGTGTGATATTGATTTTTAAAATTATTTTAAAAAACATTTTGAAAAACATTTTATTAATTATTTAATTCTACATATTTTTTTTTTATTTTTAAATAATTAGTTCCCTGCATTACATTCTTTCTTAAGAACAGCTTAAGGATATATTGCTAAATGAGGCCCACTGTTTGCATTGACTGCTGCACTGTTACACTCAATGCTGCTGCTGTTGGGAACTTCATCATCAGATCATGGTTCTACTTGTCAAATCAGAAGTGAAATTTCTCGTGCCTTAAGTGCACATAACGGATACTGTGGCACCTTCTGCATACTGTGAACACGATATCGAGACTGACATTTCTTAGCATGTGGGATTTCTTTTGGGGAAGTGCTGGGTTAAATTTGGAATGTGGGTGTGGCCGTCGGAAAAAATCTTCACGTCGAGATGTAGAAATAAACGTGACACCAGAAAAAAAAAATAGTGTTGATTTAATTTTGGACCGACAGTTTGTAGAAAACAGAATGTGTGTTTGAGAAGCTTTTCGTTTCACTTCATCACAATGATAAACGTGATGCTATTACATCTCTAGTTATGGTGCAGTGGGATGCCAGGCTTTGCTGCCCAGAGGGCGCTCATTATTGTTCCAGCTACTTGCACTGTTGCCTGCCAGCTCATAAACCCAGAGAAATGGATGCCAGTAAGAGGGTTAGTAGAGGTTTCTGTTATAAAGCGCTGTCTATGTGGCGGTGAGGACACAGCTAACATACGTTGGAATTCAAGCATGCCTCTGTTTTTATCATTGAATTATTCTCACTTCATTGTCAACAAGCATTTTAGCACAGTAACAATGCTCACCCCCAGCTGTGTCTGTGGATTGACAAAAGCAATTTATTTTTGATAGGAAGCAGCATCGAGAATTTTCATGTTTTGACTAATTTTTGATCTTTTTTGTGCGTGAGGCTGATTCGTTTGTTTGTTTGTTTTGGAGTCAATACTCTGCAAAGCAACATATGCAAGATGGTGGAGCCAATCAGCAGGTGAAATGCTAATTCTATTTTCTTTCTCATGCATTCACTGCCATTGCTTCCTCTCAGGGGAATTTGTCGTGTCCATGCTGTCATTTTTGCAGATAGAGTAGTGAGCAGAAAGTGTATGAAGAGCGTCGTCTTTTATGCAATAATCAATATTTAAATGCGTCTCATTCTCTCCATCGTCAGTGATGATTTAATGGCAGGAAGGTTGAGGTTGTGCTGCGGTTCAGCTAAGGTTTAAAGCCACACTGCAGCGCCTGAACACGACTCACATGCATTATTGAAATCCCGCGGTCAGGAGGAAGCTCACATCATGGCAAAGGTACTGACGCCTGTGACTGCAGTTTGAACCCGCTCTGAGGATACCGAGCTTTACAACACAGTCCCCACTCAGAGGGGGAGCACTCCTCCGACATAGGCCCTTGCATGAAGCTTTTAAAGTCAATGTTTCGGTAAGGAATCTGTAAAGATGCTGAAGTGACTGAACAGAATGAATGACAAGCACATTATTTTTTGCTTAGATACAAACACAGTTCAATGATAAAAGGTTTTAGACTTTCCAAATGATTCCGTAACGTGACCTTTAGCCTCGCCTGTTTTTTCATTCCATCAGCTCCCTTGTCAAAACAACAAATAAACTATGTACACGAGGGCACAGAGGCTTGTGCCCTTGTTTAACAGAGGTAGAGGCTACAAATGCAGATGGCATCATGATCCAGTACCATGCCCCAAATGTCCTAGCCCTGGTACACAGCTAGGGCGAGGTTATGCGGAGCCTCCGATCTCATACGGCTGGAGTGCTGGTTCAACGTCAATCACGGTAATGTTAGCTGACACACTGGTGAGGGTGGTGACAGGGCAAGGTTATGTGTCACTGTACGCTCATGGCCTGCATAAAGACCAGCACTGTCTTGCGTGAGGGGTTACCCTTAGGGTTTGGGATCCAAATTAATATACCCCACTACATTTATGCTGCACCTATCAGCAACATTCTCCCCCCAGTCCCCTGGCTGAAGCTTGCCAGAAATCACATCCATACAAACCTGAAATACACCATCATTGACACGCAAGCATGATATATAAGGACGCCTGTTTTGTAGCCACCATGTTTGTCCTTACTTGTTGTCCTCACATAAACTTTGCTTACTTAACAGCTTGTTGTCCAATAAATACCAGATATACTGGACAATGAAAATATAGCCACACATTTGAGACAAACAAACAGCAATGAAACATATCTGCATTATCAGGGGTACATTTAGAAAAAAGAAAGGGTGAGATTTTCACCTTCCTTCTATTAGAGCTGATCAGAAAGCCTCTGGTTAAGGGGCGGGACATCACAAAAGAGTGGACCAATTGGCCAGTCAGTGCAGAATAGGCGCCAGGGGTCAGAGAAGAAGTGCTGGAGGTGTTTTGGACATTAAAGCATTCCAAAAAACTTGTAGAATGAAAAATAATATGGGCACTTTGAGAGGCTGGACTGGGACGATGATTCAGGCTGGGAATCTGACTCCTTTCAAAGCCTTTTTTATGCAGAGCACCAAACCTCTAATATTGTTCGAGTATTTTGAAAACTTAGATACACCATGACTGCCTACCCAGCTACACCCGTCAACACTCATAAACCGCTGTAGAACTTAATTACAGCCTGAGATCTAAACACACAGCAATGATGTGTTGGTTTTGGTGTTCGCCTGCTGGTGATAGATTGTTGAATTTGGCCCCTGTGAGTTGTGAATCACGTTCACCTAGGCTGTTGACATTTAATCAATACAGATCTGAACTGTTGCCATGACCCTGAGACATAAGGATTCAATTTGGTTTCCCCATACCAACTACTGCAGAACCCCTGCGGATTTCCCAGACAGACCCCCAGTCACCTGCGGTTTATCTCAACATCCAACCAGCAGACAAATACAAAAAATCTTATGCTCTATTTTTTGCAAGGCAAATAATCAAATGGCTCTCACAGTGTATGGCAACAGGGCTTAATCAGGCCTGTGTCAACACTTCAGCAGCAAATGAAAAGAATTACCAATGTTGACATGAAAGATTTACCCTTTGTGCACATGGATTTAAAATTCACTTGCCCTCAATGCCACCTCTAGAAAAAAAAGGAAAACAAAATACTCCCCTGGCGGATAGTAATTGTGATTAAAGTTTGACGTACCCTTACTGGCCTCAGGCTAAATTGTAGGGATAATCAGGAGCAACATTTAAATACTTGGTAAGTATGATCCACACAACTGTTTACATTGATCCATCCAAAATGAACTTAAAACATGAAATAATTGCAATCAGAACTTTTACTGTTTGGTAATTGAAGTGCAAATGAAGTGGGAATACCTCCATACATAATGTAACATCAATATACATGTATATATGTACGTATATAATGTTTTAAAAAATGCTTGTGAGAAATGAAAATGTGTGACAAAATCTTTTATCTTGAGGATCTTCTGTAATGTCACCATACAGCAATGAGTTCATAGCTGTGGCATACATGAATCTTTCACCTCAATAAATATTTAATCTTTGCTCTGAAACATTTAAAAAAAAAAAAGCCCTCTCTGTTGTTCTCAGGGCAACTTGTGCATGCAGTGTACACAGTTTTATCCCCACTCCATCCGTCCTCCTTCCTCCTTCCTCTCTCTCTCTCTTGTCCTCTTTCTCCCTCTTCCTATCTCCCCCCTCTCTCTGTCAGTTGGACAAGCTGCTCACTGGCCCTGAAATATGGCACATTATGCCGCTCTGTTGATCCCCGTTCAGCGTTACACCCTGAATCGGAATGCAATGTAAATGATATGATTCCCTCTAAGGCAACATTAACTTTACTATCATTCAGCTTTTTCAAGAGCAAAGGTTGACTCCATGAGACAATGAAGTCAAACAGCAAGGTTCAGTGTGACTCGACGCACGGGCTGCACTGACACATGAACACGAGCACACGCAACTAACGGCAAACAATAACCGAGCAACTCTGGTTTAAAGGGGAACAACGTAAGAACACATGAGATCCTTTGACTGTGATACTATTCATTAGGAGATTGGCGGTTGGTTTATGTTCTATAACCGTCACTGTGAGTAATGCTGTCTAGTTAAAGGAGTCAACTGGAGGTCATGCATAGTTTCTGGCTGAGTGGGTATGCATATGTAGAAAGAAACACTAGAATATGCATGACTGCTATTAACTCTATGTTTAACCAGTCTTGCTTGTAGCTTAGCCCTGCATCGAACGTGCTTTAAAATAGCACACTGCACGTCACCCAGAGGAGAATGATGACTAACAGATAAAACAAATATCCTTGTCAAACTAATTGTTCAAGTCACGACCCAAAGCAGCACAAGTTTCTCCAGACAACGCGTTTGCCTGCTACAGGGGTACAGAGCTTTCACTAATCTCCTCATTTAGCAGCACACTGTGCTAATGTGCCAATTACAGATGCCATTTTGCATGTTGACATATTGCTGTTCAACATTTCTTCCCTGCAGGTGCAATGCAAGGGCAATCGGATCGGGACATTATCCAACAACCACAGGACCATTGTTGAACATTCAGGATCTATTTGGACTCAATTTAGTGAGAAAAGTGACTTTTTACATCCATAAACAAACAAATGAGCAAACGTCTTGAAAGACAGAATATTGACAATTACTATTTCAACAGGACATCTGGTCATTGCTGTAAGTATCCCCCTCAGTGTCCAACCTTTCTCTTCCAGTTTTTGTCACATTCCACTTCCCTGTCTCCGGCACCAACGGCGAGCTAAAGGAGGGGGGGCACTGATAAACTACTAACTTCAGTGTGTGTGCAGCACAAGTCAAAGTGATTGAGAAGTGGTTCACACATTAACACCAATGACAACAGCACAACTCTCACTCTCTCAACTCTCTAGCGTTCATTCTCTTTCTCCAACTCTGAAACTTGTTTTGACAACAGCACGACGTCTGTTATGACAGCATTCAAACAAATGACCAAAAGACATGAACTGCAGTGGATAAACCAACCACAGGTAGATGTTGCATCACATTTTACATTGTATTTGAAATTCTCACCTGTTCATTCCTGTGTTGGATTCCCCTTTATATTTTTTCTTCTTCTTCTGCAAGTGTGACTGGAGAGGAGAATTAATATTAATGCCATGCATATCCATCAGCATAAACTTTGTATTATTTATTTACAATTGGGTCAAGTTTGTCTGAATAAAATATATATACTGTGGTATGTTTCTGGCACAGCACTCTCACTCTGAAGTAAGCTGCACTACCTCTGCAGCAGCCTGACCAGCAGTGGCACGATGTACTCTATGGACTTTAAAAATAACGCAGCTCACAAACAGAGACTGGACTCCAGGCGTACTCTTATGGCTCAATTCTATAATAATAACCATTATTATACAGTATATAACCTTTAAAAATATATAGTATAGTAAATATAAAGTAAAATATAGCAACAATGGACCTTAATGAATAAATAAATATGTGTGGGACAGAGACAAGTAGAGAAGAGAAGCTCAGTGGATGATGAGGGTTCAACCGTCTGTTCTACTCGTACAAACCTGGACTCGAGCGGGCCGCTCTCCTTTCTCCACGCAGACCCACAGTGAGCTTCCAGGAAGCTGCACCTGAATGCTTTACAGGAGGACGATCGCCCATTTCCTTCAAATAAGCGCGCGCTGCTGCGGACCAATCAGGTGTGACGTTAGTCACGCTCCAAAGCACGTGCACTGACTGAGAGGCGTCATGGCAACAGCTGTGAAGAATGGAGGAAGTATTTTTAAGATGCACACACACACACACACACACACACACACAATATATATATATATATATATATATATATATATATATATACACTTTGCACAGCAAAAGATAAATACATGTATGATTGTTTGATTATTCCGTTGTTCTTACGCTGGTTTGTTCTTTGTCAATACAACACATTCAGTTATATTTATACATTTTTATTCAAATTTATTTTGGAATTATATTTATTTAATGTTTTATCATTATAAATTATTAATCATATCATGAACATTATCGTTATTTTGTTTTTAAGTGAACCTCATTTTGTACAAGTTAATGCATATAATTATATCATTTTTATTTTTTCAATACATAATATTGAATAAACGCTGTATTTAAGAATGGTAAAGGATTTGCATATTACTTATTAAGTAACCTAAGACTCACGTTTTTCACGATTTTATTATTTCAGAAAAAAAAATAAATGCAAGATATTAAGCATCTCTTTGAAAGTTGTGTATTGTAGAGGGGTAACATTCTTTCGGTTTGCTAGCTAAACTGGAGCTCCACAGTCGTACCAGTATCACTTCAACTGCACCATTGGGTGGTAGATTTTATTGTTTTTACCATTACAGAGAAACATATATGTCATATACGGAGGAACTCCAACCATGCGCAAATTATAGTAAATTATTTAAATAAACAATTTAAACGGTTAATCTGTTTAAATAAACAATAGGATGAAATTCCTGTTTTTACCATTTAAGATAAACAGTAATGTGACAGATCAATAGCACCATCTAGTGGTTCAATAAGGCACAATCACTATCCCCAGCTATTAACTGTACTCACCACCAGTTTCCTTATACTGGGAATTTCATATAGAAGTGAGGTGTACAGCCCCTAATCTTCAATGGCTTGGATTTGATGAACGACAAGACTCTCTGCCAAAAGATGTCAGCGAACTGAATAACAATTCTCATAAATATTTAAATGAAAAATACATTTTTAAATGTTAGAGATGCTTTTAGTCACACTTCTTAGATTTGAGTTGAATTCTTTTGCTTGGTGAGGGTTTGTTTTTTTACATGACAAAACATAAGCATGCTGTGTGTGAAGCGGCTGTAGCACTCTAATTTACATACAGTTTATTCACTAGAGCTAACACCTTCATAAAAAAAAACATGTTATTTGCAATGCACTTTTCAAGAGATGCAAAGACACCACACTGGATTTAAAATATATGCTTATGTCTGGACCTCTCTATTTGTATTTTCTATTTCATAGTTGGTTTTATTTTAGTAATTGTTTATTGGACATTATTGCTGTTAATCATGTGTTTCTAGTAAAATGTACAACAGAATAACAACCAAACTAAAGTCTGCATAATCTTTTAGATGTTCTTTTCTCTTCTCCCTGTTCAGCTCTTCAGAAATAAGAACAATGTTTGGGATGTCTTCTCACTCCACAACAGAAGGTGGCGCTGTGTGTCTGTGTCCACTCCCCTCACAGAGCGCGAGATGAAAGGAGGGCTGTTGTGACGTCAGAGACCAGCGCAGGGGCGGACTGCCGGTGAAGGCGGCGGCTTGTGTCACTGTTGTGAAAACATTTGTTCAGGTAACTGACTGGAAACTGCGCAGGACGAGTTTAAAAAGTTGGTTGAAGTAATTTCCTCTCAGTCGCGTTCATACAGACACCGGCGCGAACTTCAGTTGTAGCCGGGGGAGCGGTCTTCTGACTTGGCCACGGTGCCGACACATGTTGGAGCTAAAGCTAACTTGCTAGCGCTAGCATCAAGCTGCTAGCCAACGCTAATGGTGCCTTCAGGTGCCCGTGGCGAGCTTCGTACTTCCCGCTACCTGACTTGTTAAGGCTCGTTCATCAACATGACAGATTGAATTAAATGCGTGAACTCGGGATTCGAGATGTGTGTGAACCAGATTGGTTTGTAAACAAAGTCCAATAAACACACACACTAGTAGGCATACAGTGTGCGTTTATTCAGGTTTTGTCACAACCAGGTGTGGCTTTAATGTGTTCATACGTCAACATGTTCTCTTCGTTTAGAATCGAAAGTAAACGATCAGTCTCTCCAAACAAGAAGCCTTCAGTGAAACGAATACAGACCAGGGACAAACTAGAGAATTATGTGAAACATAAGTAAAGTAATTGGCTGACAGCGCCTCCATCTTTAAATCACAATGATAGATATGAATGATGATTATCATAGTCTGCCCTGCCTCTGCCCTGAACACCACGTTTGTCTCCATCATCATCACCGTCGTTGAGGGAGCATATAAATAAGTGAGGGTGTTCGATCTCTCGGTACAATGTACAGAGTCTGGAAGACAGTCTGTTTCATTGTTTACCTTAACTCCTCTGATACTATTATTTCCTTCAAATTGGTTCCCTGAAGGCATCAGTATCTCCACAGTAACATTGTTAATGAGCACTGGCATTAAACCTGACATTATGTTTTAAAAACACCATCTCCTTCTCCTATTAGGCCCAGATGTTTCTGATGCTGACATATTTCTTAGGTGGAACAGAAATGATTTGTTGATTCATCTATGGTTTGATTGACATGGAAAAATATCAACTGCTTTGATTATTGATTACTTCTTTAGGTTAAAAACTCCTTCTTCTCTCCAATGTATATTTGTTTGGAGAAACACAGTTCTGAACATCACCTGTTCATGGGCTGGGGTGTTAGTTGTTTACTTATAAAGACAATTGTTTTTTTTGTCAGCAGTCTGTTTCATGATGCGACGAGGGGAGCACGCTTCACGGGCTTTTCAAGCCCCAGTGGACGTCCATGCCAGTGCAGAGGGTCAGGTGTACATGTTCAAGAGGAGATCGAATGAATCTGCAGTATCCTCTGACGATGAGGAGTTCAGTGTCATGGAGATGAGACCGTTGGTTTCTCGAGAGCAGGAGCGCGACAGATTGAAGAATGTCCAGCTGCTAGAGCGGAAGGTGGAGGATGGTGACAATCTCAACAAGCTTGCACTGCAATATGGCTGCAAGGTAAAGTCATAGGTTGTTGAAAGCAAAGTTTTAGGCCCATTTATAAGTGGGAAATGTGCTCTATTGAAAACATCCATTGGATTCATAATGGTTTGTATTTGTTTTCTTAAACAAGGAGATTTTTTTCAGGATTTTGTTCCAGAACTCCAGATTGGAACAGGTTCTCCTTCCTGCCTATTTCTTTTTTAAAAATGTCCTTTATTCTTTTTATTCATTATTATGACTTTCTTTGAAAGTTTTTCTAACCTCAATGGCCCTACAATTGTACTTAAATGGATTAATTATTATATTGTATTTATTGGAAGTAAATCCCTGTTTGTTTCTGTCAACAGGTGGCAGATATTAAGCGGGTGAACAACCTCATTCAAGAGCAAGATTTGTTTGCACTGACATCTATCAAAATACCGGTACAAAAACACAGTGTTCTTACAGAGACTCTCCCTGACAAAAACGAGGGAGAGATGCAGCACTTACCTGATTCACCAGTAAAGTCTCTGGACAGAGCCAGAAGCCAACCTCATCGACGGGAGGTCACAGACTTTCTCATGGAGGTGGATAATGACATTGAGAAACTCATTCAGACTTCCAACGAACAAGATGAGGACACGTCATATAATTCGGAGAAAGAGCAAAGGTTCGGTTTCAGAAGACGGGGCCTGACCAGCCACGGTGCCGACTGGGGAATCCATTGGTGGAACGCGGTGGTTGCCATGCTCCTTATTGGCATCATCCTGCCATTATTTTATGTCATCTATTTCAAGACGAAAGATAGTGGGGTCATTCATCCAACAAATGGCAGTGGCACTTCAGAGTCGCCCGTCACGTCTTCAAACAACTCAGGGACGGGGCTCAGCACAAGAGCACTTAAGCATTTTCATGAACACAGAGAGTGAAGAACAGTTCTCAGAAAACCAGGAACATTTTAAGACTGTTGGTGACGAAGAAGAAAACCCCAATCACTGATTTAGCGCAGTGCTATATCAGCAGTTGTCAATGTTACTAGGAGCGTATGTTACCTTTTTAATGTGATGTTACTGCGAAGATGGATGCAGACACTGGAATCGTCACATTGGAGTGAAGTTGCTGCACATTGCTGCACATCCTACATCCACACAACGCATCTGCTGCGGGCACGCCTGATATCCACTCCAGAGCTGTTCTCGTTTCTGTTTGAAAAGTCAAGCAGCATTAGCCTTTATTATGCAGCGTTATATTATTCTCAGAATGGTGTCACATCCAAATAACCGAATAATACGTTTTTTGCAATCCAGTTGCTATGGAACTCGTTGTTCTCCAGCTAGCCAAACTGTTCATAATAACACATGGCATTTCTCACATACTAACACTGTAGTACCTTGAGCACAGTGTTCCAATTAAATGACAGAAGTGCTTATCAACAGTATAAACTACAGTCTTCACTAATGGTATCTTGGATTTGAATGTCATAGGTGAGTTTCCTCCAACCTTCTGAGAGGACATTACGACTTGAGGGTTGTAAGTCCAAGATCTGAGGTATCATGCAACAGCATTATTCTAGCAGTGTGCTACTAGAGCCTAAAAGCTTGCGGTGACACAAAACGCTGCCAATAAAAAATAAGTGTGGATGGAGCCTCAGTTTTGTGACGATGCAGGGCCGCAGCTTTTCAACAACCTGCCTCTACAGATTTTCTCTTGCCTTAAAAGCTCTTCATGTTGGGTGGGATATCACTTTTCTCAGGTGTTTTACTAAATTTGAGTTATTGAATGTCTTGGAGCAGCACAGGTCTCATTCTAAACACTTAGCAAATGGGAACCATCTAGAGGGGAAGAAAAGCCCACCAGTATTATCTATTTCTGCATCATCACCAGCTGGCCTTCCACCACTTGTGTTAAATGTCCTATCAGCATCAGGTATCAAGTAGAAATGTGATTTTTGCCTTGCCAGAGTAATATATTTTTAAACTGATAAAATGAGAGATTATGTTTCCAAAACCCTGTGAGGTTATGGATTTCATTTTGGTTTGAGTACCGTGTGTGTCTTTTTTGGACTAACTTATCTATGTGTCAAAGGGTCATTGTTTAGTTATGACATGCACCCTGTGCCTTCTCTCTGAGTCTGATGAAGCCAAGTGTGGAATGTGTTTACAGCAATAATGCAGTGCAATATACTTTTATTTTGTTTGGATTGTTTGTGTTTATTTCACATCATACACACTCAAATACAGGCTGTTTCACAGTGTGTGAGTATGTGATGTAAGAAAGTGTCTTAAACCCTTTATGCTTATATTGCACGCTTCTGCCTTTCGTTGTCTGATGGGACTTCAGGTCCACTCGACTGAAAGATTGTCCGTACATGTTTCTGTGACATTAAGTTCCATAGTCTTTGGTGTTAGTTAAAGAATGTGTATTTTATAGAAACTTCAGTTTACTGCAACATCACAAGCATCAAACTGATCACAGTGAGATCAGTGTGTCTTTGAGCATTAGAACATTATCACAGTTATGAAGGGACATTTACTGCAGGCCTGTTCAATGAGAGTGCATTAGTTTTAGCCAGGCCGTTCCTCATAAACTGTGTAATAAAGCGCATGTGTATGTGTGTTGTGCCTTTAAGGTATTTTGTTGTGTTTGTTTTTTTTTGGGCCATAAGATTATTTTAGCACACTTGCTTTTATATAATGTGATTATAGATGCAAACAGATGCATTGGACTGTGATAAAATCACTCACGACAGAAAATTAAAACACACACTCATACCTGTGTACTCTGTGATGATTATTGCAGTATCTGCTGATATCAGAAGAGAAAGTATCACTGTAGCATTGGTTTCTAGATGAACACAGTTTAGCTCTTTAGAGTTTTGTATGTCCATGAGTGATATGCTGATTTTGTATGTATTAAATGGTTGTCCTAATAGTTATTAAATGATTTTCCAGTGAATAAACAAAGCCTTGACTTCAGCTCAGTCATCAGTTCATTCAACAAACTCACCAAAGGAACGATCCACAGAAACATTTTAAAATATTGAAACTAAATGTGAAACAACCACATTTAGTTTTAAGACAATTCAACATTGGATTTGACTTTCTCTAACTGTGCTCAGCAGCACAAAAAAAAGCTGGATTTTAAAGACCCAAAGGCAAAATAAAAAAAAAAAAAATCTTTCTCCTCTGTGTGGACATCCAAGAACAAGGTCAGCGGCTGAGCAGCAGCACTGAAGCTAAAAGGAAATCCACTGTCTGGCTCATGGTCCCTCACTGTGATGGAGTCTGGACCTGGATCATGGTTGAAGGATAGTTTACCCAAACAGTGTTGTCCAAACAGTTTATAAAACACCGAGACGCCCTGAAGACACATTTTAACTCCTGTGGGGATTCAAAGTACAGGAACAGCTGAATAGATTCTGAATTTGAGTATCATGTAAAACCTGTGAATGTGTGTGCTCCGCTGCTCCGCTGTCACTGTCTCAGACTCCAGAACAAAAGCAGTAGTTTAACTCTGTGCTGTGGAGGCTCGGCATCTTTTATTATTCCATGACCTAAGAACCTTGTCTCATAAGTGCGGCTCACGAACCCTGCTCTGATCTAGCTCCAGGCCGCAGAGCTCTGGCACGCCGCCATCTCCCAGGCTGGGTCTCATCCTACTGTTGATAGGTGGGCCTCTCACACCCCCACCACCACCACCACCCCCCCCCATCTCCCAGCTTTCTTTTCTCCCTTTACCTCCAACCTGGACACTTCTACTCCCCTGCTTGTCTTCTGTCTGATGAAATCCATATCAAGTGTGCTCCTGTCGTTAGATTTACTCCCAATAATCTGACTCTTTACCCTCGACGATCCAAATACAACATGCGGTGCGTGATAGGTCATACCCAGTGTACTGACTGACATGTGACTGGGATTTCACTGGAAAACAGTGACAAGTGTACAGTAAAAACATTGTGCCTGTAGATTGACAGTGAATTTTCTCCCCACGCTGACTGCATGGGTGCGTTTTTAGGGGTGGTGTCGGAGAAAAGCAGAATTTGAATCCAGCATATATTTTTCTTGGAGCAGAGTGCACTTTCACGTAGGTGGGGGGGCTGAAGCCGAAGGGGCTTTCCCCCCTGAACAAAGCACAGCCATGCACAGAGTCTGGGCGAAGGGTAAAGGGAGTGAAAAGATTCATGAACAGACCAAGCTCTGCAGCTTTAAGAAGTTTGCACACTTGAGCAGCTGGCAACGAGCCACTTGGCCAACATAAACAGCCCTAATCCTTTTTCCAAGGAGCTTTCAACACTCATCTCTCTGGCACATCGGCCACTGACTCCCTCTCTGCCTCTCTCTCTCTCTCTCTCTCTCTGACATTCCTGCCTGTGTGGAGTTCTTAACTCGCGCCATCAGGAGGCGCTGCGGCTCCGGCTATGCAGACCCAGTGGGGTTTATGCTGTTGATCATTATTCACTGCTAAGGTATGTGCCGTCCTTTGATTTTCCCCTGAAGCAAAGCAGGTCTCAGTTTTCACTCTTTCTTAGTGGGAACGAAGACTGAGTTTCACAATGTCACGTCGACCCGCAGGAGAACAGGTTGTTCACGGAATCTCCGCGTCCACACAAGTGAACTGGGATCTTTCCTGTGGTTTCTACTGTGCTCCCACACACAGTTTTATCATCCAAATGTGCTTCCTGGTGAAAGTTTCACGGCAGATTCTTCCGACGTGTCTCCACTTTTCAAAGCAGAAATTCTAACCCTAAAATTCCATAAAACCAACATGAAGTAGGTTGAATCAATCATGATTATTCATAATGAAAACCAAAATACTTTATGAATATTTTCTGTGTGAGTTAGGCTCGTCCCTTTTTCTTTCCCCCTGGTGGGGGCAGGGAGATCTGAGGTTCTGATTTCCTCTGCTCCCGGGGGGATTTGGCAGACACAGGGTAATTTGTAGTGAAATTTCCAGCACAGTTTGTTTTGCAGGTGGCTGAGGACGGAGGCAGGGTGTGGTGGGGGAATGAGAGAAGCAATTTGCTGTCTGTGGCCTGTGAATGTGTGTATTGTTGCAAGGCAGTAGGTTTGGTGTTGTGCCGGTATGCGCGACGGTCAGGGCCGGACTGCTGGAAGGGAGGCGGCGCAGACGCTCAGGGACTAAACCAAAATCACAACAAGGGATTTTGTTGTCAACCATTTTTGATAGGGAAGGAAAATCAACCTTTTCAGACAGAGGGGATGGAATTCATTTCTCCCTGGGATGATCCATTCTTCAAAAAGAACTCATGTCTCCTCGATCAACATAAGAAGACGAGAATCAATTTGACACAAGAGTCGAAAAAAGAAGAAAACAACAAGTGTGTCAAAGAGGTCACATGACAACGCAATATGAGTATGCATTTGAAGCCTCTTGCCAAGACACATTTCAGTCTCACAAGCTTCAGAGTGGATTCATTAAAAAAAAAAAAAAATCTTCTCTTTGAATCCGCAGCCAGAATTTCAATGTATAAATCCAGGCCAGATGTTCCAACGCCACTTTGAGAACACACAAGGTGTCAGGCAAAGAGCTGGGATGGTCGGCCGTGGTTTTATCAGCATGTATTCAGTCCTGTGAGAAACACAAACAGCACAGGAGTGCACCTCTGCCTCAATGCAGCTCAGTCTGAGTGCATGCTGAATGTTATCCCTTAAGTCTGACTGTGTAAGCGAGGGATCATCTGGAGGTGCAGCTGGCCGGAGAATGTGGTGTTCTGTCAGTCATGTTCCTGCAGGGGCGGCTGTTTTCCTTTGCCCCCGCTGCGGAGGAACCAATGGAGCAGCACCTGTTTCACATTCCAGCCCAGGTCTGAGGGGGGTCTTCACCCAGGGGACGGCGCTACAGTCAAACTAGGCCCACAGAGGAGAATGCGGGCGTTATAAAGGGTTTTATTTCAGTTGACTCTCGCGTGTTTGTGGCACCTCACACCCAGACGTCAGTGGTTAGTCCCAGAGTGGTGATGCCGTCTGTTCTCCTCGCTGCACATTCTTTGCGCGTGTTGTCAGCGTCTGAAGTGAAGGTGCCACACGAGTGTTCTTCACGGAAAATACAATAATGTTGTCTGATTTTCAAATGTTTCGATGCTGAGTCTCAGCTTTGCAGCATAATCAAATTAATTCTCCCTGGATGATTCTAGACAGAGGACAAATTGCTCTTCCTCCCCCTCTCAACCTTCATTTGAGTGGGGACCTTATCTTTGCCCTGATCTGTACCTGCACAATTTAGACATTTAATGTAGAGTTCTTTGGTTTATCGTCAACCAAAGGATCATTTTTACACAGACAGTCATGACAGAATTTTAGATTTTTTATACTAAGAGAGAATAAGAAACATATAGTATTCATTTTCAAATTAAATGTAATGTGACCAATGAAACAGTTTAAAAGTCTAAGTATATCTTATCTGAGGCAGAGCCTCATATAAATGCAGAGCTCCATTGTGTCATCAAAGAACAATGTGAGACGCTGGCAGGGAGACAGAATTGACAGAGACAGGCATGGATGAGGAGAGAATAATGGGTTGGACATGCAAATCTAAATCACTGGATGCAACTCAACTGAGCACCTGCTTGGCCTGAGCGAGCACGCTGAGACGCAAGATACGGGTTCTCAGTTCCGTGTTATGCTCTATTCCACCTGCAGCGTTGATGAAATCAAACACATTAGGATTCAAACAATGCATCTGCCTCGTTAAAGTCTGATCACAACCACTTAAGCAGCAAAATTAGATCTTCTCTGAAAACACTGAGAAAAAACTGTGAAACACCGAGATGAACCGAAGCGTGTCATGAGACATAATCAGGTGTAGCTTGTTACCGAAACTAAATTTTCCTCCACCACCAAACTGCACAAACCAAACTGAACCCTTGAAACGTGTTGTTTTTTAAATAACCATCGGAACAGACCTTGCAGTTTTCTATTTTCTGCAACTGAGACATTTTCAAGGCCTGAACACAAGATTCAGGGTTCTCTGTGTGTGTGTGTGTGTGTGTGAGAAGCAGCTGTTTCAGCCCAGGTGCAGTCTGCTCTGCTCTCCAGTCTCAGGCACAATTTACACCATAACTCTTGGCGGATAATTCGTGGCTCACCAGATGAGGCCCATTAAAAGTGGATGGCTTTTAAACTGGAACTGAAATTTCCCCTCACGCTGGTGCATTCTTCTCATTAACAGATATTTCTCCGTCTGTGCTTTTTTTCCACACAAGGGCTGATGTGGATTTTAAGAAGAAAAGGCCGCGCAATATAAGCATGTGCAACTGCAGTGAGTGTTAATGAGATGAAAATCCTTCTCTGCCGCCTGCCTCCAAGTCATGTCACACATGTGTGTTGTTAACGACAGCTGGAACAATGTTGTGGACATATTGTACAAACACAATAACAGTAATTACGCCAGGGGACGAAATCACCGCAGCAGCTCATCTGGGAGCCCAGTGCATTAATTGAGGATCAAGGCAACGA
The DNA here is from genome assembly GCA_016785235.1 of Pseudorhombus dupliciocellatus. Lineage (NCBI taxonomy): Eukaryota > Metazoa > Chordata > Actinopteri > Pleuronectiformes > Paralichthyidae > Pseudorhombus > Pseudorhombus dupliciocellatus. The sequence continues at coordinate 1,108,394 of JAFBJW010000038.1, forward strand.
GAGCCCGTCCCTGCCGGACTTCATAAATCAGGGGTTTGGAGGTTGTGGGGCTCGCTGCTCTTGCTCATCCCTGTGATGTGCTTGAAAGCATTCATTGCACTTTGGGAGATGTCGAATTTCCTGCCATTCCCAGATGTTCGCGGGCAGATGTTCTCAGAGGAGTGTTTCAAAGGAGGATTTATTTGCCTGAGAAAGCCGCGCTGGTGTTTGCCGTTGCTCGCACGTCTGTGCAAGAGTTGGCGTTTGCAAATCATTCAGCGTTAAAGTCTGAAAACACAGCGCGAGATTAGACATGGACACAAAGCCTGATGGAAATGAATGATTGATGCACTGAAGCAGATATTTCCCAGCATCCATTTGTATGTAAACAACATGATATGTAGCTTAAAGGTTCAGTGTGTAGAATCTAGTGACCTCTAGAGGTGAAGCTGTGCGTTGCAGCTGAATACTGTAGCATAGTGAATTTCAGTTTTACTTTGTCTGGTTCAGAAGACTGTAAAAACATGGCGGCCTCCAGAGAGAGGACCTCCCGCCATCCATGTTGAAATCAAGTATTTTAATATGAAAAGCCCATTCTCTGGTAAAGGAAAGAATTACGGGAAGCTTGTATTATATTACCATTACCATTGCCATTCATCTTAATCTTACACACTGGGCCTTTAATGTGATTATTGATGTGTGTGGTTAAGACTTCTGTAAATAGACTGAGGTGAATAAAGTAGTAGTGTTGTAATCTCCAATACTGACTACAGACTATATTGTATCTGCTTTACAACCAGGTGGCAGATCAAGTGATGCACAGTCTGGACGTTGAGGTAAAACAAGGTTGATGAAAACATGATCGAGGACTTGGCCAACGGTGGAGGACGGACACTGAGAACAAGCGTCTATCTCTCATCAGAGGACTCACAAAGCTGCCATACATCAGGGAGTACTTATCAGCCCGTCCTCTTTGGCAAGCAGCCTCTGATGCAGGGCCAGATAAAGACGCAGTAACAGCGTCTTTATTCCTCAAGATGGAAACGTAACCTTAAAGATTATCTGGCATTAGGGGCAAAAAGTGGCCGTGGGAGAACTGGCGGAGCCTTTTCAATTCTAAACAAAGGATGCAGAGCTGCATTCAGAGATGGTGTGTGCTGCTTTAAGTATCTGGAGGAACTGATGTGGCATAGCATCCGATGAGCCATTTTACTGAAAACCGTGACCTTCAGTCTGATGACGCTCTATGTTCGGGCCATCCATTCTGTAGTTTCAGCCCATGCAAAAAAAAAAAGTTCTGCGTAAAATCTGAGTAAACTACAGCGTGTGACTAAGCTGCCAAAAATATTAAGTAGGTCACTAATGTGGAGCCAGTTTTTGTGAGATGAAAATATCTCCCTTTCTGATCAGCAGTGAGCAGTGTGACAGGACTGGATGCGCTAGGAGAGCTGGCCGGCACACACACAGTGAATTCACTCCGAGCTAATCAACAGTTTTCTGTGTTCAGCTGCATGTACACAGACTCCCCACTTTAAGAGTACCCAGATCGCAATCAGGATTAGTGGAATACGCCCCTTGAGAAATGTAAGCGCACTCTTCTCTCAGTGCCTCTCAGCTCTGTGATAAACACACAAGCAGCCTGAGAAAATAGAAAATAGGCTGCGGAGCTTCAGAGTTGCTGAGTTCTGTGACTGTAGATGCTGCTAAATATTCATGTGGATTCACGCAGGCAGGGGCTTTCGAATGCAAGTATTCAAAAACTTAGTCAAATACACCCTTAACCAAAGTCATAAATTATTATATATATGGATTTATTCTTTCTAGGGATATGTTTGAGAGAATTTGAAAGAAGTCCGTACTGAGTGAGTACAGTCATTGGCAAGATGCACTCATGAGTGCCTCAGTTGAACCCTACAAATGACTGTGGCCCCAATGAGAGTGAATCAAAACAGCTCTTTGACAGAAAGAATCAGCCAGAATGTCATCAGTCCCCTATACTCGTCTGTATACTTAGATGGTCCTCATAAAGATGTCAGTACAATTAAAAACACACATGTTTGTGCAACAACCCATGTCTGATCACTGCACGCACACACACACACACGCACACTGCTATATGTAATGAGAAAAGGGTCAAACGCCTGTCAAAGTGGGCCCTCTTCCACTACTTAAAATCGAAACCTGGTGACGTACAAACTGTTTTATTAAGTCTGAACATGGACGACAGTCAAACCACACCACTGAAGTCTTTTTATAGTCTGTTTATTACCCTCTATTTATAGCCATAATTTGCTCGACCTGAAATATGTTGCATGGAGAAACATTTTTTTTCCACCCGCCTCTTGTACCAACTCCTTAAATTTGATTACACTCTGATGACTTACTCTATGAACACATAAACTCACACTTACACATTTCTCTCCCGATATGAAATCATCTCCTCCATGTTGATATGTTTTTATGACCTGATTTGTGCTCCCATGGATACAGCTGCATACAGAGGAAGAGTAGGGGATGGAAAACTTGATTCCTTTCTGCGCTTTGTCGTACACACACTGCATGGATGTGTGTGTCAGAGTGTCGACAATGAAGACTCCCAACATGCTGTAACCTGAAGCCAAAGGTCAGACTTTGTTCTACACTTGGAACATTTGTGAGCCACTCAGATCAAGTTTTTAGCTGTGAATACTGTAACTGCCACTTGGTAGTACTTTTAGATCTGAGTCGATCAAAGAGTCATTGAATCTGTCAGTTAGCAAAACTCTGGCTGACCAAACACAAGGTGGGCAGCTGCTGTGTTGCCAAAAACAAGATGGACTTGCTGACTCGGGCTTTTCTATCACTGGACGAGGAGGTCATGTTTTCACACCTGGCCGTTTGTTTCTCTCTTTGTTGCTTTCCATGAACCTTAGTGGAAAGATGGAAACCATTACATTCTGACACAGAACCAAACAAAGGGGCAGATCCTGGAATTATTTTATCACTTCTTTTACTCTCGGGATTCACGAGACTTCACGAGGTTCAAAATATCAGACAGTCAAACTGGGACAGTTGGCCTAGGCACAGTTGTTTCATGAGGATTGATCCATCACCGCTGTCCTTATCCAAATATCCAACACCTGGACAGATTTCCTGTTGTCTTCGGTACGGACGTTAGTCTCCATGATCTCTTGACTTTTCCCCTTGAGCTGCTCCGAAGTTCGCATTGTGGTTGTTTAACCAAGTGTCTCAACAGCTACTGGACGCTGTGTCATGATATCTGAGTCATCTTTGCGAGTGAGTCAGAGTGATTCAGTGAGACCACAGCCTTTTCCCCTCACACCATCATTAGCTGAACCTCGAAAACACCAGCAGCCTCAGCACTTCACCTTGTGTTTAGTGCTAATTAGCACAGATTAGCGTGATAACACATTATGCTAATGTGGCGAACATGCTAAAACCGAACGCTAACAAACATCAGTATTTTGACACTGCGAGAAAAGACGGCAGCACAAAGGCACTGGTGTGATTTTAGAGTCTTGTTGTAAGTACATCATAAATATGAGGCCAACAAAATGTCAAGGCTCAGTCAATCATGGTGTTTAGTGGGACTTTTACTTCATTCTGGCAGGATGTCATTTGTCTTTTATCTGATATCTATTTTATTATTTCAAAATACCTCCCTAAAAACATAGTGCATTCATCAAATCTGACAAATCCAGAACAACTGCCATCAATCAGCTCAGTGAAAATACAGCGTACCTCAGGAATGAGAGGTTCATCTGATGCATTTTAAGGGTATTTGAAGGTTTCAAGATAAATCTCCACACTCATCTGGGCTGGAAGAATAAACAGCTTTGTGTTCATGACATGATTTGAGCGGTGGACAGAGGAGGTGCTGAGCTGCTCCTCCTCCCCGGGCCTCCTCATTGTCACCATCTGGTTCTCCTTGACACCTGAGAGGTTTGAGAGGTGTTCTCTAAGCCTCATCAGGTCAGACCATCGAAGCCCCTCTCAGCACAGCAATGAGTGAGTGACAACAGCCTCCCAGAGATAAGAGCAGAGGGAGAGAGAGAGAGAGCGAGAGCGAGAATAACGCTGGCACCTCTGTGTGTGTGTGCGAGCACGTCTCTGTATCTTTCTGTGGAGGTGATGAGTGAGAACCAGGCCCAAGGGGGATCACGTCACCACGGAGATAGCCACCATCGCCTAGCAACCTCAGCCCTCGGGCCCACTGGGGGACGTGCAAAGCGAAAGCTGATCCTCTTAAAAAAAAAGTGCTAATAATGGATCTTTTCACATGGACAAAAACCTGAAATGTAGTAAATATTTTCTCCTTTGTTCTGATGTCTTTAAAGGATTGGTCTGGGGATATTCTATATGTTTCTTATTGTAAACAAATCCCAAGAAAAGACTCCAAATAGACGGTGAATTTGTCCTGTTGGCTGCTGTTGTCTGTGCAGCGAGACGCAGCATAGGAAGACAGGTTTTTTTTTTTTTTTTTTTTTTATCTTTAACATGTTACATGGTGTTTTATATCAACACCACAAACATTACTCCAGTTTGATTTGCTCAAAGAAAAATACCCAATGGAAATCAATTCTTTCAGGAAAATAAATCAAGGCATAGTCGTAGGTTAATTCTTCAGTAGAAACAAATGAGATATGGATTAAGTGTCACACAGAGGCCGGGGATGTTGAAAGGTGTTGAGCTATTGTTGCTTTTAGCTTTATCATTGCATTTATTAACAATAGCTACAATATAAAATACCATAAGGAAGATAGAAATCCAAACTTATAATAGACTGACCTAATTTCAAATATTCAGACTGTATTAATCCCAGAGCTGGGGGGGTCAACATGCGCAGGTTAATACACATGGAGAGAAGCGAGTGTGTTGATTCTGAAGGACACCTCCTAATGTGAGACGTCCTCTATGAAGTTACTACGTGTCCCTCTGCCCCCAGCCGACGGCGTCCAGACTCTGAGCTCATTTCACTCGTGTTACTTGACAAATTATTGTCTTCCTGTGAGACGTGCCTGGTAAGGCATGTCAATACTGCAGGTGCAGCTGGGCCTGAAATTGCTTTGTTTAAACTTGTCAGGGTGGAATGGAGATTTTTTGAGAGGGATCTGTCCTCATTTGCACAGCTGAGGCTCAGCGCAGAGATTTACACCTCAAACTGTTACGAGCGTTTTTGTGTGTGTGTGTGTGTGTGTGTCTCCTCCTCGGCTGAAAACAGACACATCTGAGTCACCTGAAGAATCTGTAGTTGTATAAGTTAATGTACCTTTACCTTTAGAAGAGTTGTCAGGATTTAAAACATTGTTCACTTCACTAAACCTTGTGGGGATAGTGCTGAAATGTATTTCTGCTTTTCCATTCGGTGTGGTACAGTCAGTCAAAGAGAACTCAATTATATTTAAAATACTTTAGTTTATAAACTAGGCCACAGTAGGCCTGCTTCCTTTGGTGTAGTCTATTAATTTCTATTTGCCATATTCTTTGTCTCAGAACACTTCATATCAATACATTTTCTTTGCCTGCATGGTGTCTACAGTACGGTACAATATCTTTTCTAGTTTCTCTCTGCGGCGTGCATACAATACAGACACTTTAAACCCTGAGATGTGAGGCTCTCACATCCTCAGCTCCTCTCTCCCTCACAGGTTTCACTGCTGATACACAATATATTGCAAATTCATTCAGGGTCGTCACGTTCGCTGCCATCATGCTCCAACTTTACTCAGTGCTTTCATTGCATCTGACACGTCACTGCTTCAATCTTAACCGCAGATTTCACCTCCTCATATTTTGACGACGACTTCAACTTACAAACTTTCCTATTTCTCGTCTTTTTCGGCAGAAAATAAAGATTCCCGTCTTGACTCGATTTAAAGTTTACTCTTCTTTAAAGTAGCACAAAGGTTGAAGGAGAACTCCTGTCCAAACAGAGTGATTTAAAATCTGTTTGTTTTCCACTGGTGTCAAGATCAGCTTAAGTCCAAAGAACCCACCACTTTCAAACACCTACTGCACGAATCACAGCGGCTTAGACCGACTCTCCCCCCAATTTGTCGAGAGGACAAAGGGCAATGATGCACATTCCTGAGAGCAGCGGCAGAGAAATATTCCACCTAGTGTTTGTAATTGTTCACAGCTGTAAGGACAGTCTGTTTCCCATTTGTCACATTCACGGGTCAAGCGCTACCATATTCCATCACTGGCAAAATAGAAGTAAAGCCCGCGGAGGAGAGGACTGTTTGTGTACACTGACTGCAGAAGGTGAAGCGCTGCAGCTGTTCCGCCCTCCACCGACTGTGCTACTTCATCCTCTGTGCTTTTGTTATTGTGATGACGCACTTGCCATTTATCTGTTTTAGCGCCGGACTGTAAATAAGAGGTTGTCAGGGGCCTTTGTGTGTCTGTGTCACAGCTTGACATCGCTGAGTGAAAGCTGTCTCACCCTCTTCCTTCAGCTCGTTTTGAATAGGGACAATGTGCGGTCGGAATAAGACATAAGCTCAGTGTTGTTAAGTTTCAGTCCGCTCGCTGGTTGGAATACTCCAGCTATACTGTTAAGAATAGATGTTATGATTGTCTGTGTGTGTGTGTGTGTGTGTGTGTGTGTGTGTTTGCACAGGTGCCAGAAATATTCAGCTCTGTGTACAATATGTGCTTGTGCAGAGAGCGAGCACGAGTGCTTCTCCACTTGAGAACAGGCACCACAGTCAGCGTCATTGTTTATCATCACGCTCTGTGACAAAGTGTGGATCAGGCAGATGCCAGGACGACAGCTCACTCTCTCTCAGGGTAGCACATGTCGACCTTTTACGACATGCATTTAAAAAAAAATTAAAATTAACATAAACACATATTTGCTTTGTTTCGCACATGCAGCGCTAATTTATACTTGACTGCTTCAAAGGGGTGACAACAAACACGACGGACTCACGCTGAGGAGCTGAGATCAGCTGGATCTCAAAACCTCAGTCAGCTTGTCCAAGTAAATCGTCGTGCTCAAGCCACGAAATTATAGTTTTTAAGCTTGTGGCTGAGGGAATGTGACTGATGGTTTTTCTTGTGGACCTTGGGTATGTTCTCAGGAACCACAAACCTAAGAGGCTGCAGCTGCCAGTAGAGGGCGCTGCAGCTCCTAACGTCTCCGGATCCAGGTTCTTAGAATCCTGTTTTTTTATCCTCACACTGGAGGAGAGGGTAAAGTTTGCTCTATCCGCATTGTGCTGCTGCATTTGGGTTTGTACTGACACATCATCTGCATGATGATGATGATGATGATGATGGTCTTAATCGACAAACTGAACTCTGTGGTGTTCCTGTTGCATAACTTCATGGTGTTTTCTGGGTTGGACTGTGTCGTAAACACCGTCTTCTTGTGTGTCCAGGTCTCTGCAGACACTCATCCTCTCCTGATTCGCACCCTGAATCAAACGAAGGTTCGCATTTTTAACGGTCTCTGCCTGGGTTTTCAATAACACCGGAGCTTACCTCACCGAGCGTGATATCTTCTTGTGTGTGCACGTATATGTGTGTGCTGCCATGCTGTTGCAGAGCTGCGGTTTGCCATCTCTCCCCCCCCCCTGTTGGTATGAAGTGAAACAGCTGCCTCGGCTGCTTTGCCTCCAGCTGCTTCCAAATTGTCCTGCCATTAAGCCATTATATGTTTACAACCAGAGCACTGAGTGAGCCCAATAGGTGCTGCACAGTCCTGATGATCATTATCCCTGTCTCTTCACGCGCAGCTCTAGCCATGCAGTTAGTGGCTGTGATGCAATTTGGCAAGACACTGTCACTGAGCTGTGGACAGAGCAGGTGACCTGGATTTGCCATTTGAATGTGTAACTGATTCAATCATACAAATTCCCATAACATGCTGTCTGGAATATTGAATTCTGCCACGTAGGGGGAAAGTCTGGGATTATTCATTCATTCATCTTCAACCACTTGTCCATTACTGGGTCACGGGCGGGTGCTGGAGCCAATCCCAGCTGTCATTGGGCGAGAGGCGGGGTTCACCCCGGACAAGTCTCCAGTTCATCACGGGACTGCAGGAGGAAGCCAGAGTACCTGGGAGAACATGCAAACTCCCCACAGAAAGGCCCTGCTGGCTTGGCCTGTGAATCAAACCTACAACCTTCTTATTGTGAGGCAGCCATGCTAATCACTGTGCTGCCTGAATTGGGATAATACATGTTAAAATGATGCAACCTGAGTTATGTCCCTTCATCTGTCAGTGGTCTGTATTTATAAAGCTGCATTTCATTTACTGTCCATTAGAACAGTTGCACACTGTTGGCTCAGCCATCAGGAGCGCTTTGTGGTCCAATACCTTGCATGGTACACAAAAAAGGCGAGACTGGGATCAAACTCCAGACGTTCTGGTTAGTGAGTGACCCACTCTACCCGGGAGCCACAGCCGCCCTGTGAACATTGTGCACGTGTGATACTTGCCATCTCCTCTGAGCTTCCAAAGAGCTCATTTCTCCTTGCTCTCAGTCTGCCCCGCTCCCGAGCTGCAGGAGAGCGGCCGCTCCGAGGAGAGCAGCACCAACACATTGATCATATTTGGACAGGCTTTTGTCTGGGACACGTCCAAACCCAAACAGCCAGGGGAAGCACCACAACAGGGTGTAAGTAATTCTCTTGCAATCCAGACACGCTGTGCATAGGTTACAGACAGAGCAGAGCCACTTGTATCATTGGAACCAGTGTCATTGCTTAGCACAGCTTGTAATCATTTATTCATCTGACACCAGTCCCCTCTTGTTTTTCTCCGCTGGTTATACTGGACTATTTTAAAAAGTCCGTCTATGCCACGGCACGCTGAGCTGAACGCTGTGCGCCAAAGAGGTGTTTCTCTGAGTGAGAGAAACGCAGCGCAGAGAGACATCTGGTTCATGTTATGACAGCACGGCTCTAAGATGCAGCTTGTATACAACTGAACCCGTTAGCAGCTTTTATAAAACGAGGACATTCACTGTAAGCATGTTTCTCATTAGCTGCGAACACAGAATAATACAGTGCGTGAGTATATTCCACAGATTCAAGACACAACATATTTCACAATAGCCAGAGTCGAGGTAGGTGACCTCAGCACACACACACGCACACACGTGGCGTCTTTTCTTTTTTTCTCACTTTAGCAGCATGTGGTTTGTCATGAATGTTTTTTGTGTTTTTAATATTTACTCTGAATTATGATGTTTTTGAAGTTTCGTTATTTGCCAATGATGCAAGTGTTTATTTACTAGCACGCTTGGTGTTAATTCCTTACATGACGCTATAAAAGTGCAGCGTACTGACTCACAATTGGTCAGACACTTGTATTAATGGAAACCGTAGCTCCACACCACCATCACTGCTTCAAAAAAATGGCGTCATTAGTACATGTGATAGCTGAGCTTAACTTTGGTCATTTCATTTGTTGCATTTGATGATGATACGCACATTAAAATGACAACTATTGCTGCTGGCTGCAGTCAGAGGATGACTGTTTATGAGCATGTTGAGGAAAATACTGCAGCTAATAGTACACAGAGCAGCCTCGCAATGAACAATGACTTTATTAACAGTCACAGAGAGCTCTGACTCAGAGACCCTGACGACAGCAACTTGTAACGATATCTCCAGATTTATGTAGACGCCCAAGACACTGGAAACGTAGAAAATAATTCACGTCTTAAATATAAAATAGAAACGACCCCCTGGGGTGCGGCTCCGTGAGGTGTCAGTCCATGTGGAAGGGAATGGAAAGAAAGGTGCGAGCTCTCATCGGGACTCATATGTGCCCGGCACTGCTAACGTCTGTACAGTACAGATTTATTATCAACAGAGTCAGAACAGATGTGTGGCAGAAAGAACGGGAAAATTCAGAGGGTGCGTCACTGCTTCACGACACAGAGGAGTGTGAAGAAAGAAGATTGTTATTTGGGGGAGAGAGATGAAACACAGATGTTATGACAACACTGACACTGTGACACTGGGGGCTGGTATGGAACGTTGCAAAGATGGAGGAACGTGAGGACGGACCGAGAGGACGACAACAAAAGGTGGAACACTCGCTGGTGGCGTTGGAGGGAGGATCTGTTGTGGTATCACACGTCAACATGAAGACAAAGAAAAGCTTCTGAGGGAGAGGGTGTTGTCACCCGTTCTGGCAAAGCTTGCTTTTGTTTTGTATTAATGACAGTTCATACGTCATAAGGACGTCATTGTCCCACCACATGATCTTGAATTATGCTTCAAAATATCCAGTTTCAAATCGTGTCCACTGTAAATTTGCAGTTCTTCTGTTGGCTTAGAAGATCACTCAGGGCTGTTTCTATCGCCCTCTGAGTCCCAGAGCAGGAACGACACACACTTCAGCACCTCATATTTCAGCATGCAGCCTGGAGGAACCACAAACTTACTGACTGACCCACATTCTATAAGCTGCACCTCCATTTCTGACTTCGCTGCTCCCTCGTCATGTGATATCAAAGAGTGGAGGAGAACTGCGTGATCAATGCAAGCTCCTCTCCCTCTCGTCTTGGAAAACTCTGACCAAAACTTTTACGGAGCTTGACCTTTCGCCTTCAAAGGTAAATAAATCGGAGATGGTTTAAGAAGAATGAAAAGCACAGACACACACACGCAGATACATCCCCCTTCCACACACACACACATAGGGTGTAAAACAGAAGCATAATGAAGACTGCTGATACCCATTGAGAGCCAGTGAAGGATTAGGAGGAGTCCTTGTCTCCCTCCCTGCGTCAGGATTATACCTGTAGATATAGAATCACTCCACTCTTCATCACAGAGGGAGGGAGACGAGAAGAAGATGGCGGCGTACCTCTGAGGCCTACAGCTACAGGGCCAATGCAGTACTCTGTGTAATGTGATCTAATGTTCTTGATGCGTGTCTCTTCATGTGGTTTTTAGAAGTAACCCAACACGTTGCCTGGGTCTGAAGCTGAATGTGTAAATACACAAACAGAGGGCCATGTGGTGCACGACACTGTACCAGGTCTGTTGTCTAGTGTGAGCTCATACAGTCGGGGTGAGAGACTGAGTCAGTGTTTACAGAAATCCTCTCTTTATTGTTCGCTCCTTCTTTTCCCAGGTGTCTTTTTGAAAGAGGATCAACATGCAGTGCTCCGCTGTAAGATGTGATAGATCATACTGTATTAGGTAACAAAAGACTTGAATTAACTGGCTGTCCAATCAATAACACACACTCTCCCTCTCTCTCACTGTCGTACTCATTCTCTGTGTGATCGTTACTCCGCATAGTTCTTCATCTGAACTCTTTCTACTTGTGTCTCTGAAGGATATGTACTTGATATCCTGAGTTTGTGGGAAAAAAAAGAAAGTGTTTTGTGAAACATCTGGGGTCAGGACACATGGCGAGAAACCCATATAAATAATCATGTGAATTTCTTTATATTTCTTTTTTTCAACCTCACTTCATTTCAAGGGCTCACAAGCCAAGTGGCTCAGGAGGTAGAGCGGATCGTCCACTAACCGGCACGCCTCTGTTCCAAAGTGTCCTTGGGCAAGATTCTGAACCCCTAAATTGCTCCTGACTGCTCTGCCTGCAGCGAATGAACGGTGTGTGAATAGAAACGCTGTGCGAGTGGGCGTGTGAGCTTTGTGTGGTCGATCAGAATTGAAAAGCGGCATAAATGCTTTATTTACCATTTTTACTTCGCCGTGACCTAATGTGACAATACTGCTGTTTAATGTACAGAATCACAGGCTCTACACTGTGGATGATTCTTGTTCACTACAACAAATAAATAGAAATATTTACCTCTCTCTCGTCACACATTACCTACAGAACATCTCCTGTCATTATTTTATCCTCTGCTGGTGAAACGACAAAGCACCATTTATTTCTGCCCTTTCTGTGCCCCTCATTTCCTCTCCCTTTATGCTGTCGTACGGCAGATAATGTGTGTGTGTGTGTTCAGTATACAGCCTGCCTGTCATTGGGTGTGTGTGTGTGCTATGCCTGCTTGTTTATCAGAGTGCGTTCTTAAGGTCAGAACAGACTTAGGCTGCTTATTTTCGTCAGAGTCAACAGCCTGTTTGGAGCTGTTGACTAATCTGGAGCTGTCAGACTCCCTTTCAGAAATCTGCACGACCTTGTTACCGAGGAGACTTTGCGCTTAATGTGGAGCTCATTTTGTGATTAAGGCGTCATTCAGAATTCACAGATAATATTTTATTCGGAAAAATAAGTTTTCTGTTTTTTTTACTATGAGATGTCTATGAAATGTCTTCACGTTGCAGAGGCCCTTTGATTAATGAAACTAGTCAAGGGCACGATGTGAGGGTTTGCAGCAGACGTAACAAAGCATTGACTTTCATCAAATCTGTTCATACTTGATTCCAAGAAGATGCGATTCCAGAAATGTGGCTATTCCTGAGACTAAATACCCATGAACACAATGCGTTGGCTGTCACTGCGACGGAGGCATGGAGGTTTTGTCGTGTAACATTGTTGAATTATTCATATTGATTCACAGAGTTTTCATCCAGCCACTTGAGTTTTACTGAAGCCTTGATTTCACGTCTCACTCTCATAGATGGCGAAACACACGCTCTCAGTAAGCAGCAGTTATTCATTTCCTTTTAAGGCTTATCACGAACCGTTCAGTCTTCATCTCGCAACAGTAAACGTGATTAATTGGCAGTAATTTTACTTCTCCATGGAGGGCAGGATGACATTTTATTCTCGTGTCTGTGTGACAACCCTCCCGTACACTAATCCAGACTAACACCTGACAAGAATATTAAGTTAGTGCAGCAAGTGTTTTTCAGCATATGGATATATTCATTTTTTCTTGCAAACCCAGTGAACGGAGATAAGTGTAAAATGAAAGCAACTGCAAAAAAAGAATAAAACAATTTATCATTTCGGACTATTGTGTATCAGAGCGTCAGCAGCTCCACACACCAGCAAGACTCAAGGAGATTAAAGGAGAGGCCAGGAGACAGACAGAGTGGGGCATGTTTCCAAGGAAACAAGCTGTGCTAAGGACAAGGACTTTAAGATGGGGGCAAAATCAATATTCAGACGAGCCTTCCTCGAGAAGAGTTCCACTTAATTATTCAAATATGCAAAGAAACATTCAATTCTCTTTGGAGATTTGCTGGAAATTAGATGAGAACATCAACTGTATATCAAGATGGATGACATGTCTCCACCACCTCCCACTATCCAGAATCGAAGTCAAAATATCACGGAAATGAGCACTGCTTATCTGGAGCCAGAATCTGGGCAGAACTGATCAGGAAATGGAGACATGGAATTGAGCAGTTCACCCTATTTCAAAGCTTCAACAACCAGATTAAAACCAAACCTACCGGCGAAAAACAACAGAAAATACCTTAAAAATATATATATTTGATGGTTAATTTGACAGTTGGGTTCATGCCCCCTCCACTAAAATGCAGGGTTTATGACCTACACTGTAGCCAGCCCCCAGGGGGCGATCAAAATGCTTTGGCTCTAGTCTTCCTTCAGTTTTTATGCTAGGCTAAGCTATGCTAAAAATATCAATATCAGAGGCTCAAGTGTGTGTGTGTGTGTGTGTGTGTGTGTGTGGGTTGAACCACTGTCAACGGATCCAGTGCTGCTGTCTGCAGCTCAGATGTGGCAGACACTATGATGGTTTGACTTACACCATGCATTATTTAAAACTCTGACAGAGAGTGTTTTCAAGTATGTCCAACTTTCTCTCTCTCTCTCTCTCTCTCTCTCTCTCTCTCTCTGTCTCTTTTTCCACCTCCAGCATTCCCACTCGGCCAAAATGTGGCTGTGTGCAGCCGTGCTGGAATATATCACGTATGGTAAAACGGAGGGGGCTCTGCGTGTGTGGCAGAGGCCCACACTCAGATTCAATTGTGTGATGTGAATTAATGGCTCACTGGAGTGTGGTTGACGCCCTTTAGTATCTCCCGCAAACTACGGCAGCACATGAGATGCCTGCAGCATTAGATCACCCACCGCGGCGCGCAGAGCCGGTAGAGGTTCAACAAAATGAAACGCTCTTGTCACCTAAATCTGTTTTTGTCTGCCTGGTGCAATCTTCTGCGAGATAAAAACTTCAGCTGCAACTTCTGCTCTCCTTGATTGGATTGGAAACGGTCCCATCCACTCACGACTAACCCGAATTTCAAATGTGGAAAAGACCCAGAGGTATGAGACAGTCATCATCACTATCATCACTATCCCTCTCATCCGGCCAATAATACGCTATTCTGGGAGCTCGCTATCTGTCTTTGTCACAGACTGTAGGCTTCGTGCTTTATTTCTGCCAGAGGAAAAAAACATTTATTTGAAGCTTGTCATTGTACCTGAGGAATAAGGACAGGAGAATGAAATGTTCTGTGAGTGTGTGCTTCAATGCAACTTCCTGGATGGGATTAATATATTCTATAGGTTTCGTTTTCAGGCTTGCAGTGAGATTACAGCCACACTTTGGGCAGCGTTCAGAAAGCCACTTTTCACCGGCAGCACATGTTCTATTGCCCGTGTCCCTCGGTGCCGAGCACAGAATCAATCATGCTTTTATTTGTGTAACTCCAGGTTTCACTCCACTTTGTATGAGCACCAGATCGAAATTGGCAGTGGGACCGGGCTCAGGTATTGATTTATTGCTTTGTGTTGTTTTTAAACCTGCTCAACCTGAAGCCAAATCATTGTTTTTTTCTGTGCTTCTGTGCCCCTGAAAGGGACAACAATGCACTCACAAGCAATCTGCTGCCTTGGCAATTTGCTCTTAGACGAGAGAGTGTAATAAATCTGGAGGAATGGTTCTCACACCTGAAAGACGGAACCAAGATTCATCACTGCTTACATTTGATCTGGTAAGTTTGGGTTAGACGCAGCAGATCAGACATCTTCATGTGAGCAATGCATTATCATGGTGTCCACCATCACTGGACATTTATTGGTTTTTAAAGCGTATGCTGACATTTGTGTGCTATTGATTCACACACTGTGCTCACTAACTTCATGTGTAGAGAGAAACACATGTAACCGCTGGAATGGAGACGCTCCTTTCACACAGACCAGACTCTGCTCAGTATTTTCTCATGAACTTCAATGCAATGTATTAAAAATGTCAAGTGCTTTTTTTTTTGTCTGTGCTTAATGTTACTTGCAGAATGTTAGCATCATTGCAGGAGATCTGCGCAACAATATGAAACAGAAGGAGGATGTTGTTCTTCCAGCTCGGATGAAGCAGTCAGATTTTTTTCACACTGGCAGATGGAGGAGCGATGATGATAGAATAATAGTGTTTATCTCCAGTGAGGGTGCTTTCCAATGGAGGGGCTGTTAGTGAGAACTCGCCAATGTTGGACCTTTTTTGGAACTTTTCCCGCCCACCCCCTAGTAAAATTCACAGTGTTGGTGTTGGTAAAGCATCTTGGGACATGTATCTATGGATGAAAAAGAGAAGCCATACACGTAAGAGACGTGATGTCACATTGGAAAGGCACAAAAGGTTGAACAACAGCTCCAGGTGATAAGGATTGACATCGATGTCAATGTGCTGTCGCAGTTTTCAGGAAACGTCTGTGTCATGTGTGAAAACAGCTTAGTGCAGATGCTAAAGGTAACAACATCACAGCAGAGGCAAGTGATGATCTCGACTAACAGTTCACTTTTTCAACAGTCGGTCATAGAGCGACTCTCAATGAACACAAGTGTGCGACTTTCACAGTCTCCTGAGTGAAAGGGCTTAGGCTTATATATAAGTGCAATACATCTTACATACATTGCGAATAATATTTCAAGCAATGTGCACAAGCAGTGTGAAGCAATGCTAAACTTTGTTCTTGGAAGAGGTCAAAGTTCACAGCTTGAGAAGAAAAAGCCTAAAATTAGGAATGAGTGACTGACTGTTAAATAGCTGCATACAGGACTTTGAAACTGAGAGCTGCTGATGTCTTCATCACTGCCGAGACAAAGTGTCTGGTAAATATGTGAAACAGGATGAGCAGATAATCCTCAGCAGAAAAGAGCTTGTATTCTTCACATACCACACAGTCTTAAACATGTGGCTTCTATGGTTGGAAACCCAACTTGGATACAGACCTCTGGCTTTTGGGCACAAATCACAGGCCTTGGCAGCATCTGCCTGTGTTCTGCTTTTCCATGTGGGCTCTGAGCAGTGCATGGCCTGGCCTCCCATCACCTCCCATCGCTGCCATGGTCTCGATGCACCTAAGACGCATCTGCTGATAAACTATCCATCCGCTGCAGTGTAAACATCCTGTTCCCTCCACCCTGCCTTTGCCGGGTCGTACAGCCGCTCAGCGTGGCGCAGCCAAACTTGAATGCATTAAGTTTGTTTGGCTCATTAAAATCCTTGTGCACTTCCATCCTCCGGCCTCCGTCTGTCTCCTGCGACCTCTGTTTTGCTGCGTGTTTACTCTAACCCTGATCCAATTAAAAACTGCAAATCAATATGTCTGACATCTGGACAACAATCACTGCATTTCACGTCTTCACAGCTCACAGCAAGCAACGAACAATTCACGCGTGAGGCGACAGTACTAGGATGTATATCTTCTTTCTCCCGTTCCAGTAAAGGAAGGGCTGTGGTCATGCCTGACAGCAGTCAGTCTTTTCACATTTAGCTGCGGAGCAATGACCTTGAACCAAGGGTGGAGCTGTGTATTCCGAGCCGTGGACAGTTTGTCTCTCCAATTTCTCTGCAATTCCTGCAGTCCATCACTGTCATAAGCTCATTATTGATCAGACTGATGCGTCTCATGTTCACAGTTACTTCTGCCGTTTCCTCATCACTCTTGTATGAGCTTTGCACGCTTACATGTGTGACATCAGATCTGCGGAGCACAGCACAGGTCATTTAATCATGGAGGCAGTTAGATGAACTCAAACCTAAAGTAACTTTACAAGGTTTTTGAAAATCAAAATACATTTTTAACAAGTATTTTACATACATATTCCATATTTAAAGTCAGTATGGCCATAGTGTGTAAAAAAGTGTTGCAGTGTCAATAACCACGGCTCAATGGGAGGAAGTGGACACATGCTGTCCATTGTCATATACAGGCTATGATTTTAACTGACTCAAATACATTTTCACAGAGGTAATGTTGCTTGTGAAAACACTTTTACTTGAATACCGACCCCAAAACCTTCCCAACGTTCCCTGAAGCACTTCACTGTGCAGACTGAAGCCAGACAAATGCATCGTACGAGGACCTCAGGTCGTGCTGCAAATGTATGAGGACTTCTGTGTAGCATGGAGGGAAAATCCATCTCATTTAAATAAGTCAACAATTCTGCCGTGTTTAGATTTCGGGGCTGAGTGCACACGGGGGGGAGGTCTCCACAGGACGCGCCCCCCCCCCCAGCATGTTGGTTTTCTGCTGATTGACTCAGCGGGCTCTCATTATCGCGAAGAGAATGAGCTGTAAATGTTCTCCTGTTTACTCTCAGGTTACGCTGTGGTTGGGGAATGTCACTACAATAGCACTCTTGTAGTTTCTCTTAAACTGAGCAGAGAAGTTACCGAACTATTTTTAGTCCGACATTCTTATTCCCACAAGAATGATGCTAAAACCTCTTTGTTGGTATAGTGAGGGGGAAAAAGCTCTTCGTAGCTGCGGCTCTATAGTTTACACTTCCCTCTCCATTCCTTTATATACATGACACCTCGCAGGATGTAGGAGTACACACTGGCTTTATTGTGTTTGTCTTTGGGCTGCGATCTTAAAGGACGATACCATAACTCTCAGTGATGTCAGGAGCTGAAGAGGTTTGCAGCTAAATGGCTTCACGCATCAAAGAGCTCAGAGAAATGTTTTCTCATCTTGGCGCAAACAGGAATCGATAGAAAAGGCCCTCCTCTCTCGGCTAGCGAGTGAAACGCGGATGGTATTTCAAGAATACGTCTTCCACTGCGAAGGATTAACGTCTCATCCAGTTTCACATATTTATGTGACATTAGGTGATGAAGGAATAAGCACTTCTCAGTTTCAAAGTTCTGTATTCAAGTATTCTGAGAAGGTAATCAGACAGATTGAACAAAGGCTAAAGATCACAGTGGTAGTTGTTCACTTGATGTATTAAGCGGTACAAATTGTGATACTTGAGGTGACAAGAAGCAGCTTCATTCATTGTGTGGGGCTGGAAACTGTGAGTGGCTCTGCAATGACACGTAATCTCTGATGGACCGCCGAATAAAAGAAACTCTTGTACAATAACAGGCAGCACCTTGCAGGGCTCAGAGGTCGGAGCGATCCATCTCTCAGAGGCAGAAAGCTTTACAGTCATCGGTGACATTTCCCTTTATGGCAACCCGAAATGACCAGAGCAACAAAACACCGTGTCTGACGCCTCCTCTGTCAGGAATGTGCCGAGTGTCACTTCACAGCAAGCGTGTGGTATTTTTAGTATAACACATACAGAGGCATAACTCACATATCGACCTAATAATAATCTGAATGACTGACTGTGGAACCACCAGGCAAAGACTGAAGGGAAGGACCAGGGCTTTGTCACCACAGCAGGGGGGTGTTAGTCAAGCAGATGTGTCTCAGGTGCATTAAGGAAACACTGTAGCAGCAGCAAGTACGCAGATGGCATTCCCTGCAACCATAGACCGCATATAAACAGACCACAGCGCACACAATCTGTCTGACTGTGTCTCACATGTTCAACCTACTGCATTCACACCTGGGCATTGTTAAGCACCCTCGGATATGCGGTGTTGAATTTAGTCAGATTTGGACTTGTGATGCGTTCAGTAATAAACTTTGAATGAACAGGCAACCAGTGGCTGTGGCATCAGTGGCTAGATCCACTGATGACCATCAGTCCTCAGCTGCTGTGGCTCAATTACTGCAGGTCACAGTTCAAAAAAGAAAGCTGCAAACAGCCCAGTCCAATAAATGACAGTCGTTCATGCTTGAGGCTGTTTTACTGGTACACCGTGCATTCAGGGTACGGTGAGGACTATGAATGTTGTAAACAGTGCATTAAATGTGTCCTCCGATGCCAGGTCGTTAGACTCCACTGTGATGATTACAAGTATTGCCCATATCTGTCTTCTGATCTTTCCATTTCACTTCTTTTGAAGCTGCGTTTCTTTTCACAGGCTCTTGAAGAAACATACGTGCTCTGAAGTTCACAGAGTTCAGAGTCACGTCATCCTGAGTGAGCGGCATTTTCAAAGGATTTATTCTTTGCCGAAAAGAAAAACTCCGCAAAAATCCAAAATCCAAATCATTTGCACAACATTAATTAAGGTGCCATATAACCAAAGCCGGCTGCTTGGATGGCAATGTTTTCCTCATTTGCTTCAGAGGCTCTTATCAAAAGATCGACCTGGAGAGATCAAAGTGCAGCGTCGTGGTTTTCCCTCTGGCACTCCCTGACTGGGAAAACGAGCTTTTAAAGAACTTGTGACAAGCACATTGCCTTTGAAGCAGATTAGTATTGTTGCCGTCTCAGGTTGCACAATGATGTTCGTGGCATTCTGTCCCCAGAACTCGGCGGTTGAAACTACCTGCCTGAGTGAGTGAGCCCCACGCAAAAAAAAAAAAAAAAAACTTTCCCAGTTGTGAAATATTTGTTCTCACAATTTCAAAGCAGCCCCTTGAGCCCTATCGTGGTGCACTGTGATCATAATGAACAGGACAGTGAGGCCCCCCAAAAGCTGCTGCCGATAAAACATATTAAGCGTCTTTTTCATGTCCCAGAGGAAAGATGGATTGCACTGAGAGCCTTTTAATACAAATACATTATCCCCCAAAAGTGATATGAAACCTCACTCTGAAAACTGCGGCTTTAACACTTTATCAGTGGAAACGTGATCAGAGGAGATCCAAGCCTGCAGCACATTTTAATGCTGCAGCTCCCCGTCACTCCTGACAAAGTGGCTCGGGTTGTGAAAATAAATAAATGTGTCTTTTTGTCGTCACATTATTTCTTCTGTTCACTGGCTTCAAATAAAAGGAGGAAGTAACAGACAGTTCATCCTTCACTGGACGACTTCTAATGACGGGCCATTACTCTCTGCAGCTAATCAAAAAACACTCAACCAGAGAGTGAACAAAAAATTAATTTCAAAACCATAATCATGTCGCACGATCTTCCTCTGCTGAGTGTTTGCCTTGTTTTCTCAAGGCATCGTGGAGGCTTTTAAAGATATTGTATTTTTGGTAGAAACACTCATTCCCTTTCATACATACAAATCACTGCTGCACAACTGGGAGAAGCTGCTAGCCCACCAGAACCTACAGACATGATGAATCAACTCACTGTATTATGTCTAATCTAATAAAAGCTGTTTTTCTTGTGTAATGAATCCAAATTTTTTCTTGGACTAGGGCCAGCACATATTTTTCCTATATTTTGCAAAGGTCAATAAACTTTCCCCCATAACAGTGTTGCTATTCATGAGAGGTATTCGCTATCAAAATATAATATATAATCAGAATCCAAATTACATTCAGGGAGGTTTAAATCTATTGTGATTCACTCAGTTTCCTCCTGCCCAGGGACTTAAATCATCAGTGTCATTAATTCAAAACTGTGTTAAAGAGCTACTGCAATGCCTGGGAAGCTGTTACACAAATGTGATCTCAACAGTGTAGAAATTGACAAATTAACACTAATGTCTCGCCTCCTTTTTTTTTTTTTTTTTTTTTAAAGTTGTGTGCAGAGTAGTGTCTAGGATTAACAAGGACAGGTTGAATTACAGCTTGAGTTTGGGGGCAATTCAATAGGAAGCGAATCAATCTGAGGATTAATTGTTGCACCACATCCTGAGGAGCAGACACTCGATAAAGCCAGAGGGACTCTGCTGTAATGGAGGTAAAATACAGACAGCACACAGCTCTGGCATCTTAACCCTTCACGGCTCCTGCAACGTGCTTCCTATTTGATAATATATATTTATATACGTGTGTTGCATATTGTGTATGACCATGAGCTGACAGTGATTATGATAATAAAACAGGAGACTAACCTGTCCTTCATGGTCGTCCCTTCTGGCTGTATGCCTGTCAGGTCACACTCAGGGTGGACGGAACACATCTAGCTGTTTCATGTCATCACTGGCAAACTGGTGGCTGCCAACAGAAAGAAGAGAAGATGTTGATTATAGTGCTTTCTAATAGATAGTGACAGAAGCAATGTTATAGAGGTATAAGTAAGATAGCAGCACCATTAACATTTACAAAATCACAGTAATGAAAACAATGACCATTGGTTGAATTCATCAACAATAAACAAATGAAAACAATTGTAATATAGTTTACGGGTGACTTTGATGATTTAGTTTGAGCCACAAACAATGCTTTTACAACTTAAATGGACCTCAATTGGAAAAATGTTCCCCTCCCCTGAGCTAAAGTCAGAAAATAAAATAAAAAAACATGAAGCTAGTTTGTTACTTTAATAAAAATGTTATTGTGATGTTGCTCTTGATATGTTTTATTGAATGACATAATCAGACCCACATCTGCTGTTGCACATATTCCATTCTCCCCCCATATAAGGTCGACTTCTCGTCAGAGGATAAGTGTCCACATATGCTCATAAACATCTGGCAGATTTTTTTTTTTTTTTCTTTAAGCCTTAGCTGAGATTCATCTCAGGAAATTGATTCCTCCTGGACATTATTCATCCAAAGAGATGCTGCTAGGATCCGCAGCAGGTAGACGCTGTCATTTGTCCAGCGTCTCTGCAAGCGCCCTCATGCTTTGACTTATCGCATCTGGATTGGCTGGAGAGAAGATAGGCTCGCAAACAAATGGCCACTGTCAGGCAGGAGGAGGCAGCCTTTAATGACCCTGTCTCCACCATTTGGCACAGCCGGTGTCAAAGCCAATATGAGGAAAGAAATCAGCTCCCAAACCTGTTCTGCATGTGTCAGAGCTTTAGCGCAATAAATGAAATATTGTCTCATTACTTCCGCACCGAATGTGTTAATGCATTCACCCCTAAAGATAAAAAAAATGTGTCAGGTAAAAGTGTGTCACTCACAGAGCAGCATCCCTGGTGAGATCGTGGTTTGGGTAAAATGTTCAGAGGCAGCTGAGCAGAGCAGGTGCCGGTTGAGCCAGTTGATCAACACTTTCTGATCATTCCAGCTGTCTGACTCTCTATATACACCATGTTCCCTGAGTCGTCTTGTCTGAACTGGTTCGACTTCATGTGAACTGGCTGCTGATGAATACTTGAAGAATTGAATTCATGTGAGTAACACAGCCCACAGCGAATTCAGTGCTCATCATCTGAAGAACACACGTTGGTTATGATGTTGACACAGGGAAATAAAAGCTTTAAACCATGTAATAAAAAGGACATTTGTAAGCCCCCTTTACAATACATGTCAAAAATTTCCACGGTCAGTTTTCTATAAGGATATTTAACATGCAGATTGTTATATTTAGCAGTTTTTCCACCAGACATGGTGGAGTGAGAGGAGAGGGCCTGGAATGACCCCTAAAAATGTTGATGTGGATTAGAGGACTATCCACAACTCACTAAGCTTATTAACCTAAACTAAATTTAAATGAACGTGCCTACTGGATCACTGAGTGTAGGATCGATTGGTCTGCATCCGAAGCATGCACTCTACTGCTCTGTGTGTTTCGTTAAATGCAGTGAACAGTATATATTATCCTGACAATGGAGAGTCACAAAACATTTGAATTCTGAAATCTATTTCTCTTCGTCATACAATGAGAGCGTCGGAGGATCCATCCGTTATCCTCCGACAACAAAGGACCATCCGCACTGTTAAGTAATGCAGTCATCCTATCGCACAGCCTCACACATTAAGATAAATGGGTCAATTTAAAAAGTAATTAGCTAACCTAACCCAAAGCATGTTTTTGAAGTATCTGCCCTTTATCACCACGTGTGCTGAAACCTGCAGTAGGCTCTGAAACTGTGCCGAGAGAAAATGTACAGTATCCTCTATGTTCCTGACATTAGTGGAAATACCATGAACATGACATGACAATAAGGGCGGTTGTCAAAGCTTTTAGAATCTCACTCACATTATCACACAAAGGTTAGAGAAATCATTTCCAACACTAAGTCATGAATCAGAGAAAAGCCTTTGTGGAGGTTTTTGTGGTTTTAAATGGACAGAGAATGTTCAGCAGAGAGTGCATTGTCTCTTTGAAGACGGAGGACTGATGCACTGCAGAGGAGCATCAAAGCAGCAGCATCCTCTCAGGCATAAAGAACCACAGCTAATCTCTTTGTCTGAGAGATAAGGACCCTACCCGATCCCCCTGCAATAGGCAGGTAAATTGATATTCCAGTTCGCCCTAGTGGACAGCGTTCAGAATGAGAATCATCCTCATTCACATCACATTCGCTTCATGTACAAGGAGCCTGACTCATACCACCAGAGCTATGATACACGTTGATGTTGCTGGTTTGATTGGTGGCTGGCATTTTAATTGGTTTCTTCTGTTCTTCTCTAGCCTATAGTTTAGGATATAGTATCCTATAGTTTTTCTCAAAGTCAAGGGGCACCATGTACAAAATGGAAATGTGTTTGTACATGTGTACATCAGGTAATAGTATAAATAAGTATGTGCATATATTTCAACAAATACTTCAAACAGTTCTGTTCAGCCCAGTCAAAAGCCTGACAGTGACAAAACCCACAGGATTAATTTCTGTTCAGGACAAAGCTTTGTTATTTAAGGGAAAATGCCTTTGAACAATGATTCAGGGAATTCAGCTTCTGTTCTGCACCATGTTACAACAAACACTTTGTCAAGCTGTCTCATCAAGCCTGAGTAGACTCAAGGGCATAATGGCTATGAATGAATAAGTTAACTCCATTAAAAAGCACTTTGTTACGTCCGTACCTTCTCAGGCAAAAACAAACGTGTACAGCACATACATGCTGTTTTTCTTTGGCTGCCTGACGTCGGCTTCGTCCAGGTTTGTATTCTGCGTGTTGTCGTGACTCAGGTCTGCGTAAGGAGCTGGAAAGCAATTTCCAGACATCAGTCAGTGGGCTAATGTGTTCCGCCGCTGTATGGAAATAAGGCAGTTTTGTTTCACGCCATTAAACTCCCCCAGTGGGTCGAAGTGTGTTAAACAGTCATTTACATTTAAAAAAGCCTTATAAGGAGTAGAGGGAGAATTGCCAGTCAGGAGGAGCGTCAGCGGAATAATAAATCTTCTGTTTCATTAAGGGTGCCTGGGAAAAGTCACAAGCCGAGAGGAAGGCTCTCAGAATGCAGGCTATAAAATAGCATTTATAAGTTATATTTTTTCTTATGTCCATTATTATAACTGGCTGTTGGGGTTCGGTCGAGGCAATCTAGTTTTCCATCGTATAATGAGTGCAATTCACATTTCTGTTTCTTTTTCTTTTCTTTATGAGATGAAAACAAGTCTGGCTTTCATGAATCTGAACATAACTCACAAGGTTACCGAGAAGAAAGCCATTTCCTGAGCAATGTTGTGGCAGAAGCCACAATTATGACCGTGTCTGCCATTATTGGTAATCGCCAGTGATGATGGAGATGACGAGACGGTTTTTGAATGATAGTTAATTTATGATAAGTGCTGGTAATATTTGGAATGAGCGCACATCTCATCCAGCCCCAGATCCAGTACATGCATATTAGCTCTTAGAAGTGATATTATGGGTCATTTGTAACATTTCTCCCTCACATGGTTTAAAAACGGACTTTGAGGAATATCTGTCCGTCCCCCGGCGCGGCTCATCACTGGTATAATGTCTCTGGGATTTGTCTGTCATTGGAAAAGCTCCAACAATCACCAGTAAACACTTTGGATCTCTCAATTTATTTCTGTCAGCGATGTTAGCAGCTTGTCCTCCCACTTTCTCCTCCCTGCCCGTCACAGAGCGAAACACAAGTGCAGCGCTGTAGGGTGGATTAAAAATGATTTGACGAAAGCATACGTTCACTGGCAGATGAAAGCGGGAGCCTGTCGTCCCTCCTCCTCTGCTTCAAAGTGGCAGGGAAACAAGTCATTTTCTGTCCTTCTCTATTGCGCCTGGTCTCCTGTGTGCTTCAAATTCCAAACAAACTATATATTCAGACATAGATCCAATTGTTTTTCTCCCCGTGAGTGGCTGCATGTCTCTGCCCGCTGGAGCAGAGTGCCTCATAATAGTCGGGCCCTGAGATTCCAGGCGGCCGGACGGGGCTCCATAAAGTCAAGCACGGTTTTGGAGGGCACTTGAGGTAGATGAAAAGAGCTGCTGTGTTGTTTGTGCCTCCACACAAACTGATGCTGATGAAAAACACAAAGCTAATCTACATTCACACCCACCAAGGGCTCATCTTATCGCACGGGATCATTTGATGCCTCTCTGGGTTTAATGGGAAAGCGAGGTCTTCTCTCTGCTCGTCTACCCATCGTCACGCTGTTCACGATAACCGAGGCTCTTTTCATTTTCACAGATGGAAATTATTTTCACTTCACTTCAGTTTTGTTGTTCGTAAACGGAATCACACAGTCGAGCATCTTTATCGTTTCAACGCTGCATCCAACAGCCACGTCACACTCGCAACATTTGATCACATTTGATCTCTTCAGTCAACGACGATGTGTTTCTCCTGCCTCTGTTGTTGGTTTGTTTGTTGATTCATTTGTCAGCAGATTACACAAAATAAATCTACCCAACTGGTTTCCACCAAACCTGGAGGAGGGTTCTGCATCAGAGATGGATCTTGGAATTTTCTTCACTTCTTTGATATTTGGGGAGATTTTTTTTTATTTTTTTATTTGCTTGAGTTCTCTGGGAATAATTCATGAATCCTGATGGAAAAACATGTTTTGTGGATTTATATTAATGAGTGTGTGCAATTTGGTGCAGATTCAAATATGAATTTAAACATGGTTTCATAAAGGTACCACAATGTGGGATTTACTGTCAGATTCTCCACCTTAAACCTGATTCCATCCACTATTGTGCCAAAAAGAGTAAAATCCACTTGTTTGATCTGCAGCTCTCAGCGTATGAAGCACAGACTGAATGACACTATGTGATGATCTACCTTGACTACTAGTTTCAGTTACAGCCGCAGTTTCACATTCTTCTTTTCATGAAATAGTCAGGAGTGAGGACTGCTGATGCAGATATTAACTCCTTAAACCGTAATAATTTAATAACTGGAATCAGAATGTGAAGCTCCAGCCAGTTCAGGGGGGAAAGGCACTACGTGATTTTCTGCTCTGTGTTAATTAGGTCACAGCCGAACTGACAAGCTCCACTGCAGCTGGGTTTATATTCTGACTGTAATAAAATGATGAGTGTCTAATCCTCTGCCCTGCCCCTCGCATACAGTCTGAATGCAAACGTGCCGTATCCGTGTGTAATGAATTCGAATCTAATCTCCTTGTTTGTTTCATTTCCGCTCGTCACTTATTGATGCTCAGCCGGTCCTCGCCACAACTGTCTGCAACCAGGCCTCTATAGGAAGCCAGCGGTTGCCGTGGAGATGGCCAGAGATTTGTCAGTGCCGCTGCGGGTGGGAGCGGCTTCACCGTGGGTCTGTCTCAACGTGTGACAGGTGAAATTTATTTTTAATTCAACACAATAACCCGCTGCGCGATGTCGTGAGTCAAACTAGTTTCTTTTGCCGATATCGCGTTTCTTTTTCGCTCCTGCGTCACAGGACGCACGATTTCCAGCAGGACAAACAGGTTGTGGATGTGTGGTGATATGCACCCAGAGCCCATGAAGTATTCATGGAGCCCGTTTTCCTCTGTCAAATGTCTCACCAGAGACACAGTATCGGCCTCATTGCCTCCTCTGGCCTGCATCAATAGAGTGAAATTAATACCACTTTAAGTATCTTTAGGGCAATCTTTCGGTTTCAGAGCCAATGAGATTACATGTATCTCTATTGACTTGGTGTTACGCAGTATGTAAGCGATCTATTTTAATAGGATTAAGGCATGCTCTTAATGTGTGAGTAACAGTGTGTCCACTGAGTGTCTTCGGCTCACACGCTCATGATGACTACACTGCGATTGCTTGGGCCTCAAAACACGCACAGCAGCAGTGGCAGACAGCTATCGAATCGTACGCCGCTAATTCACGTTCAAGACTTGTCATTTTATCAGCAATCAGGCTCTGCAAGATTTAAAGATGAATCGTTTGTGTGTAATGGACCCTTAGACAAATACAAATATTACTGGGGAAAGAATAAAGGTCACAGTTACAGGATGATATTTCAGCTTCTCAGACTACTTCAACAAATGATATCATTCATAGAAGATGTAGGTTTGTAGATGATGCTGATGAATGTGTGTTTGGAAAGGTTGTCTTTGGGTGAGTAAATGGACGTATCGTAAGGCCAGATACATGGAAAGATCTTATTTAAGAAGAATTCCCCCTGACCGTGACATCACATAGAGATGGCTTTAACAATCTTGCCTCATGCTCAGATCCTTCCATCAATAAAGCAACAATAATAAACAAGCTGTGAGCAGGACATCAACAATATTTCATCACCTCTTAATTGGACGAAATTGCTATTTACACATTAAGAACATTAACAGTTACTCAACGCTGTGTTTGCGTTCCCCTGATGAATCCACTCTCCTTCTAGTCCTGTTCCTCTCCACATGCTCATTAGAGGAATATCTGTCATTGTCTTGACAATGGACATAAAAAAGATCTAGGTGAACATTTGCAGAAGCAAAAGTTGGGATGTCCACGTCTATCAGTGTAATCATGCTTTCATTCAACTCTCACGTGTAAAATGAAAGTGCTTCCACAGATTAGACTGTGAATCGACAGAGCCCTGTGACCGTCTCCAGTAAAAGCAGTTTTCTGTGTCCTGCCTGTGTGACTGAGCGTCCTGACTGCCGGTCAAGTAGCTCTGTGTGATGACTTAATTAAGGTCACCGGCTGGGGGCACAGTGTGCCCATCCCCTGCCTCATTTACATATCTCTTTGTTCAATATGCTGATGTGGAGCGATGATTTACAGTTCATCGGCGCCTGCACGTTACACCTCTGAGTCGGGGATTCAAAAAGGCTCGTGTGAGGTTTGATTTTCTGGATCTTTACCTGATTCCGTGCCAAACCAGCGTGACTCGTTTTCCCCAAAACACCATCAATAACATTTGAGTGGGACACTCACACACACGCCTCGCGCTCTCCATCACTGCTGAGCTCATTTACACAGCACTAAGAGAAAGGTGATAGCTGACAGTGTGAAGTAATCGGCTCTATTGATCACGCTGTCAGCCAGTGACTTCAGCAACTGCGAAAGCAAACACGGTGAGCGTTAACCCTTTGCTGGCAGGGACAAAGAAGCCCAGGATGATAGCGGAACATTTTGTTCGTATTTAACTGTTTGCTTTCATAAATCGTCACGCCCCCACCCCCAGCTCTCTGGGTTGGTCCTGCAGCGTGCTTTTACCTGTAAGAGGAGAGGAGTGTGCTGCAGGGATCATTTGCTGACACTGGCGTCTACGGTTTTGGAGATCAGAGGGTGAATCCCGAGGGGGTGTTGATGCAGACTCGCGCTTTGGTTTTGAGGATCTGTATTACGTTGCTCCGTCAAGCCGCTACCCTTCCCCCCCTCCCTTCCTTTCCATCAAGTTCAGGGAAACAGAGCCTGTTGTTACCCATAAGCCCATGTGTCATTGAATATTTATCATGTATCTGATTTGAGCGGGAGAGATTCCTGAGATGAGGCAGCCCCCAACCCCCCCCCCACCCCCCCGAGGCCTGAAACTCAACACCCTGTAATAGAAGCCCTAAAATGTGGCTGTCATTTTCTGCCCTTGGGAAATGGTTAATTAATTACACGTTGGCCTCTACACTTTAACTATGCAAGCAAACCTCGTGTCATTCCGTAAGTTTATCCCGACTCTGCGCTGGCGCTCAGCTGCGATACAGTACTGTGCGAATTCATCTGAGAGAATATGAAATGCAGCCTGAATCCGGAGCAGCCGGAACATTTCCACTGACAAGCACAGTAGCTGTCTCTGCAGCATTATTAATGTAAATAACCCAGTACAGACGGATTCACACAGACACTGGGACAAAAGTGACTTTTGTCAATAACAGCAGATTGCACTAATTAGCTACAGCACCCTTATCTTATAGAAGAGATGAGACAGTAATGCATGGCCTATATTTTGTCCTCAGTTGGGCTTTAAAGTTCAGGTTAAAAAAAAACAAATAAACGTGGTTAAATGGGTAAATCACATCTGGCATCAGAGGAAGAGGAGGATGGCTACAGCCAAACTAGCAGTCGGAGGATAACGAGGGTGATTACAACTCATCCTGAGGGGCTTGTAAATGTCAACACACATTTCATTACAACCCACGCCGTAATTGAGAAGCAAAATATCAACAACGCAGTTGCTCTAGAGCTGGGAGAGAGCATCAAGATCTGGAGGCCAGGTTGTCTTTGTAAAATATGAATTATTTTACTGGATCAGCAAGGCCGATGACACAAGAAAGGTAAAAGTCAGCCTGAGCCTTCCTCTGGAAACCATGAACGTCTCAGTTATTTCACTGGGTGAGTGAAGCCTTTGACCTGCTGATGACACAGATGAAAAGTCAGAGGATTAAAAAGGTCAGGTCCA
The DNA here is from genome assembly GCA_016785235.1 of Pseudorhombus dupliciocellatus. Taxonomy (NCBI): domain Eukaryota; kingdom Metazoa; phylum Chordata; class Actinopteri; order Pleuronectiformes; family Paralichthyidae; genus Pseudorhombus; species Pseudorhombus dupliciocellatus. The sequence continues at coordinate 1,137,971 of JAFBJW010000038.1, forward strand.
TCCTCTGGAAACCATGAACGTCAATGGTACAAGCCAGTCAATTGCTCCAGACTGAATAGCTGTGTGTGTCTGTGTGCACGGCACCCTACGAGTTTGATGTACTTTCACCCCTTGTCCCTCAGTGCGTTTCAGTTTGAGCCAGTCGGGTGTGGAGGGGATCGATTTTTTCCAACAGGAACATTAGTGATTCTTGAGCCAAGGGTATTAGACTCAAATCATTGTGTTCTATTGTTTGGCATGTCGTATTGATTATGTCCTGGGTTTCACTGGAGCGAGTGAAATATTGTAGCCTCGACAGTCGTGCACACAAAGAGCTGGATCCATTTAAAAAGAAATCATTTTGAAAAGTGATACAAAATATCTGTTCATGTTTAATCTCTTACTTTGTGCTGGTAAATAAACACAAACATGAAAGTGGCAGAAGATGAATCAGAGCATAACACGAGGTTTACAGGCGAGTGGCGATGTTGTGCTCCCCGGTGACAAACTCTGACTGTAGCATCACTGCAACACGTTCGACGATGACAGCACAAGAGAAGAAAATACAACTATTGATCTTTATGGCCCAAATCCCTCATTATCTTTTATAGTACCTGGTGGAGGAGGAGTCCCAGAGGACACAGTGGCAGTGTTCACAGTACACTGGCTTTACGTCCTCCAAAATGCGTGTCGTGCATGATAAGAATGATGAAACCCCCTGTTCAGCGAAATCAATATTCTGATCCATGAGTCATGAGTTGCTGCTGTTCTCTCTCTTCAGACAGCAGGTACAGAGTGGTCCAATCAGTTTCTCTGAGAACAAAGGTTTTCCCAAGCACTGGGCCATTGCATCAGAAAATGTGATGTGTGTCACCTTTCACCTTTCAGATTTGAAGACAAAAGAAAGAAGTGTGCATATATATATATATATATATATATATAGACTTTGAATGGGCAAGGATTTTTTCTATGATGGTATCATATCCTATATACTTTAAAAATACAACCAAATTCATACTTGAATTCAGAAAATAAACATCTTTATGGAAAATATATAAATGAATGTGCATATTTTTCTGCAAAGTTTCCATATCAGTGTATATCTGCAAACACATAATATATATGTCTATATGTTTTTTCAAAGGCTAATATGAGACTAGTACCACAGTCACCTCCCTTTTAAGACAATGAAAGGTGACACTGGGGCTGGGTAATAAAACAATATCAATTACTAAGGATATACTATACAGTTTACACCATTAATGTATGAAGATACAAATAGATATACTGTAAAATGTGTAGTGACATTTATTGTGATAATTAATAATAAGGTCGGCACCCCTTCAACATTTCTTTTGAAAAAAGACATTTTCTAGTTAATAATAATAGTGTTCCCTGAACATTTATATCTTCATAAAATTTGTGGCCGTACCATGCAGTTGCTCCTGAGTCATCAGGTTGTATTCAGACATGTAATTGTGCAGCTTGCATTGCTGCAGACAGCATTTTATAGCCTTGTTGCTACAGTTGCTTGTCTTTAATCAATTGTAAATGTGAACCCCTCAGTACTCTGTGACTCCTCCGGGAGAGACCGATAAATACAAAAGCTCTGTCTCCATTGTAACACAAAGAAAAGAAAAAAAAAATCCATCAATTTACACAAAAGTTAGAACAAAAAAAATACATCATATGCAATGTGCAGAAGCAGCACAATGTTTTTTTTTTTTTCTTCGCTGCATTCATCTGATGGGCTTTCTTTCACCATCAGTGTGACATTTACTGTAACCGGCCCTTTCATTACGCCACTCAGAATCATATCATTGTTCGCATGGCGGATGAATTCGGAGTCTAAACAAAGAATTAATTTATTGTCAGGGATGCATACATTACTGCACAAACAACATGTATTTTAGACAGTGAGCGCTGGATTCTCTCTGGGAGATCTGTGACGGGGGAATGTGGCGTGAAAAATATGGTTATTTGCCCTCAATTCAACTGCACGGCTAAGCCTTGTTGTGTTTATGCCTGTTGAATTCTGCATTGAGGACTAAAAACCTGCCATTATCCTCTGTTCCCTGGCTGAGTTATTCATCTGGGTCTCCTGTTGGGTCTCCTAAATAAAAAGCCTGCAGCGCCTCACCACCTCCCACTCTTCAGGCACCGCGGGGTCTCTCACAAAGCTAATGGTCACACCGGGGCCCGTAAGCCTTCTCCAAAGCCCATCCTTTGTACACGATCTGCTGCAGTCTTAACCCTGCTGCCTTGCACCTTACTACAAATGTCAGAGAATATTGATTTGGCTCACAGTGACAAAGTCTTCACTGAGATAGCTGCCTTTGTACCGCTTCAATAAAGGAAAGACCTGACCTTCATACACGCTGTGGCCAGACACCATCAATATTTCATCCCAGAGAGAAAACTTCCTGCTGAATTTCTGTTTCAGGGGACGATTTCTATTTCAAGTGTATATCCGCTGCCGGCTGAAACGCCATAGTGGTACAGCAATTACAAACACACAGACTGTGAACAATAAGAAACACTCAACCTTCTGATGAACACACCGCATATTTCACAAAACAAGCTTCTGAAGCAGCACAAATACTCCTATGAGCCTTTCAGCCGATCTAAACCGACAAGAAGCGGAAGACAGCCGCTCCTTCTCTGACTGACGTTGGCTTCAAACGAGCCAGAGAGGAACGCCGCAGACAAACAAAACAGGAAGACCAACTAAAACAAGAGGGACAAGAGGCATTTTTTAAGATGCACGTCGCAGTTCAAGCTCTTACTTCCCCAAGATTTGTGACACGTTTTGGCTCCAAACTGCTGAATGTGTGTCAGCAAGTAAAGAACTGACGACTGGAATGACTGACTGTGTATCAAGACAGACGACGTGACTGCTCCCCAAAGGTGAAGCCAAAATGTTCTGATTACAGGGGGAAGTAAAGTGGAGACACGTCGTCTGTCTTCACAATCCGTCTGGAGTTGTAACACCTTAATGAGCTTAGTGTCACGGACACAAAAATTGAATGCGATGTCCGATAAACCGTCCCATTATTTCTCCGTCCGCGACAATGGAATGACTCTTATCAGAAATGTAATGACAAATGACAAATTGTTGCACGGACCCATTGAGGCGTGACGCCCGGCCGTCTTCTGCCTTGCATGGCTGATATCTAATTGTTTCTGCAGAAAAACTCATTAGGAGTCAGTTGAATGGAAACTCTCGCAGGAGAATCGCTGCAGTCATCTGATAACCCCTGTTGCCTTTCAGATGAGTTTATTTGAAATCCTCTTACAAAGACAACAAGAACAAAAAGCCTCTGATTTCCCTGAGGTGTAATGATATTAGTATAACTGATTATATTCTACGAAGTCCCGCACAAAATAGACTCTCTGCTTTATGGCAGTGTTGTACGTTTCGTGACATTCGGCTGACTTTCCTCAGCACAATAACAAACCTAAAGGGCAAGTAAATCATGAAGCTGTTTAATTAAGTTTAAAACAGTGTCAGATACTTTAGTACATGTTTGACTCTGATGTCTTTGTAAGTGTCTGATGCATGTGAAGCCGCATCTTGATGCCTCATCAGGTTTTTCCTGTAGTCATCAGTCTGAGTTCAGAGGCAGTTTGCCCTCTGCCTGTACTTGTACTCATCCTGGTCCGCCTCCTCTCACCCAGCTCGCTCATGGGAGCACTTCTCTGTAACACTAGATGCATGCACTGCATCTTCATCCCTCATTATTTTACCCCTCAAAGACCTTTTTGCTGGAAACAGGAGATGCTGCAATCTGAAGGAAATGTTTAACTCTTTGTTGTGTCACACTGTGAGTTGAGTTGCCTGACTGAAGACGACGTGCTACGATGAACTCGGCTTACTGTCATTTTGGAAATAGGGAAACATTCTGACTGCAATACAGGTGTTTCCAATGAAAGAAAGAAAGCAGCAGAAGATAATTTGGGGCAGATGTATTCATAAAAATATGAGGTGTAAAAAAAATTTTGTGGATGTTTTATCAGAATGTTCCAGAAAAAAGGCACAGACTTGTTTTTCAGATGGAGAGAAAATAAGCTTCTTAAACTTTAAAAGAAATCGATAGCAGACGCAGTAGAATTAGCTTTTCTTACATCTGCTTAAATTAAACGTATTGCTCCGCTAACGGCCCAAACTCAATAGCCCTGCTGATGGTTTCTCGACTGACTTTACAGCCTGATGTGTTCCTCTATTGGAAGACAGGGCCTGCCTGTCCCCAGAGGCTTCCACTCTGCTATATAATGATTGATTGCCATTTCTATTTCATTTAGGAGTCAGGCCGGAGAACAGGTAAGTGAATTGTGGGTGGGGGCCTCTATTCTGTGTGAGGGGTGTATAAGAATGATGGTTTGACTGACATTTAATACCCTGATATTATTTTTACTGACAGACTAGAATTATTGTGGTGTCACTCCGTGGCAGATCGGCTCAGTCTGACTCTGCCACAGATGACACCCAAACATGCCTGGTACACAGGAAAATAGGAATTGATGGATACATTCTTACATGCTTAATATTAACAAGCCATCTTTTTTTCAGCATTTATATTTTAGGTTGTCGCCTCAGTGTCAAAGACAGAAAATATCCTCTGACAACCCGTAAACAGCCTGAGACATGTTTTGCATATTACATAAGAATATCTGAAGAGTGATTCACCACTGGAGGCAGTGATTTCAGGTTATTCCAGTAAGAATGCCAAAGGAATCCATCAAACAATTATGACGAGAGGTAAAATGAATGATGTGTTAAAATAAATGCTGTTGTTAAGGGGAAGGTGCATTAAATCAATTACTTTAAGCGTGCTGTGGAAATATGTTCTAATCTCTGACAAGGTGCCACTGTGGTTGTTTTAAACTTTTAATTGCACTTCAGAAAAAAAAAAACATATTTTTTTTGATCTACAAACTATTACGTCAGTCCAGCATTTTGTTGAGGAATGATAGACAAAATGAGGAACATGCCGGTGAAACTGATTATCAGCTAACAAAAAAAAAAAAGTAAACCTAATAATCTTCAGTGTAAAAATGTGCTGTCTCCTATGTGAGGTTGAAATGTGGGAGGACAAAGAGACTGCAGCCATTATTACTTGGCAAAGTTCTCCTCTGTAATCAGTGTGTTGTCGGGGCTGTGCTGGTGGGAGGCTGGTAATGGAGTTGGCCATCTCTCACTGATACTGACTGTGAAGCCTGACACACATATTGATGTGATGCTGCTGCACAGTTACCTCACTCTGGCTCTATTATCGCACATTTTCATAAACACCAGTATATTCAGTTCATATTTAAAGCTTAGCGGTATTTGTTCAGCTTGTTGTTTGTTCTGATTTTGTATCTTGTTTTTTTTTTTTTTTAGTGTTGTAGCTTAGTACTGTTCAAAGCAAGAGGTAAAGTAATTATTCCTTCTAATATAGAGAGTACATTTGGATTATAGAGTAGAAATTATTACAAGGAGTACTAATACATGTATGTGGATACAAGGGTACAAAATGCACATGCTCACATTAACCACAATAGCTCATCAAGTTAATAATATGTTGTTATAGTGCATTCAACGCAGGCCTCAACACACTTGTGTTTGGTACTTTATTGTCCTGCGTGCACTCTGACTCTCAAAGGTCAGTGCTGTCAGAACACTTTGTAGGTCAACATCACAGATGCACTCTGCACACCATCATTCATTCACCTGTGCCCAACTGCACTATATTTCATTCAAATGAAATAGTTGTAACTAAAATATCACCATCAATGCTGTGTGAGACCAGGTCCTGAGGAAACAATAACAATCAAAATGTAACTAAAGCCCAGCAGCCCCTTTTCATTTCAATCAAATTACACACACACACACACACACACACTTATAACCACATATTCTTAAACATCCCTGATTTGTAGGCCCATGAATTATTGCCTTGGAAATATATTCCTGAATCTGCTCCTTTGTGCAAATCCCTGACAAAATGTAATGGCTCCCTTCCTTCCACTGAGTAAGGTCGAAAGCCATTCAGTGGGTTTTTGCGAAAACCTGCTGACAAACAAAAACTGAACCTCCATTGCAACATGTCCTGATCTTGGGGTGGATCATCAAGAGGCATCATGGAAACCCCAGAGTAAATGTACTGTTGTACACCTCAACGCTGACAGCTTGATGTCAGGGGAATGAAGTTTTAAGCTGTAGCTTCAGAAAACAGGTGTTTTTTTTTCTAACCCGATGGGAACACGTCGGTCGTCTGAGCTAAAGTTTGGAGCGCTGTGGTTGGTTGGCTTCTGGGCTTAGTTCCGCTAGGCGCAGTGTCAGCATAGCAGAGTGCCATAATTACATTTGGCTTCCATTCCCACAACAGGATTAGATGATTCGGGGCCAAGAGGCCTTTATAATTGCCCATGATTACAAGTTGCCAGTTCAGCGTAGAGAAAGGTCAGCTGGTCTGTGGTTCAGACACCCTTCTGGCCCGTAAGCCCTCAACACCCCATGTCTGCGTCACCCCCTCTCCCAGCTCCTCACCTCCGAGCATGCACGGTGATCTGGATTGTTACTGCTGTCTCCTTTTGTCTGTATCTTAATTATTACTCTTTTCCTTTCCGCCGTTCAGTGGACAGACATCAGGCAGACAAAGAAACGCTGCTGTTTATGTTGAAGCGTTGCCTCCATGCATGCGTCCGTGTTTCTCTTTTCACAGAGTAAGGCTGAGGGTCGCTCATTATCTTTGGCTGAAAATACGTGACCTTGTTTGGAACCACAAGAAAATAGAGGTGGCAATCGAGCATTGTCTGAAAGCAATTGCTTCTTTCCTCATTTTCGCTCTTGCTGCTCTTTAAGCTTCGGAAAGGGCTTTAAAAATATATTCCCTCAAGCTGGCTCAGTGTTTTTTCCCCTAAGAGAGGGATTCCTCACATATTTTAATTCCAGCTTTTGTTTGCTGCTGAAAGGAATCCGCTTGTACAGAAATAATTGGCTGTATTATGTGTAGTGATATAGGCATCTCCCCTCTGAGGTGAAAATCCCTCTATTCAACTTACCCACTGAATGTCCAACGCATCTTTAGACTTAAGCTTGTCAGCACAGTTTTTTTTTTCTCCCTCAAGGGTAAATCAACCAAAATAAGATGAAAACTGAGATCATTTATTTTCATCATTTTATTTTGAATAGGTAGTATCTGCCAAATTTAATGAAAGTGTTGTGTTGATATGCAGCAAGGGTTTGAAACTTAAATTGCCTGTCGATCTTTCCTTTAGCTGGTTTTATAGAATCTTGACACATCTTGTTTATTCACACTTGCTAAAAACTGTCAGAGGATTTTGCTCTAAATCCGCATTTGTAAACTTCCTTTCTTATGTACTATATATATGTAGCCTAAAAATAATATAAAAATAAATAATAATAACAATAATTATTATTACTATTATAATTATTAGAACTGATAATAAACTTAACCATGAATCTGCTGCTTAAATGATGACAGAATAAGGAACAGGCCTCTGTCTCTGAATGAATTTAACAAGGGAGCAGAAAACACGACAGAAAGTAAAGAGTTGAAATGCTAAACTTCTAAATCTCTAAGAATCACAGATGTTGACTTGACTAAACAGAGACAACAGACAATCAGTGTGTCTCATATGGATCGGCCACCTCCACCTCTGTGTTTTCTCTGACCTGACTGCAGCGCTGAATTCGCTGAGTTCATCAAACTAATAATGTGATTTACATCTTTTTATGCGTTTTATTACTGCGTCTTCAACATCTTTTTATCACTACTAATGAGCAAAGTTCCCCTCCTCTCTCAGGGTTGGTTTAATAACTGTGCTCTCATAATAACCATCTTTAATATTAGTTTCCATGTCAGCTGCCTCGCCTCTGGATGAGAAACTCCAAACTGGGGGAGGGGGCTTATAAAAGATTTACATGAGAAATACCACTTTAAAAAGTAGTCAGTGAAGAGATTCCAACGTGTGCGTTATCGTTCATTGTTTGGTGCGAGCAGCCCACCTCTTGAGGTCCTCGACCCTTCAGACGATGTGAATGACCCAGTGTGACTGTTTGTTCTCCAATTTGTTCTGCAGTCTCTTTGTATCCTGAAAGGTGCCTTTGGCGTGAAGCAGCTCTGCCCCTGAGCGGCTCAACTGGGTGAGAAATGAAGATTTATCTGCACATCTGTGAGGCGCCCCGGCTCCTCCATCACACAGTTATCTTGACCTCTAAGTATAAGTAGTGGAGGGCAGGCGACTCCAACTCAAGGAAACGTCACAAACATTCAACATTATAAAACCATCAGCTATCAAGCACTTTTTCAAATTAAGACCACAATGAATGTTATTTAAAGCCTATGTCAAGTACGGCAAGCATAAGCGTCACAATGTCAACAAAAACATGACAATAAACACTTTGAATCTTGAAAAGAAGTACCCACATTCCTCATGTATAACAGTGATGCCAACGACGATCAGGGTCATCGAAGGGTAATCTTTACATTTACCACAGAGAAACTGATTTTGTGCGGTGAGGAAAAGGGTCATGAGTGAAATCACTAGCCACTGGAAGGGATCATCAACAATGATTTATGGGAGTTTAAAATATTTGTTGCCGCTCCGACTCATGCTTCACGGTCTCGGTAAATCTCGTAATTGGTGTGGCTATTTTTATTTCATCAGGCTCAAACTCCATCACCCAAAACTGCCGCTCCAACTTCATTTCCTGCCAGGCCCCAGTGTGGGCTCTCGCATCTGACCTCTCACACAGTGAACCCCATGAATGGACAATAGTGCCCTTCAGTGGGGCCCCATGACCATAGTGAAGCCTGCAGCTGGAGCACAAAGCGAGGCTGGCCTGGCCCAGGGGCACGCAAACAGCTGAGAAAGATCACTGAACTGCCAAGGGGATTTTTGGAAACCGTTCGGGGAATCACAGATGTGGGGGATGAAAAGTGGCCTCGACACCATGCGAGAGGATCAAGCGTCGGAGCTGAATATTAGATGACGAGGAGAAGCAGCCTTTAACAGGTGCTCAGGGGCTGGATGGTGGATGTGGAGCCGGACGGAATGAGGATGAACCTCTGGAAAGCCCCGGGCTATTTTTCATTAAACAAAGGAAGCAGGGGATTAGGACGGTTCCTATAAAATCCACTGGATTTCTTCGTGGATGTCAGAAATAATAACAAGAATACTGTTTTTGGATGAACGAATGAAAAGCTAATTCTGTTTTTGCCAGTCACATAATGAAACAAAGAGAGGTAAAGGACATTTTCTACATGCTTATGTGGAGTTTTTGGATTTTATGCTACATTATACACCCAGTCAAGAAGGGAGCATGTCTTTGTTTTTAAACTACTGCAGGACAAGGAGTGTTTCCAAAGGTTTCCTGAGTGCCCCTGACACCAGGTGTAAACTATGTGTGAGTGCTGATCTTAGCTGAATGGCATGTACGTTACACACGAGTTGTTAATAGACAGATCCATTTATATTGTTGTTTCCATGCTGCATTTGATGATGGCACCTTTTAACATTAAGTCCAGATTTGTATCCATCCAATGTGAGACATGTTGTCAAGCTGATGGTAACTGTCATTTGCTGTGAAAACTCCAAAAGGACATTTTATGGGATTGAGCCGTATACATTAACATCATTTACCTAAGGTCAGAATGCTCCAGGTCTTAATTTTAGTTTATTTGCATACTACAAATATGACCTTAAAAGGCAGCATCTTGTCACACTCACATTTTACCCAAAACACTGCATCAGTAGCTAGAAGCTAACTGACAGAAACAGGACAATGAGCAGTAGAGATTTTTTTTCTGATCCATTTATTTTGATTGTCAGGCTAAATTGAGTATTTTAGTTCGGTTTGACCGAATCTTTCCCGCTCCACGTGGCTCACAGCGAGCCGACGCTGGATTTACTGGTGTTATGGAGCTCATTGATGGAGTATTGACCTTTGCATTGCTTGTGTAATGAACAATCAATGTCTCTGAGCGTGTAACACACAGTTGTTGCAGCACGTCCGACGTCTTTCTATCGAAACTTTGGCACCTAAAGTGGTGATTAGCAGCGGGTTGCGGTGCCTTGTTGTTTCCCTCGGAGGGTTTCTAATTAGATGAGAAAATCAATTATGACGAAAACACACCAAACACGTCTTATCTCCAGTTTACCAGAGAGATAGTTGTTAGCTTGTGCCACGGGGCAAGTGCGGGAAAAAAATATATATGCTAATGGAGAGCGGAAGAGAGGGAAAAAAAACAGGAGTCGTTGTGCAAGTAAATCCATCAGTGAAGAGTTTAGACAAGATAAACATGATTCAAATTCTGCCATCATCATCATCATCATCATCACAGGCTATCCCTCTCCTCCAGGCCTGTAATGATATGCTGTCCAAGAAGCCATTTGCTCCAGTCAGCCCGGCTGCACAATGAAATCGGCCAAACACTTTGCTGGCGCCCCGTCTCTGCCTCTCCAAATGAGTTTTCATTAGCATAATGGTGTGTGCTGCTGCTCGGTGATTTCTTTTAATCAACCCCAGTCACTTATAATTAGCAACAGACGACTAATGGATTCTGATGGACACTCTTGGCATCTTCTGACTTCTTGTCAGCTGATTCTGAACTAAGATGAGTATCGGTGGCAGCTGTGACTGGCAAATATATTCATACAGTGGGATTGTAGACACGTTCAAACGGTCTGATATAGATTCTGAAACAGCTGTCTCGTCCTGAATTCAGCAGATTCTCACACTGGCTCCTGCCTCTGCCATTGTCACTCAGCACCGCTTGTCTTCAGCACATTTTTAGCTCAACCTAATCTTCCCCTGGGGGGGAGAAAAAAAAACACATGTCCTCTGAGCTGATTGGAGGAAATTGACATTCCCTCTGCAGTTTCCATCTTTGACTGTGTCTCGCAGCTTTGTTTCTCCACAGGACATGTGGTGATTGGAGTTCTGAAAGGTAATAGGAAGAATAATATCCAGTAGTGCAGAGATGCGGCGCGAAAGACTCTGTGATTCCGCAGAGATGGGGGGAAAAGTTGTTAAAATTCATAGGGCTAAAAAAAAGGAATCAACTGGAGAATACATTACGCAGCAACGACTGCTCCAAGGACAGGAAAGGTCAGACTGCTTGTCTGGAGCGCCGTGGAGCAGCAGTCGGGTGGGACCACATCGCACAAGAAAAATTGGGGATTAACGCTGCAGAATGGAAAACGCCAAATCCATCTGGGGTGGCCTCACTGCATCACTGTCCACGTAATGTATAAACGTAGCTATCCGTCCCCTGAGTGTGTGTGGGCACAGGCCGCAGCCGCTGACCCGTTCCTCTTTTCACAATGGCCAGCCGTGTAACGCCACGCTGCTCCTCTGCACTCGGCTGCCCTGACCTTTGATACAGTCTCAGAGCTCATGCACCCAGGAGACACAGAGCTCGTCTCCGACATCATCTGAGGAGTTCGCTGTAGACATGTTCCAGGATCTGTTATGGCAGGATTGCAAATTACCGAAGTTGTTTAATCACGGATTGATAAGAACAATAGTTTCCCAGGAGACCAGACTACGGAGCATTGGGTTCCCAGACACGCAGCGTCATTCTTTGTCATTCTGTTTGCTTATGGCCCTACAGTTTTCTTAAATATACACACACATCAATCACTCCTACTCACAAACACACACTCACATAAAGCGAGCAAAAAAAGTCAAACACCTTTCAAGTCCCCCCCTTTTTCATTCTTTTATAATTTTCCACTCTGTCGCCCACCAACCCTCAGCTCTCTGCGTACACTCCCTTTTCCTCCCCAGAGCTCCTTGTTTCGAAGTTATGGCAAAGCGAGATAATTCACGCTGAAACCCCACCCAGCCCGCCTCTCCCTCCTTTCCAGGGACTCAGTATTTCAACACAGGCCGGGAGGCTGGGTGTGTGTGTGTGTGTGTGTGAGCGAGAGCCACACCCCGCAGCTGTGCACCTGGAACTGCTCCCATTCCAGCATGGCAGTGAACCCACACACCTGTTCACACCTGAGGCCTCTGCCTCTGGACTGCCACCTCCTCACCCGCCTTTGTTTCATCCATCAGCTCGTGAAACTGACACACGCCGAGCGAAAAAAAAAATAAAACAACACCCACACGGGAAAAGGGAAAAGGTGTCAGGGCTATCATCAGAATAATGTCGGGTATGAGATGTCCACAGGAGCTGAGCCCAGCATCACACGAGGCCGTCAGTGCCTGGTTTGATGACATATTTGCACTATTTTTCCACACATCTGTGTGAAATCTCGCCCAGCCAGTTCAGCCTACAGCGAACACTGCAGGTTGGCAGAGGGTATGGCTGAATGGTCGGTCTCCTGCTTGGAGAGGAGTTCACGACGGGAAACGCTGCATCATTACTGTCAATACGTTTCACGGCGAGAGCAGCAGGTGCTCGTGTGCTGTTTTGCAGCGGGTTCTTTATCACAGGACTGCACTCAATTTGAGTGCTGTTGGTTATTTTACTGAGGGAGGTAAAGATGAGAGAAGGTTCACTGAGGAGAAGGAGGAGGAGTTGCAGCCTTTGGTTCAGGTTCGAGTTACAAAGCTTGAGTTGGGTTTGATTTAATTGTGCTGAAGAAAATATAAATGGTCTTTGACATCAATATATTGCCAACACCAAAAATACAAGATTATACCAAAAAATAGTCACATCTCAGTAATAATCAAAGTCTAATTTCAAACTAACAATTCGACCCTGGCTAATCAACTCCATGACTGACAGGCGCTATTCAAACAAATAATACAAATGTCGTTAGACACATTATATTTATATATATATATACACACACACACACACACACATACACACAAATAATAAACAGCAAACCTATTTGCAGACAACGTGACCACGCAATACAAATCTGGGAGGTCTCAGAGGCTGAGGATGCTTCCCTCTCCCTTGTGCCTGCTGACAGATATGGAGTCAGACCATCTGTTGTGTTCCCTGAGCTGATTTACCTCAACCAACTGGATTTACTGGGGAATCATATGTAAGGGGTGACCACCAGCACGCACACACACCACAGGGAGAACAGAGGACAAGGGCAAAACACAACTGTGGACACTGCTGATGATATATATATATATACACACACACACACACACATACACACAAATAATAAACAGCAAACCTATTTGCAGACAACGTGACCACGCAATACAAATCTGGGAGGTCTCAGAGGCTGCGGATGCTTCCCTCTCCCTTGTGCCTGCTGACAGATATGGAGTCAGACCATCTGTTGTGTTCCCTGAGCTGATTTACCTCAACCAACTGGATTTACTGGGGAATCATATGTAAGGGGTGACCACCAGCACGCACACACACCACAGGGAGAACAGAGGACAAGGGCAAAACACAACTGTGGACACTGCTGATGGTGTCAACCTGTAATGTTCAACATTCCGTTGCCTGTAATCTCCCTCATCATGGTGACATATAATGTAGTTTGCTGGAATTTACATTTTAATTTGACTTGGAACAATTTCTCATGCATCTCATGGTTGTTTCGTGCCTCCTCCCCCTGCTAATACGTCTTCATTAGTGTGGTTTTATGTTTGATTAAAGTTGCTGATGGTGGAAAAATAAATATCCCTTTGCTCCATTTTCTAGCTCTTGTTTTGAACTGAAAACGACTGACAGGGATGAAATATGAGTTCCCTAAAAATAGTCATTTTCTTTCACTCTCTGCTTTATACAGAACAGATCCACTAACACAAAACACAAGAAGCAATAAATCCCTGTTTTATAAAATCTGACCAAATCTGTGTATGTCTAGATAACAGGCATTGTTTTAGAGCTGTACAAGGAGAGAGGAAATCGTGCATACTGATATCTGATAGCGTGTTAATATATAAACAACTGTATTGTTTAATCGTACAACAGTATGGTGGCACCCTAAGTTTATTTAAATGTGAAACAAATCTATCTCAGACTGTTGATAAGCCCCTGTCACTTCAATGGGTTCTGTCTTGGCCTCTGTCTCTTCCTTCTAGTTTTACAGAAATCTGTTTGGTAGTTTTTTGCGTAATCATGCTGACAAACCACAACCTCCTTGGCAGGGGTTGTGAGGATTTCAATGTTTCCCTGCATGAGGAAACTGTTCAGTTGCGGCTGTAAACACATCTTATCTTCTTAACTTGTGACAAATGCTGCTAGTTGATTACATTTAAAATAATACCTTTTCATGCGTGATACAGCTTTAGAGGCTAAAGGTGACCGTTTGTGTTTAATACATGAGCTGGACAACTGATGGTTTATATTTTAAGAAACCCTTAAAAACAAATAATTGATTACATAAAACACACAATAATCATTTCTGTTTTGTGGATAATTGGTTCACACATTATTCTGGACCTGTAATCTAAAGTGTCCCTACTTAAATTCTGTTCCAGCTGCGAAGAAGCATTGACATGATTTAACAACAACTTTGTTTGTTGCTCATCGTGTGAAAAGAAAATCTGACGGCATAATGCCAATATCTGATTTATTCTTTCTTTTTCTTTTTTTTTCTTAAGAACAACATATTGGTTCGATCACCATCTGGATCTAAAGTTATTAGCAAATGAAGCACGAGCCTGAGAGAACAAAACAGCCAAATGCACAGGAATGTCGCAACAATGAGCCCTGTTGTCAGTGTGAACGTCAGCCGTGCGTCTCCACTGGGAACGGATGCGCCGCTCCAGTTTGGCGGAGTTCCAACCGAAGTACCTCCCCAAAGGAGGTCGCTAAGGAGAATAAACCTGAATCCCCCTCTTTTTTCTTTATTTGTGCCTGACCAGTGCTCGGTATTAGCCAAGGCCGTCGTTGGTGAGAGCCCAATTAGAGGTCTGAGACCACCCGGAGGGCTTGTTTTCCGCCGTGTTTTGGGAAGCCAGTTGCCAAGCACTGCCATGTGCACTGAAATAATTAGCACTGCTCTGGCACGTCACTCGGGCACCCTCAGTACTTGAATTCTCTATGGTTGTCCCTGAATTGAAGAGTTGGTCATCACAACAGATGCTTTTCTGTGTGGATAAACATCCAACTTCACATCAAGCTCTGCTTTACTGTTTATGCTGTTGTCACATGAAAAAAAAAACTTTTCCAGGGTTCATTGGCAAACCCATCATATTTATTCGTACTTTTCTATTTTATGAGGCCTTATAAGAGCTGCCCTGGAACAAATTCATGTTTAATATTTTTCTTTCTTTGAAATGGGAACAGAAACGTAACTAGATGTGATTACAGCTTGAATGTTGCCATGTTATCAAGAAATAAATGTTAAATCAATATCAAATCAATACCAGGTTCCACTGTAACACAATCATAGTCAAACCTGCTGGAAACCCAAAAGTGCAGAGATGTTTTGGAATGTATTTTCATTCATCTGGCACAAACGGCGCAGCAAAATCGAGCTCAGATGGTACAATAAATAACTAGAGCACATACTAAAATAAAGTCGTAATAACAGCAATGGAAACAACCAAAAATAAAAGGACCATTGACTGAAGGGAAGGATTTGTTACGTCAGCGATGAGCAGAAGAAGCAGCTGGAGAGTTCAAAACAGTCTCAAAACACTTGTGGTCTCCAGCAACAAGTGCTCACCATGCAAGACCACCCACATACTCAACTCTGACAAAATCACAATTTGTTTTTATTGCTCCAAACTAAAAATACTGAAAACGTCCACCTGTGCAGCCTCAGCTGCTACACGTTACTGAGCATGAAGGTTTGTAACACCCTTTTCCCATTTTATCATTTCAGGCCAAAGCTGAGCTGCTTATTGATCTGAAGGTTCTGGCTCTTGAGGAGATTTTTATGGTGCCCAAGCAAAGTAAGATATTCTGAACCAAAGCAGAAAAACAGCTTTGGTAGCAATGGTGGAAGAAGTATTCAAACATTTTCAAAAGCAAAACATTGATCTTTCTACTTGAGCAGAAAGTACTCGTTCAGTATTGAAGCACTTGCAGATTGTAGCCTGCTCCTGAAGGCAACCATCCACGACAATAATTTACTGTATATGTTTGTTTAATGCCAGAATAGTCCCAGCAGTCATATTATGCTGAAAATAATACAACTGAAAACACATCATCTGTATACATCAATAAGTGCAGAAGACAGTGTTTTATTTTTTCATAAACTATGGCTATGTCAGCAACATTTCCCGGCATCTGCAGAGGGGAATTTGAAACTGAGCATTGACGGACACATTTTCAAAGCACCATTTGTTGAAGGACACTCAAGTCAAAGCAATCAATGAGCACCAGTGTCTCCCAAATGAATACATGTAAAATAACTGTTCATTAATTAAAGTATGCTATTAGACATGTGGTACTGCTGTAGTGAAAATGATCATTGATCCATTGCATTAATCAGCTCCGAGTTGCAAAGAGATTGAAGCCAAGGCATATGAGGCACATTTCGCAGACAGATGTTTATAAGTCATCAGAAATATGTGAAAAAAAGTAGTTTCCTGGCAGGTTGTTATTACCTCTATGCTATGTTTTCATCTGGCATCTAGCAGAATTAGTGGCGGCTTCATAAAGGGACTGTTGGCCTTGATGGAGGGTTGAGCTCTATTGGACATTATTCTGATTGTCTCCTGCAACCAGAATGAAATGAATGCAGGAAGACATGCACTATGTCCGTGATGAAGATGCTGATGATCTGTATTTGAAATAAAAGGTGCTCAGTCCTTACATTGTGTCTCACTGTGTGGAGAAACATTGCTTGAAATGACTGTATTGATTCAGCCTCCAAGTAATATTGATCAAAACAGGACGATATGCAAATGAATGTAGAATTACCCTGTAGAAATACATGTAATGTGCATTAATAGCCTTTCTCACATTGACAATGTGGAGGTCCTCTAAGTGCAAATGTACCATATGGCCCCAGCAACCAAACCACACAGTCTGAGAGGAGGGGGGTGGAAGAGAGGCCCTGACCTTTGGCTGTCCACAAAGCATTCCCCAGACTGTGGACCCATTGAACTCAGCATCTTCAGAGGTTTTATATAAAGAGCATCTCTAATGTGACCACCGCACACAAGTCACCACAAATACTAATATCACCCAGGAAACAGATTCTCTGTGCCCCTGCCAGCGAGCTGTCATTACTCTCCAGCGCGGCTTCAGGATGAGCCTGCTGCATTCATAGCTGTGTTGTTTAGGTGCTTTGTTCATATGTAAAACATGCACTGTGTGTTTACTCTCTTTGTCTCCCGCACACACATACACACATACACATACATCAGTACACATGCAAATCCCAAATGTCATGTGTCCATCAGTGCAGTTTGTAAATCCACTCGGTATTCTTGGCTATGCTCGGCTGAGGCTGAGTCTCTCGGTTCAACATCTGTTTAACAGTCCCGTCAGCTGGAACAGAGCATAATCTCTCATTCTTCCAAATGTGGCACGAGTTGTGCATAACGCTGGCTTCAAGTCAGCTAATATAAGAAAATAAATGCACATCCAAGCAGGTCTGCAGGGATACAGATTAGCTGCGACTGGTTCTTATTTAAGCGCTTCTAACCAAATTCTATAATATCAGCCTGCCTCCAGTTTTAGTAAAGTTCACATATACATTTTTGGAGATATCATTTTTTTTTAGGTTAGACCAAATGTATTTTTTGTTTTTAAACCACAGAGCTGCCAGTTATTTCAGATGTTGTGGAAATGAGTGGTGGAATCGCGTCAGCACATCTAAAAACTCTTATCTGCTCATTGTGTTTGCTCAGCCTGTACACTCCATCTGACTTCATGGATTTGGTTGGTGTTTCCATGATGCTTATCAGGTGTGACAGCTCTTTGTCGTGACGATCTTCATGCTTCATAATGTCCTCAATATAATCTACCGCAGGCCTCCCAAAAAACAGATGAAAGGGAAATAGCGGCAAAAATAAGTGGCAGCGCAGAATGTCATCCCTGCCCCTTGTGCAGGGCTCGATTAAGATCTAGCAACAGCGTGTTTCTGCACTTTCATCCGAGACTTATGTTGTTATTCCCTCGCTCCACTGGAGAGCTGGAGGGGGGCTCGGTGTAAACACCTACTGAGGGCTTTCACTCCTCTCTCTATGCAGGTGAGAGGCAGCTCCAGCTCCACAAAGCACCTCCGAGGCAAAAGAGCCCCCTCCGCCTGCCTGCACAGCAGCTATCTTTTCACCAGGTTCGGGGGTCACTATTTTCCCACCAGGACTCTCCCTCAGTTCATACACGGTTTTGCATTATGGCCTCTGAATGAGCATCGTCAATTTCAATGTGCATTCCGCTGGGTTTCTGTTCATACAGCGCACCAGTGAATAAGAAATCAGCATCTCTATAAAATGCTCTTTTTGGCACTCACTCAACCACCACCCCTCTCCCATCTAGCCCCCACCCCACCCTGACTTCCCCTCCTCCCACTGTCATTCTGTGAAGTAAGGGAATCCATAGGAGGTTTGTTTGAGATGCAGGCACAAGTGTGAGAACACTGGGCTTGGGAAAAAAAATCCTTTCCTTTGGCCTGAATAGGAGCATTTCAAAAACCAGACTTTTTTTTTTTTTGCAGGAACTCCTTCAGCAACAGGCCTGGTGCTCTGTCTGCTGAACAAAACCCTGCTGCCACTAAAGGGGGAAGAAAGTTCATTACTGGCTAATTTGACTGAGAGTCACTGGGATAAAAGATTTGTCCAATTTGAAGTTTTTCCTCACTCTGTTCACACATATGAGTGTGATGACGGTAACAGCCATATCTCGACAATATGTTAGAGGTCTGACAAGCGTTTGAGGGCACAGAGCTGGATGCTTTATCCGCGGCTGGGGCTCTGCTTAGCTACTGGTGCTGAGAAGTGAAAAGAAAAGTCAGTCACACAGTGATGCCCAGCCGCTTTATTCAGCTCTGCTCCCATTTACACTTTCCACAAAGCATCAAAGTCGCTGCCTGTCAGAGTCCAATCACAGAGGGAAGAAATAAATGCTTTTAACCCAACATAAAAATTGGTTTTCAGAAGAAGCAGTCTCCGTGTCATGGACATAAATGTTGCATTACATCTGAGGGTGAATTTGTTATTTTAATTTAAAGACTTAATCATTTATGAGATCTTTTTGGGCCAGAACACATTCTGCCATGTAAAAATCTACATAGCTGGATCTCAGACTGGCTTTGAATACAAACTCCGTCTTGGCTGTTGCCAGATCCTTTGGCTTCCTTTCAGTTTTTCGTCTGCACCCAATTGTAGAGACTTTTAATGACACCATTCAGCCTCATTCAGTGATTGTAGGGAGACTTTCTGTAAGCCTGCTGCATAAACACCCACAGACTTTACAAATCTGTGTTGCTGCTAGTTCTGTGCACCACAGGACACTAATTCTCCTCCATTTAAAAACACATTTTGAGAAATTAACTTCATGATCCTTTATTTTGCAGCTTGCCCAGATTTCTTTTGAACTGATTTCAGACATAATCTGAAGTCAAGACATTTCCCTGAAAGTTTCTGGAGGGGCTGAAGAAGATGAAAAAGATGCCAAATATTTCTTTCAGCTTAGAAATACAACAGGATGAGAGCCACTGGTGATAGGGCAGTTGCCGCTGATGAGCTGTAAATGTAAACGTGATTTCTGCAGCTGTCTTTCTTTGTTATGTCTCTGCTCCAGTGTGCTACTCTTCTCCTTAATGCTGGGTTTCCTGTCGTTGTTAATGTGTCTGACCCAATGAATATTTGGAAATCCAAAGATATTCGTTTTATGCGGGAAATCTTTTTTTTTTTTATTATTTTAACAAAAAGGAATTGATCACATATTTATCAAAATAGTGGCTGGTTATTTGACAAATACTTGATGAACTAATCGTTATAGAGGTTACATATGACAAAGAATAACATTAAACATGCTCATTTGAGAGGCTAGAATGATTCACATTTTAACTCAGTACAAAGTTGAAACCACCGATGTACTATCAAAACAGTTGCCTCACTTTTCACTCAAATGAGCCATACTGTTTCAAAAAACTTGAAAACTCTCAAAGTACATGTTATTTTCACAGTTCACAATCCAGTTTATCCAAACACCAAATATTTGGTCTCTCCACACTTCATATTGTAGGGTGTGTGGCTAAATAACACCAAGCTGTTGGAATCAGGAGCTTTTTGGGAGGTCTGTCCCTTTAATTAACAGTGAGGGTGAGGCTGACAGCTGTGGTGGCAATGGGCGAGCCAATCACAGGTGCCGCGTGGGGCGCAGGGAGGAATGTGAGGGAGTGTTTGACAGAAGAGGCCATGTGCAGAAATAAGATGACAGGTGGTCGGACTGATCCAACGCCAGACTGCCAAAATGGGTTTTGCCGTTGGGAGTGTTGGAGAAACATGACAGTGTTAATGAAAATGGCAGAGTTTAAATGTGTTGCCCCACCCCCCCTTGGCAGCAGATCCCCACGGTTCAGAAAATGGGTTTAAATGAGCTGAAACAGAAATCAATGAAAGGCAGGTATTTTTCCAGCTGACCTGTGCTCTTATTTCAACTTAACTTTTTCTCAACACACTTTTCAGTCATGTCAGAATGGTTCCTGCGCCAGAAGTTGAGCTGCCTACATTCTCCCTGGGCCCCTCACAGCTTCCAGGAAGTAGAAGCAGACACTCACAGGTGCATCAATACAAGACTGACACATGCAAGCACACAAAACACACAAAGAAACTCTGTAAAGGCTTCAGGTGTCTGCAAGCCTGGAACCATTGTCTCGTTTTGAAGATGTGTTGAATGCTCCCTGACCCTCAGGTATTTCAATCATTTTGTCAGTAAAACTAGGTGAAAGATATTGACTCTAAACAGAAGAATATACAGAAAGTACCACTCAATAAAAACATACTACCTTTGGCTTTACACTGTTAATATTGAAGCTTTAATATGTAAGGGTAAGAGTTTTAATATTGCGTGTTGTAGCTAGTTTTAACTACTGGATAGACAGTTCGGTGGACTGGCTGCATGTAGTCACGAGATAAATCTGCAATGTCCTGACATGGTTCAAGATTTGGACTAAACCCAGTGATCACTGAGACAATTTGGTGAGAGATTAACGTGGTGCTGCTCTCTGTAGAAACACTGTGAAATTGTGGTTTTCACTGAACGTGATGTATACATTCTGTTGTGGAAAGCAGAACCATTTGCTCATCAAAGCTGGTGGAAAAGAAACTACAAACACAGCCATAATGTATGTTTTTGCGTTCACAACAATTCTACAAGCATTCTCGATATCCATAAAACAACAAAAGAGGTGAAAGCTACAAACCTCTACATCAACATTCACACAAACACAACAAGCATTCCCTGGGGTTAACAGACAGAACAAATGTGTCACATGGGCATGCGCTCATGTGTACCTTTTGGGTGGGCTGTCCTCTTTTTCTGTGATTCCTACATATCACTGCAGATGTTCTGAGTGTCAGCTAAGTTTCCACAGTGTTGCTGCTGTGCAAGGAGCCATGCATGCCGGGGCCTGCTCCTTAAACCTGCCATTTTGACAAACACAAAGGTGCTGCTCACCCAGGCTTTGTGCCGAGGATTAAAGGAGCAGAAATGCTCCGCAGCCACAGAGAGACACATTTGAAATTGCTGCTTCCGTTTTCTCATACACTGGCATATTTTGAAAAACATTGGATAAATGTCTTTGAGGGTGACACAGGACTGTCCCACGTGGAGCAGTGAAAGTATCGGCAGGGGACAATGATGTCAGGGAGTCTGCAGGAGTCCAAGAAGCAAAATCCAGCATTAGAGGTGTAATTCGCAAGTCACCATGAGGGAAATGCTTTGTGTTATTGGCAAATAATTTAGCTAGTCTGACAAGTTAAGGGTTTTAGAAGTGAGCTCACAGCACATTGCAAAGGGTGTCCAGTAGTTTCTAACTGGTTTCCACCGAAGAACAGCAGGAGCCATCAGGTCCAATCAGCTGAGCACACTTATGTAGTGTCTGCCTGAGAGCCGCAGGAGATGACTGGTGTTTGAAATAGTAGCAGAAATGGGCTGTTCCACCGTTAAACCGTCTTTATCTCAGCAGTCTTGAAACTTTCTCTGAGCTTTTAATTTTTGCTAAATTAATGATTTGCAGTTGTTCTCTCAGTTTAATGGAATGTGCACTCTTCTCTGTTTGATCGTTCATCAAATCTCTGATGTTTGTTTGCAAGAGGAGTTCTACAAAAAGAGCCACCACAGGGCACCAGTGATTAAGCAAGATCAAACACCGGTGTTGTCACTGCATGCGCTGCTGTCAGTTTAATGGATGATATTTAATGTCTTCGCCAAATAAACCCTTCCCTCGACAGATTTGCTTTGCTTTCAGTTGAGTTGATAAAAGCAAAAATCCAGCTGTATGGGTGTCAGCGGCTGTAGGTCGCTGTGAGGCCCGCCTGTGCTCATCTATGGATGTTCCAGCTCCCTTTTCATATGTCCTTCATGCTTTCTGTATCTGTCTAGGTCTTGCCTGTCTGGTTTTTATTGAAACAGTTTGCCGGTGTGGTTCCAAACGGATGCCTTAGAAGATTTATTTTTTTCTACCCTGCCATTGTGCAAAAACCATATTGGCTGACAGTTTCCTCTGCGAGACCAGGGCTTCAGCTCTTTGTCAGACTGCTGCACTGTGACAGGAGAGTTTGCAGGTGCAAAATGTAAGAAAGAAATAGACCAGCGTTATGAGGGGGGGGGGGCAAAATCCCCAGATGCTCATGACGTTTGAAAGTAATACAAATGAGCCTTGTGGGTGTTTTATTGAACGTGTTAGGGTCATAGATGAAAATATAAAACAATGCATCGGGGTATTTCACTGAAAGTGTTCTCTTTACTTCGGAAAAACTAAATACTGTCAATCAATACTGCTAAAATGCACCAGATGACAAGTAGGGGCACATTGTGCACTGGTGAGTTATTGGATTGGGAAACTACCAGAAATCAAGTTTATTGTCTAAAATAAGCAGAGTGCTCTACGAATATAGTAGTGACCGTTTGGCAGAAACACACCAAGTACACAGGTTTTAAAAATCTAGGTCAAATCAAAGCCTTCAATCTACCTTTTCATTTTGTGTCCTGGTGTTTATTTTTCAACGCATCCACTTTCCTTGTAGTCAGCACTCAGGTTTATTCTCTCGTGGTAGTGTTTTCCAAAAGGGGTAAAGATGGGTCTCAGACGAGAGACGCTGAGCATTTGACTGCTGATACCCTGGAATTTGCTGCAAAGATATAGTTGGGATCACAAGCGCAGATCACCTTACTGCAAAAAAAAGAGACTGATAGCAGCTGGAAAGCAAGTGAACATGTGTCAGCCATCTGGAAAAGTCTGCTAAACGCTATGCATCCTCTGTGCTGAGACAAAGGATTCATTTTACTTTATGAAAATACTTGTTCCCTCTTCTTTTCCAACACAGATGCAGCAGTCCGTTTTATTCAGTTACACAAAATACTGTAATCAATGCAACAAAATTGGGCATGAGTTATTCCCATTCTACAAATGATGTGCGGAGGCTCCATGTACTGGCTCTTGTGGCTCTAACTTGTCTAGAGACTATACTACAGTTCTGATTAGTCCAAACGTGCTCCAAGCGAGCTGCACCTGCTGCTGTCAAAAGCCGTTAGCTAAAAGCAGAATTTGGCAGCTCATAAGAACTTTATAAGAACAGCTACACCGGTTGCTCAGCCCTGAGCCCAACCATGAAAAACAAATCTTCATGGCCAGAGGGAAACTTTGGGTTGAATACAGATTCCAAGCCAAGCTCGAAACAGCCTAGCTCCTAGCCGTACACAAAAAATGGGTGGTGTCATAAAGTGTATTTCCATTCACCTGTTGATTAAGGCTGTGCATTTCTTAAAGGCTATGAAGTGAAAATATCATAATATTTTTTTTAATAACGGATTTATGTTTAGCTGTAAGGTGTAAGCATACCGCAAAATATAAGCCAGCCAAAAATGCTCATGTGTGTTTGTCCCAACCATAGACTATTAAAAGAGATGGATGCCAGTAGCTAACAGTCCCTTGCAAGGGTCACTCCCTAGGGCCTAGGTCACTTAAGGTTAGTCTTGAATTGACCTTGATCCCAATAAGCCCTGGAAAATAGGTTGGTAAGATGTGTATAAGGAAGGACCTGGGTGCTTATTGTTTTCTGGTAAGCCTTTTTTGTCTGTGTCACATAGCATCAGTTTTCTGTGTTCAGCATGTGACCCTGCATATAAACTGGCAATATATATTGCAGCTATTGGTTTAGCCTTGCCTAGCACTTAGTGACCACCATGACATGTGTATCTCCTCTGTCCGCTGCCTGTTTGTAAAAAGTGACCCACCTCTGTGTTTACCGGATGCTGCCACATTGTGCATCGGTTCACATTCTTTTGAGGCCAAATTGTGTTACTCATAAAAGGTAATCACAGCAGTAATCACTTGCATCAACACCTAAAAGCTACAAGGAACACACTTCCAGATTTTTCGACCTCGTATTTTATCTTGCAGAGGTTTGATTGCAGTTCAGTGTGTTGTCACACTGAATTACAAAATAAAAACCAAAAGCCAGAGCCACTTTAGCTGGGCCATCTTGTGTTTGTTGCCTGAGGCCTCCTCGACATGAACCCCAGTAAAGGCAATGCAGTGGTCTCATTAAAACGAATGAGGAAGACGCTTTTTTAACTGCAGTTTTATTTCAGAGTGAAGAGGGCCCTGAGGCTGGGGAAGCCAGTTATACTTGGACTGACTGGCCCTTCAGCTCATCCAGGTGTGCTTTGATATTCAGAGGATGGCTGTGTATTTTCTGCTTTAGCTACATCAGTTTCTAAATATTCTTCATCTCTCTGCTCATGCTGATTATTGCCAATTTGAAACCATGTCGATTCCCTCAAATGCTTAAATTAATTAGATCAATTAATTTTACATAAAAAAACAATTGATCACTGAGCAAATGCAAGTGACTGTGGCATTAATCTGTTGCCCATCCATACTAGAAGGGGTTTTCAAAAGGAAAATGGGTCAGTATTATTTCAAAAGCTCTGTAAGGAGTTTTAGGAGCTCAAAAACTCCATAGTGGGAAGGAGATCAGGCTTACTATATGGAGCAAGAGTGGTTTGTTTAAGAGCTACAGCTCCTCAGCTGTGCACCTCAGAAGTACAAGCAATCTCTTTTGAGTCTCTCTCTGGCTCCTCTCACCTTCAGTGAAGTCTAAGTGGCAGCTTCGGGTCTTCTCAGGTTGCTGGACATAAAAACCCTGTGCTAAATGGACTGCTGTGCTGTGTCCAATCAACTAACAAGAGGCAGCAGACAGCCTTGAGCTCTCCCACTGCCAGAGGCTTTAGGGGATATTTTATTTTTTTGTGAACTTGCAGCTCTTTGGAATCTGTGTACTTGGTATTTCTTTAAACATCTATTGTATTGATGTATTTTATGACTTTTAAAAAGTCTGTTTAATGTGCCTGCGTTAATCTTTAATCTAATGGTGTGTGCTGTGTGATATCACGTTTTGCTGTCATTGATAGTCTCTGTTACTGTGCCTACATGCCTTTTTTGGACTCTTTTTCTAGCCCAGGGCTAATTTGGCAGCTCAACATGTCATCGGGTGCACAGGTCAAGAATAGTGCATGCATTTCAATAGCACAACTGGATATAAATATCCATACGGGTGTTGCACACATTGCAGTGTCTGACACTGTGGTGAACAGTTGAATTAAGTGGATGTTAAGTGCTTTTTTTGATAAGATACACATACCTCCTTCCACTGTCTTTCTGAGCCAAAGGTGGAGATGATTTATGTACCTTGTCAGTTACAGTAACTGTATGTCAGGACATGTGATAGCGCTGGACAGAAGGTAACCTGCTTTACTGGATGTGCCATTTTTCATATCGATGAATTCATGCTTCGTCCTCACTTTGCTTTGATTGGCACAAATGAGGGGAAATGTAGACAATACATGGGCAAGTAGAGGCATACAGAGTGAGCCAGAGTTTTCCGTCATTACACATGAAAGACTTCATCATTCGCTTTCTCCCCCCCCCACCCCAAATATGGACTGTGATTGTAAAGAGGTTGTAAATCATTCCCTAGTACAATTGGAGTTTTATCACATAATGGCAGCACCTTGACTGAAATTAGCAGTCACAAATGTAAATCTTGACACACACTCTTGACACAATGTTCACAGCTGACAAAGAGTCAAAGACAGCAGCTTTATTTCTAAATTAAAACTTCACAGTTGTACATCATTACAATGAGGTTAAATATGTGGTGACTCCTACTACTCTCACTTTAATTAAAGTGCGAGGACTGGCCTGCGTGTTGAGACACAGGAGATAAAGTCAACGTGGCCTGAAGGCAAATATGACTCACTGATGTTATTCTGGCTCTGGCATTGAGATTTTTTTTTCTTTCTGAGTGGGGGTGGGCTCAAGTCTCCTCCTGTTTCATGACTTTTCACGAGCGCCATGCTGTGTGAGGTGTTTGCCACAAAGAGTCTGTCAGTAAAACATCAACAGCCTCCGTCATCGTTCCCCTGTTCTGCTAACACCTGACCAAACACCAAAAACCGTCTCCTCCGCCATGGCTGCGAGGAGGAGCAGCATGTGTGGCGCCCCACACCCGTTCAACTTTACTGTTAATTAACCTCATTGCATATTAAGCACAATCCTCGAGCTAAGACATCTACATTACAAATCAAAGTTTGGTGCTGGTTCAGCGCCAATGTTTTCTCCTCTTTTCCTTCTAAGGGTGTGATCCAATTAACCTGCTTCTGTTGCAACAGTCGAGACAGAGAAATCACAGTATCATTTTACATATAAAGATCAATAACAGAATCATTTAGCCGGTGGGGGAGAGGGCCGTCTCAGAGGGCTGGGGATATCTGCAAGTCTTTTTCCTGTAATTACACGTCCGTTGGCTCCTCTATTAATCTGCACCTAAAGCACTGACATTTCAGCAGCTCATTAATGAACCACTTCACGGAGACGGAGTTGACTACAGTGCTGTACGGGGATATAAACATGGACGACACTCAGTGCCGTGGCCCTGCTGTCTTCAGTAACAATATAAGAAACATTTTTCAAATGTTTGGAAGCATCTAATGGGGAATGGCTCCTTCTCTGGCCTGACAAAGAGATAGCATACATCTTAATGAGTCTCAGAGTAATGAGCTCTTTCAGCAAGCGCTAAATTCCACTCTTCAATGGTTTTAAAGAGACTATAAATATTTCACCATGGAAATGATCCCTTTTTCTGGGGCCTGGAATTGCATATTCGTTCTCCTCTGCTGGGGGAGGATGAAATTATGCTCTTGGATGGACTGTCCTAAAATTTTATCCAGCAACTAATTAATGGTAATGGTTCATAACCTAGATAAGACTGCCACTTCACACTGCAAATACAATATAGCTTCAGTGCACAGATATTGGGAGACATGTCTGAAAGAATGAAAAAAGGGGAAAAAAATGGGGCGAGCGGTGGGATTTGTAGCAACAGCTAGCTTGGCAGAAGGTCTTCAGATTTTAAAGAAAGAGCAACAATAAACAAGACCCATGAAAATCTTTCCAGCCTATGGTCTGATCATTTTGAAAATTAAAAAAAAATTGAGAACATTTGGAACCTACAGCAAACTGTATTGTCCCTTTCCCTAATCCACCTCCCTTCACCAACCTTTATGATAATCTGACCAGGAACAAACATACGCCTATGAAAACTTTACCTCCTTGGCCAAGGTAATAAATGTGAAATATTTGCCTCTTGTAAGCAAGAGCAAAAATCACATGGATCAGACTCCCTGCGCTGCTTGAAGATAAATAGCTTATTCCTGTTTCCCCCACTGCATGAATGCTGCAGGGAGATTTTTGGCTGCCAATAAATCGTCCGCACCTGCATAAACTGCAGCAGCTATTGTGACAAGATGGGACAAAGGGAGCTGGGCAGGATGTAGCCTCATGCAGCTGTGCACACAGGACAACACTGCAGGACACTAGTAAAGTTCAACAACCAAGGCAGAGAGAAGCCGAAGCATTGAAAGGCCTGTGAGGAATCCAGGCTGCTTATTTTGCAGCAGCCTGACACTGGAAGCATTCACCTTTGAATGAGCATTATGCAAACAATCAGCAAGAAGACTGTGAATCATCTTGTTCTGATAAACGTCTACATTCTGCCTGTGCCTGTGTTATCATCACCCTGCATTTACACAGGTCAGGGATGGATACCCAGAGTTTGGATGGAGGGCAAAACACCGGTGGAGATAGGAGGCTGTTCCAAGACAAGAGAGCGGGGCTGTATCTCTGCAGCACAGAGATTCAGTATTTCAGCCAGAGGCAAACTAAACACAGAAGCTCAGACCATGAACAATACAGTGGGTCTCTTAATATATGAGTCTTAAATTTCCATAATAGTCCCGTAGAAGAAATGTGATTTACAATTTTAATTCCAGTTTAATTGGAGTACCTATTATTATTGTTTTATAGAATGCAAAACAAAAAACACAACTGACAGTGAGGACAAATATCGGCATAAAGCCAACATTTTCATTATGTCAGGCAATGATTACTTGGGAATTACTATAAATGAATAGCCCAAAATGCATTTCACATATTGCAGAGTTGACACTGTCTAATTTTATATTCATAAAGTGAGCATTTAGATAGTCCTTGACTTTTTTGCAGAGAATTTCAGAGGCAAGAAATTAAAAAAGGCAGCTGTTTTATTGAGATAAGCCACAGTTTGTTTTTTTTATGAATTTATATAGCATTTTGAATGCTAATGGAGTCATGGCTGCTCACCAGCATGTTTTCTTAAACCCTGTCAGGTGCAAATTGTGAAGATCATTCATGGTCTGAAACACTTATTCACCTGCTAATGTTGGCTTGATGCGTCTTGTCCTTTATTGAGATGGCTTATGTTTAGCGGCCGAGCTAATTATTTGTCTCACAGTCTGTACACACGCTGTCTAGTTTGGTCCATGTCTGGAATTAAACAGTGCGCATAATTCTCACTGGACTGGAGTCTGGCGTTTGAAAAAAAAAAAAAAAAAAGAATAAAAAGGGGAGAGAGAAGAAACTCACCTTCTCTGTTTAAATCATGAAAGGAGAATCTGTAATGAGGTTTTATACATTCAAGCCCAGTCCTCTGTGAGCACATACAGGCCAATTTGCAAGCTTCCTGCATTCAGATCGTTTCTGACTGTGGCAGTAATTCCACGCAGTGTCTCAGCCCCACATATCACCTCTTAATAGAATTTATTGAATTCATGCTCACACCTTACAAAGACGCTTCTGCTGCTGGATGGCACCTCCCCCTTCTCTTTACATGCCTGTCATGTACACAAAACACAAATCTGAGTCTATTTGTACTTCACTGAATATCAAGGGACTCGTACTGGTTAACTGGGACACATTTGTCTCATTTAACTGTGCAAGAGAGAAACCTGTGGTGGTAACAGACGGTCAGTTTAACACTATGATCTTCAGTCATGTTCAGTGCAGCTAGTGAAGTGTGATAAATGTCTTTAAGGTGCAAATACCTCATCAGCAATATAATAGTCCACACCGAGGTTCATGTAGAGCATGTATACCTGAATGGTATTACTCGCTGTTTAACAGCCTGGAGTTTATTGGCCTGTTATTTAGCAAGATAGCGCAAGACCTACATGACGGGCTTCCATGAAACATGGTGGAGGGCTATATTATGGGTCAGAGAGGAATCCATCTTATTTTAGTTCCAATACGCATCAGGGGGTAGAGCAGGGATTTTAGTTTCCCTTCTTAATTTGCCATCCTGTTTCTAATTAATTAAACTTAAAACTTAAATGTCATCCTTTTTAATCTGTGTTGGATCTTTCATTTTATATAATCAAAACATACACAACAAGCAATAAGATCAAATACTGCTTAAACACTTTTTGTGTTGTGCTGCTAAGAAAATCCAATTAATCGCGAATTTGTCGCTTCTTTAATAATCCTATTATTGTAGATTAGAATAAAGACAATTTTATTGATTCATTCATTCACTGTTTGATCATTAAGAAAATACGGCAACATTTAGGAGTAAATTGCCATTACACATTTTAAACAAATTTAGACATCAGAATTAACATTTCGATTTCAGGTGACACAAGATCACGAGCATTGCGGCACTAAGAGGCACGACCCCAGGACGAGCTAATTGTGATGCCTCTAAAGTTCAAATGTCAACTGAAAGGTCAACGAGAGCTTATGATGTTTACTGCTCCTGTCTGACTCAGAGATATCATCACTGACAAGTTCCCCACATCTCATCCACTCCCTGCATGTGCACATGTATAATTTATTGATTTAGGGGAGAAAAATGCCAAGCCACAATTTACTTTGGAGTACGCACAGCTTGTGATTATCTGAAGAAATAATAAAAGTTGAATGACTCCTCTGTATCCATCTGCACTCCATGTAGGTGGCTCATGATCAACCATGATGCAAAATCTTGCAATTTACTGTAAAGCAGGGCTGAGAAAAGTTAGAGGAAAGGTATTTTTTTTCTTTTTCTGGACGTATTTTTTTCTGTCTCAATATGACTGTTTAATTTACTGAGTTTTTATGATGGCGTAAATCACAGGCTACCAGAGGAAATCACAGAGCGCCTGAGGGGCGAGCATTACTGAAGACTTCTTTCATTTCTTGCTATAATAGTTAAATGGCCTTCACTGATTTGTTCTGTAAAATGAAGCAGAAATTAAACTGCAACACTCTGGCACACAGGAAAAAAAAAAAGCCAAGCGTAGTATTAATCCAGTGTTATGTAAAGCGGATCTGTTGTGTTAACTCGCCATAATACCTCAGCAAGGCAGCGTCCACACCAGCTGTGTTTGAGATGGGGCCTGCATCCGGCACCTCTGAAAAACCATTCTTTTCACACTGGGGCGTCACTCTTTCATGTTCCTCCGTTACATGGATGTAAAATATGCTGCCTCTCAGTGGCCATCTGGAGAGGGCAGGTCCGAGCTGTGATAGTAAACGAGTGGATCACAGGGGTCAGCTTCTTGCTGGATGCCCAGGAGGGGTGGTGTAGCGTGACATCTCCGGCCAGTAGCTGCATGGAGATAAATAAGATCTACAGAGCAGCACTGGCCTAAATAGGAGTGGAAATGACTGACAGGTGGTTGTTTTTTTTTTTTTTATCTCGGCATTTCTGTTCTCGCAGTCTGGCCAGACAGAGTCTGAACCCCAAAATCATGCTGCTTCTCCCCCCCTCCCCTGGCGTGATGGATTTTCCTGATCACTGAGAAACTGGAGCAGAGAGAACCACTTAGGCGTTGCAAAGCAGTGGAGGCTTGAAAAGGCTGGAGAGGAAGGGGGTGGGGGTGGGGGTGTTTTCCTGCATATATACAGTCTGATCCTAAAACACAGGTGCAGCCTTCCATGCAGCTTTTCAACATTACCCCACCCCCGTCCCTCCACCTCCGCTCTGCTGCAAAGTGTTTGTCCATCTGATCCTCCATTAAATCCTGATTATTTGGGATTTGTCTTTGTTTTACCCCCTGAACCTGTGATTTGCAAAGATGAGCAACTGCTGGTGATCATGTCAACCTGATGACGGAGAAATTAGTTGGCAATCACTGTTGGAAATTAATAAAGCAACCTGCACATGAAATTGTTTTTTTTTTTTTTTTTTTTTTTTCAAATTGCTGTCACCGTCTCATTACGTGGATCGGTAATTTATTACTTTGTTGTTTTTCAAACGCTTGGAAGATTCTCAGTGGATTTTCATTCCACAATGTGCAATTATAATAAAGGCTTCCTCTTCTGTCTATTCTTACCTTACTAGACTGTGTGTAACACGAAATATTAGTCAATGTAAAGTAAAATAAAGGCTGAAAGAGACTATAAGATACATAGACTGTATTGATCCCATGTGGAAAATCCGGTTACAGCAGCAGATAAGCATTTATTAAAATAAAATAGAAGTGCAGAGAATGTGTCTTACATAATATACAACCTATAATATACAATCCATAATATACAATCACTGCAGATGGAAATATGCATGAGTACAATACAGTGGCCCTGGATACACAAACATAAACGATGAAGAAAGGAATCTTTGGTTTCAAGTGAAGCAGCTTTAGATTGTTTCCCTTAATTTTCCATAATAAAAAAGTGTAGTGTAAAAGTCAGTGTTGGCTTGCTGCAGTTGCACTGCAGGATGTCTCCTCTCGAGGAGAAAGAGAGAGAGAGAGAGAGAGCCCAGTGGAGATGATGGGGGTCTCAGCTGAGATTTGGGGGCTCCCAGTGGCGTCACGCAGAGCCGATCATTGTCTGTCTCACACTTTCTAACAAGCCATTTCACAACATCCAGACAGCGGACCGCAGCAGCAGCGGCGGCGGCGGCAGCAGCTTCACCCTCGGGGCATTTTTCCCCCACTCTTCCTCCTCCTCTTCCTCCTCCTGGTCTCTCTACCCGACGTCGACCATAACTAACAATTTGGATTCCACGCGCGGATGACAGCAATTAGTGGACTTAACCTATATGTCCGATCGAGTGATCAGCCGCACGAGTTGAGCCATGGCTGAGGAGGTGTAGGGGTCCGCCGGGTGCACGCAGCGAGAGAAGTGACTGAGTGAATGAACTGAGACAGAGACACACTTTCAATTCTCAGACTCGCAGAGAAGCCGATCGCTGGACACCATGTACACGCTGACGGATTTGACGCCCAGGGAGAGACTGGGTGCGTTGGATTTGGGATTACTGACACACACAGGACGCGTTTTTTAAAGACAGAGA
Source organism: Pseudorhombus dupliciocellatus (assembly GCA_016785235.1). NCBI lineage: Eukaryota > Metazoa > Chordata > Actinopteri > Pleuronectiformes > Paralichthyidae > Pseudorhombus > Pseudorhombus dupliciocellatus. The sequence goes on from JAFBJW010000038.1 coordinate 1,170,675, forward strand.
GGGGGGGGATCGCTTTCCTTTTTTCTTTCTGCTTCCTCCTGGTTCCTGCAGGACTCCAGAGTCGCGCAGAGCCCATGCAGTCACCAAGGTGGGTTTGTTTCACACTTTCACCGACACTGTGTGTTCACGTCAGATCTGTGTCCTAGAATCTGTCCCTCTGCTTCTTTACCAACTTGATCTATTTGAACTATAACAGTTTCCAAAATGCGATCGAATGTAAAATTAATTCACCGGACCCAATTCAAAAGGATGCGGTGCCATTTGATCGATCATATTGTCAGCCCGCCTGTCCTCACTGTGTAAAAACTGCTGATCTCATCTGTCACGAAGTAAAAAAAAAAAAAAGGACCATCTTCTTCACAACAGACTAACACGCCTCCTAATGCCTGCTCCATTTCACACTTTAATTGGACCACTAATTGCTCCGGCGGCTGTACCGAGGCCTTGTCGGTGTCCATATAAAGTTCACGTCTAATGACAGGTTTGGTTGTCCTCCTAATGCCATGTGCGTCTGTGACATGGTTGGAGGTTTTCATATCAGAGCTCACATCAAGCGCCATCTGTTGGAGGCGAGGAAGCTGGTGTGGGTGACTGTCAGAGGCAGAGGCACGGCAGTGGTGCTCTGTCAGCCAGGGGACATGGAGCGGCCATAGCACACACTTTAGTGCATATTTAGAAAAACGCCTTTGGCAGGTGATGGTGAGAAGATATAACCTGAATGGTTTGCTTTTCAAATCTCATTGGTAAAAGTCAATCAGCTCAAAGCGATCAGGCGATGAACTGACACTTAAGATGCGAAAACACAGCTGAGACGTGTAGGCCTGATGAAAAAAGGGCCTTGCAACCTCTTACAAATATGATCAAACTGGCGATATGGATATTAATGGACATATAATGGATGACACTCACATAGCTGCAGCTGATAACATCCAGAGTCTATAAAATGTCAGAACATAGCAATAATGCAGTTTATCTCAGCTCAGAGGTGACGTGTTAAAATTGGTCCTTTTGTCCAAGAGTTCCCTGAAAAAGCCTGAATCCAAACTTGTTCATTTCTGCAGTGAGAGAGAAAATAATCCTTCCACTTTAGAAGCTGGAAGCAGAAAGTCTTTGGCCTGTTAATCTTTGATATGACTGACTGAGCTGATTACACTGATTATCAAAATAGCTGCTGAATAATTTAAAGCTGACAGTAAACACTAATTAGAATAATGGAATATCTGTGGGGAGAGTAAGAAATAAAAAGAGAAAAAATGGGTGGTAGACTTGAAAATGAATCCATTAAGCACAACTAATTAATGTTGCTGGTCTTACTCTCATTTGGTAGATGAATGCAGTCATGTGTCTGCTCGACACCAAATATATGAGAATACTGTGATAGTAGAAAGGACAAATAAATAGTAAAAATGACTAATGACTGAAAAACCTGCCTTTTTAGGCCGAATGCCATCTGTCATCTGATTGTCGTCATGAGGCCAAACCCAGATTACAGATTATAATTTTATATTCTACCATTGTCTGTGAAGCCAGAGCAACAGGTGAACACAGTTGGTCTGAAGCTATCCCCGCCATCTTTTCTTCACTCTGAGGTCCTCCTGCCAGCAGCCGAACAGCGCTTGGATCAGCCCCACTCAACAAAACGCTTTACGACATTTTAATTCCTCACTTTGCTTCTATGTCCACACTGCCTGCCGCTAGACGCCAAAACACATTCCACGGCCCATCAGAACATATCAGAGCAGCTTTACACCTCCCAGCTGCAGCCATTGCTTTCATTAGAAGAGTGGCTGGTACACATTGGAGCTGGAAATTAGTCTGAGCAGGGGCCACCCCCGTTGAAAGCATGCGTAGACTCACACCTCATTGTGCACAGCCATATCCATCATCCAGGAGAGGGACAGTATTCACAAAGACATTCACCGCTCGATGGAAAACTACTGTACAGTACCAGCCACAACCTGACCTATACGCAGCCACGCGTCTGCTAGTGTTTGGCTTTAAATGGCAGGCAAAGACAGCAGCAATGTGCCATTTGCACAAGTGAATGCTGATCAAAAGGAGGGGCTGCTGTTGCTGCTGGAGGAGGGGATGATCACCAGCTTTCCTGGGAGTGGATGGGGGGGGGGGGGGGGGGGGGGGGGTAAAAGAAATAAAATTTATATTTTTTATTTTATATAGCACCAAATCATAATATACATTATCTCAAGGCACTTTACAGGCAAGGTCAAGTCATTAAAATAATGTAAACACAGAGAGAACCAACGATTCCCACAATGAGCAGCAGTTTGGAGACCTGAGGAAAAACTCCCTCATTAACTGAGAAACCTCCAGCAGAACCAGGCTCAGTGTGGACGGACATCTGCCTGGACCGGTTGGGGTGGGCAGAGAAAAAGAGGGAGGAGAGGAGAGTGGAAGCAAACGGGGAGAAAAGAGAGTGATAGTGGGGAGGGGAGGGGGGAGAGAGGCAATAATGACAGTAATAACAACTGCAGGTGAGAGATACTGTACCTGAAATGAAAGAGAAAAGAGAGCAAGCGAGGAACTTAGGTAAAAGGAAAAAGTGACAGAAAGATAGAAGCTGTTAAAACAACATCCTGCCCTACATAATACTGATGTGAAGTTTAATGAATAGATAAATATATGTGGGACGAGGCAGAGAGAACAGCTCTGTCAAATCATCATCAAAGTCTGTCTATAATTATACTGGCCAAAGTGATTTACAGTCTGACGTGACAGCTCATAGTTAGGAGGTTCAGTTTCACATATTACGGTAAATTCAAGGTTGTAGCTGACTGTGTGAATACTCAATTTAAAACAGATATTATGACTGATGGATCATTCCAATCCCTTGAATCAGCAGGGGTGGCATCTGCCTGCTAGCTCCTCCATGTAGGACGACACACTGCGTATTCTGGGGTTTGGGACCGTTACCAAAAAGCGATGCGAGGACTCACTCGTGAAAGCTCAGTTTCCAGACACGTTCCGGACAAAATGGTGAAATAATTGAGAGTGAAAGTAATCGTCAGTTGTGGCCTCTTTATTTGATTGTGCCACTGAAAGTTTGAAACCCAAGACTTGTCATGTTGTAAGGTCTCCACTTATCTACATTCAGTCTGACATGTTTGGTTTGGTTGGAAACTAAGTTCTACATTACATTTTTAAGTGAACTCATGTGGACTGGAACAAAGTTCGGCCTCTGAAGCCTGAGCTAGCCCCGGCCCTGTGGCTGGAGGCTAGTTTGGCTTGTAGCCACCATTTTAGGTCCGTGTGAAAGGGTTAAATCTGGGTTAAAACCGGCAGAATGAGCCGTGGCATAACGAAGTAAAGACGGGTTGTCATGCCACAGGAGTAAAGGTGTAGGTTCCTCTTCACTAGAGGGAGGACACTGGCTCTCAATGCCCGGGCTGGGGCTCTCCACACTGCGGTTATTGTTGTGATTCTTAGCGGCCGACGAGCCCTTTCTTTCGCGGCGCTGCGGTCCGCCACTTGTGGGTCGTGGAGACTCGGCCGGTCCGTCGAACGAGTCTCCACATTGAGGTGTAATTTGAAACTGGTGGAGGGGGGTCTGAGGGCTGGAGGAGCCGCCGTGATTGGCTCAGTGTGTGCGCTGGCCCCACAGAGGCTGCACCTTCTCGTTGCTCCGTAAAAGGAAGCTCGTTTCCCCGGGTGCCTCACACACCGAGCCTCGGCGAGCTAACTCGGCTGTAGCCGCGAACTTCCCCAACTCTTGCACAGCGAAATAAAAAAAAACAAGCTCTTACCTCGGTAGTGATGAGAGGACGGCGCGGACATCTTTTATGGACTTGTTCTCTCTGTGAGTTTTCCCGATCCGGACCTGGGCGGCTCTAACTCTTCTCCTCTGTCCGTCCTTCATGCGGTCTGTCCAGGGAGAGGAGTGAAGCGCGACCCCGAGCTGGATGGATGGTTATGGGGAAAAGAGGAAGACCCTCGGCGCTTGAAGTGTGCAGAGTCCTCGCCGTCTTTCTCTCACTCTTCCCTTCCGGTAAGAATCGACCTTTTGGACAGATGAAATATTTCTTAAGCATTTATTAATGTTTATGACAGATTTAAGTTTGTAAATCTTCACGTAGTCAACACGGTTAACAACCAACTGCTTGTATAATGGTTTTTATTTACCATTTTCTGCTTTCTCCAGTCACATTTTATCCACCGAATTATTTTTATTATATCCAATTTAACTGGAGTTACTTTCCTTCACCTCAAATTGAAGAGTGTTTGCTAAACTCCTGAAAGTTGCATATATTGAGCAAAATCGAGCCAATTCCCCGCAGTAATCTGCTGGAATCCCACCAAACTCAATGCAGAAACCAGCGAAATGTATTAGATTACTGAGATTTAGTGCTTACAGGAGCAGTGGTGCAGAAAAGCTTTGGAAAATCTGACAAATGCCTTTTTTAAAAAGTGAACATGTTTGTCATTGTAGAGCAAAAGTGTGACAGCCTGAAAGCAGTTTATCATGGTCTGATGATGTATTTTATTTTGGAGAAGCACTGAGGGGCCTTTCTTGCTGCTGCAGCTCTCCTGCTCTTGTTTTGTTTGGGGGGGATGGGGCCTGCCTCAGTATTTCACTTCAGCTCCTTGAGACCAACTTTTGTTCCATGCTGCAGTTTGGTCAAGCGTGGAATTGCATGTTTAGGTGTTTGAATTGTTGCCAGTGAAACGTAAAGAAGCTTCTTCTTTTTAACGAGCAGATCTTTGGAAAGATGCACAGCGTTGTCACTGCTGATATCAGGATAGAAACGCACGTCGTTTTGTTTGAATTGACTCTATTTCCTTCTCATTTGAGCCCACACTGAGCCGCATTCTGCAATGGAGACACTTCATTCACTCACCTTGCACGTTTGGCAAAGTGTTATCAGTTTCCCTCTTAAGTCACTCACCGTCAAACAACAACAAGATAATGTGCCGATAGCTGAGATGGAGATTGGTTTATAGCCTTCTATCAGATGGGTGGTAAAAGAAACGGCGGTGTGAGGTTTGGAGAGAGCGCTGCGGCGAAGCTTTGAGGAGGGATATTGTTTAAAGTGTGACTTCAAAGTGTTGATCCGCCCCCCCCCCCCCCCCCCCCCCCCAGACGCAGTGGGAGAAACTTCCTACTGCCCCGTTTAAATAAAAGCCATATTAGTCAAAGGTAATGCTAGTCAAACACGGTGGCGCAACGCAGCATCCTGGGAAATATTTGAAGAGCATTGGCGTGCAAAGAATTGGCCGGATGTGGCGTTTCAACAACAGTCAAGCCGCTTTTATTATCTCAAAAAGGCGTAGATAAGGATCCACGATGGTATTATTACTGCTTCATAAACCAAAAGTCACAAGGTGTGAAAGGGAAGTAACCTTCCCTACAGGTTGATCTCAAGAAGGTTCACACCTGCTTTCTTAAGATAACAACTTTATCTACAAAAGAAAAATCGATTTTATTTAAAACATGTTAGTAGTGCTTAAACAATAATAAATAAATAATGAAACAGGAGTGGGAACGGAAGACTAACTATCACTATCACGACCCATGATAACGATAATATCATATTCTGTGGTAATGGATATGAGTATAGACAATTACAATTACAAAATGTCCCTAAAGAGGTCCAGGACTGGAACCTTATCGTCTATGGTACTCCATTTACAAAGACTGATTCGAGTCAAGCTTAGTTAGTTAGCTTAGTTAAGCTTAGCTTAGGGGAACAGAAATAGAATGAAGTAGGTGGCGGCAATGCAACTATAAACAGGATGCCAGCCCCCAGTCAAACCAAACTACCGTGTGAATAATTTGAGTGAAACCAGCATCTGTAACTGTGCGTGTCTTGTTCCTTCCTCACAGTGAGTCTGCAGTGCAAGATCCTCAAGTGTAACTCTGAATTCTGGGCCTCGAACTCCGGACCAGAGGAGGAGTTTTGCACGGCGCTGCGGGCGTACAACAGCTGCGTACGCCGCACCGCACGCACCTGCAGAGGTGACTTGGCGTACCACTCCGCCCAGCATGGCATAGAGGATCTAATGAGCCAGCATAACTGCTCCAAGGAGGGGCCCACATCCCAACCACGGGCCCGGACGCCGCTTCCTCCCCCGGCGCCTCCGCTCCTGCCTGACAGCCAGGAGCGCTCCGACGGCCCGGAAGTGTGCCACTATGAGCGCAGTCTTCCCCGCAACACGTCGCCGCCCAACTACACCCACTGCGGCTTCTTCGGAGACCCGCACCTCCGGACGTTTGGAGACGACTTCCAAACGTGTAAGGTGGAAGGAGCCTGGCCGCTCATTCACAACAAGTACCTGTCTGTTCAGGTGACCAACACTCCTGTGGTGCCCGGGTCTCTGGCCACCGCCACGAGCAAGGTGAGGAAATGACCGATCGATGACTTGTCTTCAGTCCACAGTGGTCATCTGCTGAACGTTTTCTCCATCAGTCAGGGGTTTTTTTCTGGACAAAGAAAATTCAGTCAATCAGTGGTGATTGAAAAGCAGCAGATTTGGACATTTGAGAAGCACCACAGCTGGTAATTATCGATCAGCTACCCGGTTAATCAATCGTGCTCTTCAGAGGGATTCTGCAGCCAGCACGATGACTCATTAACCATTGCAGCTGTTTGTCAAAGGGAAAAAAAAGGCCCGTTTGTTGGTTCCAGCTTCTGAAACGTGGAGTTAATCCCTGCTTTCTATCACTGTCTGTTGAACATGCTGAATATTCAGACACAGAAAAGCGCTTGGAAGACTTGTGGTCGGGGCAAATTGAGAAAATGTTTCAAAATGTCGGACGTTTTCTCGGCTAAACTCGATCTGCCATGAAAAGAATCTGCAGTTTGCGTCCAAGCTGCTGTGATTCCTCCCGGGTCTGTCAGTGATTTAGGTGATCTCACAGTTTTCTGTTAATTTTAGGTTCTGTCGGTGCTGCAGCAGAAATATAAGTGCGTGTGTCATGCGTGTTCCTTTCATGTGGTGGGACCGGGAGAGCGGCTGCGGGCCTGGCGCTCTGTCAGACCGTGGACTCTGGTTAGTGTTTGGATGAGTTCCATCACGACAGATGAAGAAGCCCAGCCTCGGCACAATTGCGGCGATCTTGGGGGCTTCGTAAACGAAGCGTTGGTGTAATAACAGCGGCGCTGCATCAGACACGCTGCTGCTCCTCTTCTCTCGCTGTGGACAGCCGGGGCTGATGCTTGGCCTACTTAACGGCGGATCCACGTCGGACACCGTGAGACGCCTGCACAGAACCATAGACGTTTTCTTTCGCGGGGTTTTCTGCCGTGCATGCCTCATCATAATATGTTTGTTTTATGGTACGTTGGCTTGTTTGGATTAAAAAAAAAAAAAAAAAAAGCTTTGACAAAGAAATTGGAGTATTTGCTTTTAGAAAATTAACTTAGACTGTCCAGTTCTGGCAAAGTTTGACAGCAGTGATTGTGGCCCTCAGTCACTTTCCACAGCATCAGAGCATTTAGTCTGAGACTTTGTCCCTAATCGCATTCGTATAATTATCTGTAATCAAGCTTTCTTAATGACGCTCTATTAAGCGTTCATGTTGTGTTTTTTTTCGCTTTAAAGTAATGAGATTTTTATTCTGCTGTTCTTGGAAACAAATGAGACGTTTCTTTTTAAGGATCTTGATTCTGGACAAAGGGAAAACAAAGCAGCAGCCAGAGCCACCTGTGCAAACACGGCCCTTCTGGTAAAAGATCTGCATTTATAGAGCGGCTCTGTGTTGGTAAATTGCTCTTGCTGCAGCAAATAAACCAGTCTGGTTATTTCTGTCTATGGAGGGATAATGGTGGAATTTTTCTTTTGTTTGTTTTCATTAAAAGCCTTAAAAACATGAACTAGATCCAAAAACAGAAGTCGATGTAGGCGGGGGAAGGTTAGTGGAGAGGAGAAGGAAGCCGGAGCTGAGGAATGGCCGAGTGCTCTTCAGGCTGACCCCTGTCCTCTGTCTCAGAGTCTCCGCACCATCCTGGTGTTGCTGCTCTGACAATGGCCCATTGGTGTCCCGATGAAACCAAGCTTGCGGAGTCCTGACCGGTCTGACTTAATTAGCTGCAGAGTATATCGCTCTGTCCTGGCCCCTCGCCACTCCCTGGAGCATAGTTGTGGGGTTCACAGGCAGGTTTTTCAGCTCTATGAATAGATCGTCTTTGTGTCTGCATACTGAGGCCTGATTTTACATGGCCGGGACTCATGTTTTTTGAGGGCGTTTACTTTGGCGTCCCCCCCGTGTTGAGCTGAAATGTGACACTTAGGGTAGATGGCACATACTGCACGGGCTCGTCAATGCAAAATCTGTTTACTACGATTCCCTCTGTGAGAGAACGACTCCTCGGGTTTGAATGACGTTTCTCCCTCCTCCCGCAGCTCACGATCATCTTTAAGAACTTCCAGGAATGCGTGGACCAGAAGATGTACCACGCGGAGACGGACGAGCTGCCAGGCGCGTTCGCGGACGGCTCCAAGAACGGCGGCGACCGCCACGGAGCGAACACGCTGCGCGTGGTGGAGAAGGTTCCCGGGCAGCACGTGGAGATCCAGGCCCGGTACATCGGGACGACGATAGTGGTGCGTCAAGTGGGCCGCTACCTCACCTTCGCCGTGCGGATGCCGGAGGAAGTTGTGAACTCGGTGGAGGAAGGCGACAACCAGGACTTGTACCTGTGTCTTCACGGCTGTCCCGTCAACCAGCGCATTGACTTCAGGAACTTCAGGGCAGCGGAGGCCCACGGCGCCGGCAGGACCAGGGGCGGAGCCGGGGCCGGCGGCTTCACCTACCAGTCTGCAAAGGCCAAGTGCAAAGAGCGTCTCCCCGTGGAGGATCTGTATTTTCAGTCGTGCGTGTTTGACCTTCTGTCCTCCGGGGACATCAACTTCACCATGGCAGCCTACTACGCCTTCGAGGACGTAAAAATGCTCCATTCAAACAGCAACAGATACCACATCTTTGAAAACGATGCTTTTACGAGAAACGCAGCTGAGCTGGGCAAAGATGCACGCCCTCTCCTCCTCCTCCTCCTCAACCTGCTCGCCGTCTGGTTGTGGACTGAGTGTTTCACACTTCAGCTATAGTCCTGTTTCAACAACGATATCCTCAAGGTGTATTTGTCTGTGAGTGTTTGTACCATCGCTGTGTTGTACATCAGCTCCCCTCCCCTGCTCTGGTCCCCGTGACCCGACCTGGGGCTCGCCGGTCCGCCCGTCGCTCCCCTTCAGTAGTAGCTGTATCGTCATGTCTCGACCGCAGTCTAATAACAAGATGGACTCCGTCTATCATCACGTGTATTTAACTGCTTCGTGGGACCGGGTCTTTGAAGAGAGCAGCGGTGAGAGAGAGAGCCCAGCTACCCCCAGAGCTCAGGATATCCACCTGGGATTAAATCCCCGCATTCTCACCGGGGCTGCATGCCTCTGGGAAGCCAGACAAGATGATCTTTTGCAGAAAGAGGAGTTTGCTGATCCTCCCTGCCTCCCTCCCCCAGATCCCCCTCATCGGTGCCAAGCCAGCGAAGCTCTCCGTGGCTCATGTGGCGAAGCAAGAGGACCTGACAGGGGCTTTTGTTAACCTAAGGCCAGAAGCAGCTCTATGTTTGATTAGTTTCCAGCTTTGGAAAAGCCTGAGCCTTGTGGAGGAAGCACTCAAGCCAAAAGGATGTCAGAGCAGCGTCTCCAGTTGTCTGCTGTGGAGATTAATGGGTCATATTATTAGGTTTTCTCTGTGTGCGTGTGAGTGTGTTTGTGCCGAATTCAGCGTCTGTGGTTAATTTTGTGTGTTTGCGGGTGCAATGAGATAACAAACCTCCAGCAGAAGAAACGAGTCCCGCGTCTTGTTTCTGTCGCAACCCAGCAAACTGGACTCTGGCAGCCGAGAGGCGGGTCTCTGAGTCTGAGGGGGGACAGACAAAAGGATTCCGTCTTCATGTGTACGTCGCTCCCAGCGTCACGCAGCTCTTCCCTTCTGATGCGTCGATCAGACAGTGTTCGTGTTTTCAAATCTGTAATGTGAATGTAGCAACAACAACAAAAAAAAAAAAAAAAAAAGCATAAGGACAAACTTAGTTAAGGGCACTAAGAGCGTTAACACAGCGCAGGTCAACCATGACACGTGAAGTCTACTCTACCATTTCAAGTACCAGTGACGTCGACACTGAGCGTCCGCGCTGTAAAGACGTCACCTCCAGTCAGTTTAGTGTTTCTACCGACTTCCAGTGAGATGACCTGACTGCGGTTAACGCAGTAAATGATAAGCATATGTCTGTAGATGTGATTTTGTGGCTTAAATCATTGCCAAAGAACAAGCCCTCGTGCCAACACTTCCTCACAAACGCTCTCTTTCCGTCTCAAGCGGTTCACACTAAGGGAAGAGGTTTTTTCGTGCTAAATAACTCGTGTTTGTGGGTGAATTTGTGGTGCACATAAATATGACAGAAATGCGCTGTAAAGGCAGAATTTCTGTTTTTTCAGTCTCACCTTTTTCTGCTTTTCTTGCAATTCGCGATCACGCTCGTCACCGCGAGAGGTTTTCATTCGAACTCTGCCTCCCGACGCCGGCCAATGTGTAAAGTCGTCCCTGTAGATGCTGTGACTGCTCGGGCACAGTTAGACGGTCATTCATCATTTTACACTGAAGTATTTGGCAGTCCTTACTACTGCTATTTGGAATATGTACTGGTGCAGTTTGACAAACATAAAAAAAAAGAAAAATCCTACATACAGATGATTATAAAGTTGAATCTTGTGTTAATAGGTGTAATTTGTATCGTGAGTTTTACAGTATATGGTTCTACATGTGTAATGTGAGATTGTACATATGTTTTGTGAGTTTAAATTTGTATATTACCAGTTGTGTTTTGAATTTATCACAGTTTTTGTACATCAGTTGCTTTGTTGAATGTGAATTTTGATTTTTTTTTTTTTTTTACAAGAACATGAACTCCGCAGATCAGGATATTCAAAAACAGCAACACACCCACACACCCACACACACACACGCTCGGCTGCCATCACTTTTTGCTCACTTGGTTATCGATGAAGTAAACACTCTGAATGCAGGCCAGCTTACTATAAAAGGACGATCCAACATGCTCTGGGGTGTTCATGTTTTTGAGTTTGAAGCACTTTATGTTTTCTCTTTGTTTTAGCTCTATTGTTTGTCAGATTTGTAATAGTGATGGAAAAAAATGGGGTCAAAACATAGCTAAATGGGAAAAGCCAGAAAGATCAAACTGTGTTTGTATGGAAAGCAAATGTGGTGCCACACGCCAGCTGTTTATAATGTAAATTATTTATTGAATAAAAGAAAATGTCTTGTTCATGTGCTACCATGGTCTCTTTACTGGTGCTGGGAGCATTTTTCAAAAAAAGGATCATAGGCTGTTTTGCCAGAACCCTCCAGTGTGTGACTGCCCCCTGCTGTAGAGATGCTGAGACGCAGGGGATGTGGAACAAATGGGCCCGACATAGGAGGTGGATGATTAAAAGTACTGTTGGAATAATTAGGAAATAACTTCTACTTAATTTTAAAATGAAACGTCTTTGACTGCGCAAAGAAGCTGGAATGATAGTAGCAACTCACTGTGTTGCCATGGTAACAGCTCAGGGTGATTTCAGGTCACTTCTCACATTTAGGAGAGAAATCTGTTGTATTGAGTAGGTTGAGACCTAGTCCAAACTGCATTTAAAAGGAATCAAAAACATTTCAATCAGTACAGTGCAAACCTCAAACTAGTGAAACCAGCGAAATCTGCTCGATGCAGATGATTTAGATGCGCACCAGATCATTTGGATTGATCAGTGAAACCTTTTCCATGTCAGTCAGTTCTTGCTGACAGACAGACAGGTGTGAAAACGTCAGCTCAGCAGAGGCGGTAAGGAAAAGAGCATGGGTGTCACTTGTGTAAGAAGGTTTATTACATATGTCCAAACATATGTACAGAACGTTTCTCATGAACAGTGGTTTTTGTCACAAATATAAATTATTTAGACTTTCTTAAAGAACATATAATACAGGACCCATAGCTTACTTTACCATGAAGAGAAGATGTGCTGGCTGATCACTAGCTGGTCGGCCGAGTGCCCCAGGTCATCTGGATTGTTTTTTTTCCTTCCCAACAGTAATCACAGACCAACCAGCCGACGTGGTCCCTTCACCACTGAATCATGATTTCAATCTTCCAGAACAATTTCCTTAACAGTTGCGCTTTAATACTTCCTCCTGCCTGTTCTAGAGCCCAGTACTGTCCAATGAACCAAAGCACATAAATAAGGCACAAATGGAAAAGCAACAAAAAAAAAAAAAAAGAGAAAGAAAGGAGGGCCAGAGCAGGTGCAGGTATGGCACAGGAAACAGTGAAATGTCATCAGCGACTTCCTCATTCCCCTTTAGCAACCTCCCAGCAGCAGCTCAGCCATCTGTCAATCAAAGATCTTTCCAACGATTCGACCAGGAGAGACACGTTTTCCTCAAATTGCATTTTCAGACACTATTGACTACTTTACACAGGTGGGAAGATCCGTGTTCTAAAAGACACCAGGCTGAAGCACTAATCGTAACCATCGTAATACTAGGGAAGTCTTTGTTTTGCCAGATTCATAGTGTTATGAACCTCTCCACATGTTTTTGGAAAAAAAAAAATACTGCCAACAGTTTTTTCCATTTGATCAGAGGAAAGTCACTAAAGTGAACAAAGCCAGAAGACTGCAGTGATTGATATCGGCACGCGCACACGGAAATAATGATCGTTTGTACACAATGGACACGTGAAGGAGCTAAAACCTTTTTCTTCTTTTTTTTCCTCGACCCCCACCCGTTGAGTGTTTCGAGGAAACATACTGGCTCGATTATTCATTCAACTTTCAAACAGAACGTGGGCCGACCCTTCGCGGCACACGTTCGAACCCACGAGGCGATGAGCGACGAGTCGGTACAGCTACATGTTCGAGATAAACATTTGAAAAGGTGCAGATGATAATAACATGTTACACATTCCTTTTGTACACACATCTTCTGATGAGCTCATTTGCAAGACTTAAAGCTAAACACAAAATCATAATTATAATAATAATAATAATAATAATAATGTCCATGTCGTGGTTCTTTTGGGAGTGATCCCTACATCAACCAGAAAGGTCAAAACCTTCAGGCACTTTTAGGATTAAGATCAGTCAGTTAGTTTATCCTAAATTCTCCTTAGATAATAGTCCATGGGACTAAGCATCCTTCCGCGCTCCGCTCAGTCTGACCTCGACTGACTGATCCAGTCATTTAAATACAGATGCTCGTTTGAGTTTTTTTTTTTTTTTTTTTCTTCCATCGGTAAGACGACAGGAGGAAACAGACTTCATTTCCAGCCACAGTCATGAGGAGTGTGAAGGGGCAGAGCTGAAGAGTTTGGTTTTTGCTGGTAAAGAGGGTTCATTCATGTCGATTCCCTTTCCAACTGGGAGCTTATGGCTGGCGAGTCCAGACGTGTCCATCAGCAGCAATAAAGTGGCTTTGACCCTGGACAACAAGAAGCCCCACATCACTTTTATGTTTTGTTCCTGTTGTTCCAGTTGGGGTCTGCCGCTGCGTTCAGCTCCGCGGGTCGCTCCTGTGGCGAGCGCGAGTCCTGGGGAGACTTCTGAGCCTGCGGGGAGCGGGGGTCCAAGAGCGGAGGTGGTTTGTCTGGGTGGAAGGGTCGGCTGTAGTGATCCGGCCCCGGAGGCCCCGCTGGCCTGTGCTCCGGCATCCTCCTGAAGTCCTGAGCAGGGCCCTCCCGCCCCTGGTGGTAGTTGGGGCGGAATTCATCAGGACGTCTCCTTTTGGGGTCCAGATTTCTGAAATATCAATCAATCACACAATTTGTTTTTTTTATAGAACCAGAATGGCCGCTCTGCGGTTGAACGCCTGAGAGATGAAACAATCAGTTCATCTTCGAGTCCAAATGACAACTGGTCGAGCTTCACGTGGATTCCCTGGAGGCAGACTTCAGGGGTCTTGATCTTGTGAGACCTTTGTGTCTTTTTTGACAGCTGGGCCAAAGGACTCACTCAGGGCTTCTTAAGATAACGCGTTCACCGGGCTTTGAGAGGGCACCTTGACCTTTGACCCCCAGAATCAGGTTACCCTCACCATTGATGTTTGAGCCAAATCGGAGGAACTCTTTTAGTTTCCTGCAGGTATTATATTTCCGAGCACTAGACGGACGGACATATAAAAACTTTACGACACACATGACCAGTTTAAAAAAAAACCCTCACCTGTCGTAATAGGGCCTGTGGCCCCTGTGGTCCCGGTCGTTGCTGTACTGCTCATACGGCCTTTTGCGAGGGGAGCTGTTGTTGCGGTAACCCCCCGAGCTGCGGTACATGTCTCCGTGTGGACGCCGGTCACCGTAGTGATCTTTGTAGCGGTGCTGGTCGTACTGATGATGCCGGTCCCCCTGCCATGGCTGGTTGCTGTTACCGGGGTAATTGTATTTGCGGTCCCGCTGCCAGTCGCCTCGATCTGTCAGGAAGTTTGGATTTAATGTAACGACAGTGACAGTGGCAACAAGTGTTCACGATCGAGACGAATCTATTACACATACCATCATTCCCAAAGTGCCGCTTATTGCCCGCGATGTACGGTTCTCTGTGGTGGCCGTGTGAACCCGGCTGATTCGGGTTGGATGCAGATTTGGTTCCCGTGGACTCTCGACTAGAACCAGAAGGTTCTGGCCTGAAATTTTTCCTCCCTGAAGAATCGTCCTTCTTCTTCTGCTCCTTCTGGAAAAAGAATTTCAACGTCAGTTACATCCGGCGGATCAGTTTCAGTCCGGGATCAGTCCTGTATCAGCTGTGTGGATGGACTTGCCTCTTCCTCGTGGGATCGCTTCTTCTGTGCCATTTTATAAAGCTTGTGAAGCTTCCTCGCTCCAAACTCTGTAAACTTGGACACAAAAATCCAGAGATTTCTGCCCAAAGTCAGGAAACAAAAAACAAATCATTAGCTTGGAAAGAGTTTGAAGAGATTTGTCACTGTGACTCATTTCATATCGTTCCCTATCCTCTTACCGTCGCCATATTTTGACGTGTTCGGGGTCGTTGTAGCATTTAAGGCACTCTGTGATGCGGTCTCCGATCTTCAGCAGGCACGTGCGCGTGTGCTGGAGCTGCTCCTGGTCAGACAGGCCCTCGTCTGGTTTATCCAGCTGCTTCAGGGCCTTCTTCACCGGCCTCATGCGCTCCTTGCACTTAGAAGGAGGACGCACAGTGACTTGGTTATTTTAATGCAACACGTCTGGCTGAACACCTCTCACTGTAGGATCTGAATTTAAGAAGCAACGAGTCGAGAAACTCACAATACTGAAGGTTTCCTGGTCCAGCTCATCGTCCTCCTTCCCTTCGATGGGAACAGGGTCGGAGCCAGCTGTGATGTGAACTGGACCTTGGGTCTTCTTCCCTTTGGCTCCTTTAGCCTGAGAGACAAAATCATCACAAATCACAAATTGAATTTGTCCCTATCATTGATTTGTTTGTTGAGGACAGTTGGAAGACAGAACCAGTACAAAAGGGTGGACTTTCTAAACCTCAATGAGGCCGTTCTTGTTTCTTTCTTGCGTTCTGAATAATTCATTGGCGTGGATGAAAACAATTTTTAAACACATTCAGGGGAGTGAACTTTACTGGTGAGCAAAAAATCTGCACTAGCAGATTTAAATGTGGTTTCATTGGGGGGATCTTTGGTCCTTGGTGGTGGGACGAGGGCTTATCTTCCTGACATATCTAATGATTCACATGGTGAAGATACAAAAGGCAGAGGACCTTGGCTTTCGAGCTTTTAGCTGCATGTTGAATGTTAATGCTCTGACAGTGCGTGGCATACCAATCTACTCAAATATACATGAATAACTCATGTGAAACTCGTGTGGGTAAAGGTCTTGAAAACTGTTCTCAAATACCTTTTCTTTTCTGGGCTTGGCGCCCTTCTTTTCTTTGTCCCCGTCCTTCTTAGAAGTTCCCTGTTTTTCTTTGTTCTCTTTGTTGTCCTTTTTCTTCTGTCTCTTCTTGTTCGGGGACTTCTCTGTCCCATCATCCTGCTCAAACAGGACAGAAGACAATGCACATTAAACAATATACCAAATGTTATTATCTGCCAATTGTACTTCTCAGTTCAGGTGTTGCTCGGGAGGTAACCTCCCTGCTTCACAGGGTTTGATGCATAGATTTGAGTCTAATTCATTCACTGATTCTCTTTTGTTGCATCTGCGACACAGGATGGAACAGAGGGGCTGTCCTTTAAAGCAATGCAGCGGATACCTGAAGAATTCTTTTATTTCCCAAACCTAAAGTAAGCATGGGAAATAAAAAGCAGTTTCCGCACAGCCCTTACAGTCACCACAACACCTGGACTGTGAGGTGCGACACAGCAAACTGAGAAGTGACACTGCAGTGCTCGGCGGATGTCTGACCTTGACTTCCCCCTCTTCTGACGGGTTGTCGGACAGACGGGGGGAGGAGATGTCGTTGCCCTGCTCATCCTTGAGAATCTTGCTCTCCTTTTTCACCCGGGGCTTCCTCTTCTTCGCTTTGACCTGAAGAGGAGGAAGAGGTGGGTGACAGTGTTCGTAGATCAAAGATAAACAACCGTGTGGTGAAAACAGCACGGATCAGTGACTCTGTCATTAACAGCCGCGTTACCTCCTCCCCCGTCTTAGACGCGTCTGTGCTGTCTTGTTCTTTTTTCAGCAGCTTCAGCAGATACTCGGCTCTCGCCTGCAACTGTTTGGCCTGAGGCTTCTTGCTCGGGTCGTCAGGGAGAATCTGTGCAGAGGGAGGAGAATGGTGGACTCAGTCATTCATTTGATGCACCACTTAAAAGAGCTGATATGCATTTGCAAGAGGCGGAGGATGTAAGAGACTAATGCTACATTTATATGGGTATATTTTTTAATATGTATCATCAAATATGTAAAATTATTTCCATAAAATATAGATATTATGGGAAATTTTTTCTACGTTGTTTGTTCTGAAAAGTTTTCAAATCAGAAAACATAAATACTCTTTCCAATAGGCCTTCGAAAGGTTTACATTGTTATTCTCTTATAACTGTATTTCCCTTTGATATTCCTCATTACTGCACAACCAGGCCTGCTCTGATATTTACTTTATCGGCCAGTTTCAGGTCAGGATCCGTCTTTATCAGATCCCAGTTGCCGAAGCCGTGCTCATAGATGCCAAGCAGCAGCTGAGTGTCGTCCTGCAGATCCCAGTCCACATCGAAGTGAGCCACCTTCACCCGGCACGTCAGCATGAACCTGTGGGAAACGGCGTGGTAAGAGTCAATCTGCAGCACACGCTCCCTATGAACATGTTATCGACAGAAAGCCCGTGCTCTCCATCATGTCGGAAGTGTCGTCATACTTATTCCTCTCCGCAGGGTTGGGGGGCACCGCTTTGTGCAGCGGCTCAAACTCCTCCTCGTGCTGGATGATGGACTTGGCGTTGACCTGCACTCCTGAGATCTTGATGTTAATCCCTCGCCGTTTCCCAGGACCTTTGGCTGGAATCAGGACATGCATCGGGTTTAGCCAGGAGAATAGTGTGATCTGAAATAAACTGTAAACGGAGTGGCTCAATGAACACACCTTCAACAGGGTTCTCTTTGAGGTGCTCCTCATGCTCCTGCACTGCAGTCACACAGTTACTATGAATCAGTTCACCCAGTCTCTTCAGGTCTGCGATGGACTTGTCCACCAGCTCGGAGTCTCGGGCGATGGCCTCTAATCTGAAAAGAAGAGAAGAAGGCTTGACTCTAATGTTCCTCTGATGAATCCAGATCCATAGCCTTTGAATATCATATAACGATATGCTTACCTTTCAAGGGGAGACCCAAATTTCTTGTATGCCTTGATGAACCTGTAATTTATATTATTATTGACATTGTGATCAGAAAAACCCAATGACAAATGCAACAAGCGTCACTGAACCGCTTGAAGAAAAGTTCCAGTTATTAACCTGCGAATCTCAGCATCGGTGAAACCCTCCACGTTGTTTTTTCGGGCTCGAGGTCTTCCTCTCTTCTTCGGCTTCTTGTCATCCTCACTGTCGTCAGTCTCGCTCTCAGAGCCCGAGGAGCGGTTCTTCAGCTTGGAGCCCACATCACTGTCACTGTCATTGGCCCGGGCCTGAAGGACCAGAGAAACCAAGTCAAATGGATTAAAACGATGAGAGACCAGTGTCGAAAGACTCTAACTGTGTTCATTTATCAGTCGTCTCCTCTCACCCTCTTGATGGAGCTCCTGCTTCTGGGCAGCAGGAAGATGTCCTCCATCTCCCGCTGCTTCTCCTCCTCCTCGAATCTGCGCCTCTGCTCCTCCGGGATTATGTTGTCCCACTCGCTTATCGCTTTGTCTTCAAACTCGGGAGTGGTCTCCTCCATGCTGGAGAAATTAGCCACCTGCAAAAACAAACAGAGAAGAGTCGCTGGGTTTTAAATCAGGCATTGATTACCTGAGGATAGCGAGATATCGCTGAACACAGCAAACTACCTTGAACTGAGAGAGAAGTTCGTCTGTGGCGCTTGAGCCCGGGTCACTTTCTCTTGTTTCAGCCAACCTCAGGATCTCTTCGATGTCCATCTCCTACAGAAATATTAAGACGGTTTACTTTTCAAACTACGCGATAAGGAATTTGTACGCAGCCACATGCTATTTGCGGATGTGATACCTGTGGTTCAGACTCCTCTCCCTCTGCCTCTTTGAAAAGTTCCTCTGCACCAAACTTGAGAATAGCAGTCAGTTCTTCTTTGTTGAATGGGTTTGCACTGCGGATTGAAAAAAAAGAGTTTCAGGATCTCAACGCTAAACAACATCAGTGAATAAAAGCCTGCTGAGCCATATCTGACATCTTACTTAGTGTTTCCTGAGTTGCTGTCCAGTACAGTTCGACCAGTGGTGTCCATTCTCTGAATGACAAGATGATCCAACACCATCTTCTTCTTGGCCCTCTCAATGATGTCCTCCTCCACTGTGCCTTTGGTGACCAGCCGGTAAATGTTCACCTATAGAGAGAGATTTATGTTAATGTGACCATCTTAATATTTACACCGCAGATCTGTGATGGATTCCAGTTTTGGATTTACTTGTTTCTTCTGGCCGATCCTGTGAGCCCGGGCCTGGGCCTGCAGGTCGTTTTGCGGGTTCCAGTCCGAGTCAAAGATGACGACAGTGTCTGCCGAGGCCAAGTTAATCCCTAAACCTCCAGCTCTGGTGGACAACAGGAAGCAGAAGTCCTGCAAAATGGAGGGAATGGTTATCAGGCACTTAAAGTCCCAGTGTGTACTATAAGTTTAAAGGGATCTATTGGGATACATTGAACAAAGTGTGCCTCCAAATGTTGTTTTGTTGACCCAATTTATTGTAGGAAATTCATTAATATATTTTATGAAAATGTTTAAGTTACAGAGGAGCAGATGTGTGCAGTCTTGTCTCATCAATCACATTAACTCATCAGGAAACTCACCTCTGATCCTTCTGCATTAAAGTGGTCAAGTGCTTGCTTTCGAATTTCTCCCTTTATGGATCCGTCCAGTCGCTGCAAAGAAAGAGAGCTCACTTTAACTTTGTTTCTGTTTTCTTTCCCCGAGCTCCTTTGTCCTGTAACCTTCCCCTTACTCTGCTTTAAATGCCATGTACTGTCTATATGCTGAGACCGATCACAGTGTGCTGCAGAGACTGGGTCAGCAAATCACCCAGAGTCCGGTGACTTGCAGGAGTCCGGCTGGTCAGTAGAAAATAAATAGTGGATATAAATAACAACATGAACTCTCAGCCTGGCCGAGTATGTGTGCGACAACACCGATATCCGATCCTCGCCGGCGTAGAACCCGCCCAACACGACCACCCCTAAGCCACTTTTCTATAAACACCAGTAACAGTGCAGCTGATAACACTAGAGGATTACCATACGTTTCACTGTTATTAATGCTACATCACATGCTTCCTTTGTAATGGAATCATTTGAACATTTGCTGTGAGAACTTGGATCATGGATCCCTGCTGGAGCCAATACAATAACATGAGACAGAATCAGTCAGATGTCATTCCAAGGTGCTAAGGGACGCATGTGTCCATATTCCTCCCTTGAACTAAAACACGTCACAGTTGACGTAAGACAGACCACATACTCATCTGACCTGCTGCAGTCTCACAGGGAAGACTTCTCTGTGTCCACCACTGCCACATAATGACCGATAATTTGCTTAAACTAGTCCAAGTCTTCTTCATATCAGAGCTGCACACATGATAGTATTCATTCAGCCCATCCTGACTTTCAAACACGTGGCCAACAGACACATCTCATGGAAATAGAGCGAGAAAGTGAGACTTCATCATGTGTTCACAGCAGTCACTTCACTGCTGTCCACCTGTGATTGGATCTCGAAGTACAGATTTTAATATCAGGTTTGTCTTTCGGGTGTTTATGCTCATCATTCAGTCTGTACGAGTCGTACCTGGAATGGGTATCGGTTCTTGGCGAGGTATTCAGCGAGAATGTCCAACATCCTGACCATCTGGGAGAAGATCAAGACCCGGTTGCCCCGTTGTCTGAGTCTGGTCAGGAGCTTGTCCAGCAGCACCAGCTTCCCACTGCCTTTCACTAGGCTCTGTGGCACGCAAAGTTAAGGCTGTAAATGCACTGTGATGACCGTATTTCCTGCAGAATTGAGTCACATCTGGTTTCTCCCTACAGAGCTGAGTTATCCTGAGGTACAGCTCCGAGCGACAGGGATTCTATCCTGAGGGGCAGGAAGGAGTCTTACCTGCAGGTGTTCCTGTTGCGTTTCAGTGTCTCCATCCTCGGGCTGTTTAATGAGGAAGCTGTGGTTGCAGCACTTTTTCAGCTCCATGACGATGTTCAGGAAGCCGGAGGAGCTGCCTCGGGTGCCTTTGGAAAGAGCTTTGTAATTCCTTGTTAAAATCCACCTGAAAATATATAAATATTTTGTCAATGCAGAGGTGAAATTCAGCTTCTGTACGAGAGATGCAATTTAAAAAAAACGGAAATGAAAGCATACTTGTAAAACTGTTTCTGCTGTGCTGTCATGTCCACGCGGAGGATCTGCTCCACCTTGGCAGGAAGAGATTTCTCCACGTCTTTCTTGACGCGTCGGAGGAGGAAGGGCTCGAGGACCTTGTGAAGACTCTGATAACCATTATCTCTTCCTTTCCCGTGTTCGTCCTCAAAATCCTCCCAGGAGTGGAACCTGCAGTGCACACACACAGGTGTCACACATCTCTGGCAGGAAACCAAAGCGGCGCTTTTGTTCAGTGTCGCTTTTCACTCTAAACTGGGGCATACTTGTCAGGCATGAGGAAGTGCAGCAGGGACCAGAGCTCTTTGAGCGAGTTCTGCAGCGGAGTGCCGGTAATGAGGAGTCTGTGGTTGGACCGGAACTCCATTAGTGTTTTGTACAGCAGGGAGTCGTCGTTCTTCAGCCTGTGCGCTTCATCCACACCCATGAAAGCCCAGTTTATGTTCCCGAGCACGCCCTGGAGACAAACGTCGAGGCAACGTGACTTATTTATTCTGTTCATCCTGTAATTAACGATCATGGAGGAGCAATCACAGTCGCTTTTACCTTGTCTTTAAGCAGAATCTCATACGTGGTTAATAGTGCATTGAAACGGATTCTCTTTGTTTGATGGTTCACCCACTCGTAGTCACGGATCTGCACAAACAGACAAGTTGATGTACCAGTCTAGCGATAACGATAAAATAAAAATAATTTAAAAAACAGTAATTCAACCAACCGTTTTCCTGCTCATGACATCACCGAGGTAGACCACCACGTTCATATCTGGGGCCCAGGTCTCAAACTCCCTCTGCCAGGAGGTGAGTGTGGACAGAGGCACCACTAATAGGAAGGGTCCATAGAGCTGGTGCTGGTGAAACAGGTAGGACAGGAAGGAGATGGTCTGGATGGTTTTTCCCAATCCCATCTCATCGGCCAGTATAACACTATTGCACCTACGATGGAGGAAGAGGATACAGTCATGGTTTCTCTTCCCCTTCTGTTTTCAACAGGCATGTTAACCATGCGTTTGCACTGTACCTGCACCAGGAATGAGCGAGCCAGTTTAATCCAGCCAGCTGATAATCTCTCAGCTCCAGGTTCTCATTTCCAATGTATGAAGGCTGTTTCTTCAGAGCAACAAACCTCGGCCTCTGCTTCAACACCTGCAATGAAGTCAGAGAGCAGGACGGTGTCACCATGCAGCTTGGGTTCACTCAGGTTAAAGAGGAGATGGCTTTGCCTCCTACCTTGCAGTCTTTGGAGGGGACGGTTTTGCTCGAGTTGCGGTTGACAAAGCTGTCTATGCAGTGCTCGAACTTCAAACTTCGGACCAGTGCTCCGTCCTCCCAGCTGCACTCCGAGTAAGGCAACCCCATCCACTTACACAGATACTCCGGCTCATTGGAGGATGGAGTCTTGTGGCTGTGAGCTGTTTAAAGAGCAGATTGATAATTAGACACTAACAAAAAGTACGAGGAGGAGACTAATGAAAGAAAATAACATAATGAACTCACAGGGAAAGTCTGAGGTTCCAGGTGTCTTTCCTGTTTTCGTTGCTGTTAAAAAACAAAAACAATGATTGCAGTTCTCCGTTTAGAAAACACTGTGTGTGCGTGTGTGTATGTGCAGAACTACGAGACACCAGCAAAATACATTTCATCATAACTTCTTACCAATGACACGCTCCACAACCTGAAATTGCTTCTTCAAGTCAGAAGTGAGCTCTTGTTGGCAGTTGTGGAACTCTACATCCTCGGGTGAAGCCTTCCTCAACCTGCCCACAAAGATGAACGTGAAACTCCCAGAAAAGATCTAGAATACAGTTTGAAATAAAATCGTTTCAGCCAAAGATTTTCACCATGAATTGAGCTCCTCGCATTTCTTTTTGTAGTTGTCCAGCTTCTTCAGTCCCTTGACTTTTTGCTGGATCAGTGAGTCCATGCTCTCCCATGTGTTGTGGATGTAGGACCAGCCCTTCCACTTGATCAGAAACTGAGTCTCCCCCTCATCGTTCTCTGGGTCAAAGCCCTCGCTCGGGTCTCCATTTTCCGTGATGGCGTACACGGTCGTGGAAGCTCCAGAGGCTGAAAGTCCAAAAAATTCAAAACAGTTCCAGAGTGTTTTTTGATGAGACACCACATGGTTTCAAAATAAAGAGAGACAAGTGAAAGGGTCTCACCTCCTTTCTTGCTGATCCTGGTGTCCATAACCTTCTCAATTGTCTCACTGTCATCGTCCTGTTGCTCCTCGCCTGCGTCCCCGGTCATTTCTATCAGGTCGTCAGAGTCCGTTTCAAAGTCGTGTTGATCCTCTTTGTAACTGTAGCCAAACAGAAATACAGAGGGACCGTTGATCTACAGGCAAAGCAGCAATAACTTTTTTTAAATTGAATTGCTCTGCTAATAGAAGGAAAACGTGTGTCTGGAGTCTAAACTAAACTAAATGCCCCTGTCTAAAAATCAGTTGTTGGGAGTCTAAGTGAATGTAATTCACCTCAAGGTGGTTTCAATTGATTTTCAATCCTAACAATTCAAAATATCTTGAGTTTAAAAATCCACCTTTTGACTTTGGTTGCGCCCCTCCTTCGTGTCTGCCTCTTTGGAGTGTCTTCCTCATCGTCATCATCATCATCGTCATCGTCTTCATCATCGTCGTCATCATCGTCATCTTCGTCGGCCGATGACTCTTTTCTGGACTTTTTTCCCTTCTGAGAGAGCTGCTTTTTGACAGATGATGATTTGGTCTGAGGTCTGTGAGACACACAAACATTCAGATCACTTAAACATGAGGAGCCAATTTCCCAAAGGGCCAAAAGGTGATTCTGCTCTCCACTGGCCAATTGAAAAACTGCAGCCACATGCTTACTACTTAAATCTTTCTTTTCTTATGATCTGATTAAATTGTATATTTTAGATGATATAAGTCAAGTGTTTACAACATCAAGCTAAAATATTCAGTGTTTCAGTAGTCACTGTAAAAAATGTAAACAGCTGCTCACACAATATGAAATGATTTGGAGATGACCAGTGGGTAGCTGTCTGAAGGCCAGGCTGCGCTATACTCTTACCTTCTAGCAGGAAGTCTTCTGGATCTAACTTTTTTCTCTTCCTGCTCACTGTCTGTACTGTCGGAAGCCTCCTCCTCCTCCTCATCCTCCTCCTCCTCCTCTTCATCATCATTTGAGTCATCATCTTTCCAGATATTTCTTACAACAAAGAAATGCCACAAGTTCACCCCCAATAGCCCATCACTTTTACAATCAGATATAATTTCATCAGAATCCTGGCCTTAGGGTGCTCGGCACAACCAGATTTCATCAGGGATAAGCCGCCGACCGGACCGGTCAAGTTGATGCTGTTTTGTAAATATCACCTGAGAGGCTGAAGCTAACTGAGCCCAGTCTGAGCCAAACAGATACCCATTTATAAATAATAAGCTTTAAATGATGAGTCACAACATGGAAAATAACAGAATGACACAGTGAACTACTGCATGGATCGAGTGTCAAAGAACAATAACTCAACAAAAAAGTTCCTTAAAGAGTCAAAACAGTACAATTACAAAAAAAAAAACAAATAAATTTGAAATAAATTAAAATCATGATAGCTATAGACTGATAATACAAATACACTTCATACTCACTCTTTCTTCTTAGATTGTGATGTTTTTCTCTTGGGACTCTCGCCCTCAGAGTCACTGCTCCCCTGTTAATACAACAAGTGCAGCGGGTATGTTTCATCAAGCACTGGGAAACATACAAGTATTTCCACACAACATCCACTAGATGGCACAAGCGCCACTTTTAAACGACCTGATGATCAGTGACACAAATGCGCAAATCGTTTGTCATTTGTTTTATCATTCGTCTTCAAGCGTTCGCTCCGATCTGCTTACCCCAGCTCCGACATTTAATCGAGCCGGCTCCTGTCTACTGCGGTTGGACCTCCTGACCCCGTACACATCTGGATGTTCCTCCCACATCTGTCATCAAAGGAGGCCGTTAGTGACAGAGTCCTCATTTCTACACACGACAGTGCCACAAATAATGGCTATTACTTGAATGCATCTTAACGTACTAGCAGAATATGACTTTGCAGATTTACAAAAATGTATAACATACCTGAAATGGACTTCAACACTTATTTTTAGAGATGCATAACTTATTTGTTGGATTGCCTGGTTGTTGCTATAGCCAACAACCTCAAACAATTCGCGATAATTATTTGCAGCAAGAGCCCAATTAAAAGTCAACAGACTTGTATTATGCACCCTCAGTATTTATAATAAACACTCAACACAACACACTTTCAAACACAGAATGCTGAGGTGGTTTGGAAGTGGGACGCAGAGTCCAACACAGATTAAAAGATATGGCAGCTTTAAAACCTTGCATAATTGAGAATGAAACTACAGCCTTCCCACACGTCAACCCATCGTAATCCCATTAAGAGCCTGATTACACAAACAAGGTTAGCCGCTATTAGAGGACAAGAACCATAATCCGCTTTAGGAACAGTTTAGTCACTACAGAGGACCTGGGTGTGTCTCTAAAGTTCAGCAACCTTTACCTTCTTCACATCAGCCAGACGCTCCTTCTTTCTGACTGGCTTGTCTTTGACTTCCGCTGTGTTTTGTTGTGATTTGGACTCGGCCGATTCGCTCTCTGACTCCGAGCGACTCTCGGAATCCGAGGAGCTGTTGAACTCAGAGTTGTGGGATCTCCTCCTCTCACTGCCATGCTCGCTCTCTGACCGACTTCCTGACTCTGACGCAGAGTGGTTGGACTCCTCTGAAGCCGAGTTGCTAAAGGAAGAAGAAAACGTTCACTGTTTTGATTTAAATAAAACAACTGAAAGTCATGGCATAATGTGAGCAGATGAAAGACACAAAACTACTTCCACTACAGAGCTGCTGACAACAAGAAACTACGGTAACTGTAATTTGTAAAGGCATCACTTCCCTGAATGGCCACACCCACTGAAAAATCACAATTATCATTGTTACCTATGTCCAAACATGGGAGGATTTAGGTTTGAAACATTTGAAATGTAAGACTTGGATGCTGATTGTATATTCTTAAAATAGATTTGAAAGGCATTTTTAGAAGATGTAATCAGCATTAAGTACAATTACAATGTTGTTGCTGCTTTGATTGGCGGCTGGAATCCTGCTTGTAGTTGCATTGCCGCCACCTGCTTCATGTGATTTTTCTTCTGTTTAGTTTCTGTAGTTTTTCTTTTCTTCTGTTCTTCTCTATAGATGAATTCAAATTCCGCTCTCCACACACAGAACAACTTAGAGTTATATTGTGTCTTTCAAGACCCAATGCTGCTGCACTAAACAGGGAAAACAAAGAATGACAAAAAGATCAAAGGATTAAAGTTTAAGTTTTCCAAGTGTCCAGAGAGACAGAGCTGCCACTCTCAGTGACCCTAAGTCAACAAGTAAAAACATGGATTGATGAGTCCAGTGCTTCAGTCACTGTTTCCTCAGCTCATTTTAGGAATGATGAAGTAAAAGTAGTTGGTGGCAGTCCACCTTTAAACTGGATGCCAGCCTTCACTCAAACCAACAGAACACTGTTGTGTTTCACAAAGTTCATCTTCACATTTCCATCTGAAAGGTTGTTCATTACTGAACCTAAAACAAATATTTATTGTGATGCTCTCCCATGTGATTGTACTTATTTAATCACTTAAAAAAATTTTAAATAACACTTCTGATATTTTAAGTCTTTCATTTAAAAATGATGGGACATAAACACTTGCACAAAGAACATCAAATTAAATTCAGTAGATCTCAGAGGCTGTCTCCTGACAGGATTAATGTAAATATGATTTACATTAAACCTTAATATGTTATTTAAAAGACTAAATCAATGTTAAGAGTGTTTTGGGGGGTTAAAAGTTTTAATAAATGAATGCTGACCCTTTCCTCTCCTGTCTGATAACATGTCTGACACATGGGGGCGCTACACTCATTAGGAATAAACCTCCAGTAATCACAGTTCAATCTGGATTCCTTGATGTACTTCACCATGGATACTTGCAAATTTGTAGTCACGGAAAAATTAGATGCATTGTTTTATCTATTGGGGTTTATAAACAATAAATGTCTTACTTTCAATAAGTTTAGATTTTTCTTAATTCGGGTAAAAAAATCATATCTGTGTGCTGCCATTTACACAAGTGTATTAATTAAAAGGATAAGCATGAATTATAAGAACAATAGCACTGTTGCTCAATGTTCCAGCTTCAAATTCCGAACTCGGAAGTGCATGTCTCGTTCCGCTTTAAAAGAGGTCAATTATAAACAATAAATGTCTTACTTTTAATAAGTTGAGAGTTTAGATTTTTCTTAATTCGGGTAAAAAAATCATATCTGTGTGCTGCCATTTACACAAGTGTATTAATTAAAAGGATAAGCATGAATTATAAGAACAATAGCACTGTTGCTCAATGTTCCAGCTTCAAATTCCGAACTCGGAAGTGCATGTCTCGTTCCGCTTTAAAAGAGGTCAAACTTGGGCGGGGCCTAGACAAGATCTCGAATTACTATTGGTTGATGTGTTGCTAGGAGGAAAAGCAGCCAATAGGGGCGCAGCGTGCTGGCTTCCCATGCTCTGAACTCTTCCTGTTCCTCCTCCATGTAGTTCTGAGCTTGAGTTTTAATACAGATAAGTGAGCAAGCTGGCCACACAAAGCAAGGGCCATTTTGTGACTGAGGAGAGACACTGTGAAGTCCTCTGTGAGGACATCATGTTTCATAAAGTCACCATATTCTCTGTTGCTCGCTCTTTATGGCCACTCTGTCCAGCAAGCCAGAAGAAAAAAAGTTAGGCCGTCATCAGTGGCAGAGGACATGTTGAACCCAAAGCTAAAAAATACTAAAATGGCTGCCATAGGATCTCCCACACACACAAAAACTACAAGTGTGATGTAACCTGCTGCAGTGAACAGTCAGTAAAATGCAGAATGAGGGTGATTAGAAGCATTTAGTATCTGACAGGTCTGCATCTTTATTGCATATCCCAACGGCCTTTAGAGATCTGACTGCATTATTTTGTGGAGAAAACATGACGACAATACTGCAAATTTAAGGAGGGAGACAGCGTTGGTTAAATAAACACAAAACAGCTCTTCTCTAAATGGCTGCCAACTTGTTCCTGCATTGCCTTGACACCATGATCTGATCTTAGTTTTAAATGGTCTCTAATGAACAGAAAGTCATGTTTCCCCTGATTTGGGTTTATTAAGAATGAAAGGATGATTCCAAACTGAAATGCTCACATTCTGTCATGGAGGAAAGCAGACTATATGGTAACATATGTCTGATCATTACATGTGCAGACTACTGGACACAGAGGCTCTAGAATCTACTGAAAACCGACACCAATATTGCAGCCAGGATCAAATCAAACTAAAACAGTTTGACTGTTAAAGTCACATGACCAAAAAACAATAATTCAGGAAAGAAATACATGACAATAAAGCTGATAACATGAGAGTGATTCAGTGTTTTTAACATCTGATACCTAAACATGACAGTCACAATCACATGGGTGTCAATTGTAGATGAAAATGTTTTAAAGGCAGTAACTTCCTCTTCATTATCATATACAACAATTTGGTTTCTAGGAAATGTTTACACTGAAACTGCATTCAGAAATAGCCCCAAAACAAAACCAAAAATAAAAACAACTTCCCTGAAAACAAGTGGAGCAGAAGTTATATTTAGTGTGTGAGCACTGACATAACTTAACCATAGTACACAAAAGTGTTTGAATGGTATTTATTAACCCCTTTAATCCAAGCAAATTCATTGACAAGCATCTCACTTCAAATGTTTCCACAAATAACACGGGATCAAAGTTCTCACAGGTTAAAAATAAAAAAGTAGCAGCCACATGCAAACTGGTTTTAAGGTTTAACAGCGTTATGTGAAAATAATTGATTTAGGCCTACAGCTGAGCAGGAGGAAAACATGGCTAAAGCGAATAATAGTTTCAGATAAATAGAGAAAAACGACAGAACAATGTTGATCAAATGGTGCAATGCAGCAGCAACTAGTAACACAAGGTCATTTTACACTGTGGCGACAGGATTGCAAACATTGGCGACGAATCATTTGCAGCTTAATACAGAACAAAAGGGGTTTTGCTGGGGTCCAACATAAACATCTGATGGAGTAACACGGGCCTGACACCTCAGCATCGAGTTGAGAAGTGTTAACGAGGGGGACGAAAAAAAAAAATCAGGGTGTGGCTATTAAACAATAGCAAGGTCATTCATGACACTGGTGCACAGACATCAAACCCCAAAGCACTAATGTACACACAGGGGATCGAGCATGCTCCACGGGGTAAACAGTCCCGACAGATGAGAGGGGGAAAGGTTAAAAAGTTTAAGGATCGTACCTTGACGCATTGCTCCGAGTGGATCCCTCATCCTCGTGCTTCTCACTCTTATTCTTCATCATGGTATTATCCGGAAAGTGTGTGGCAGCAGGGGTGATCTCTGAAGTCCTGGAGCTTTACTGTCAGAAAAAGTTGCAGGAAGCATGAGCTGCGTTGCGCACAGCTCCGGCAGGACCGTGCTCGGCCGGCTGTTAGAATCCCGGCGGTGCGACACGAGTGGAGAGGAAGAAGGCATTAAAATGGAAATGCCCGTAAATAATCGCTGATAACATCGCTAATTTCAATTTCGAGTGAAGGAACACAGGCAGGTGCCGTTAGAACAAGTTCGATATCCGAGGCTCGTCTCTCGTGAGTCCACGGATCATTTAATTCTAACTGCGTCATCAGATGGAGGAAGAAGAAACATGAGATTGGAAATTGAGAAAATGATCAAAAACGATCAAATACACAATGTAAACAAGCCGGACAGTAGAAAGGTGGCAGCCTATAAATGAAATATTACTTTCGCTGTCACGTTGTTTAAATAATTAACTCGACTGAGAATGGCAAAATGTGAAAAATAACAATAATAGCTTCAAGGATAAATGATTAAAAAGGTGGTTTGTTTAGAAAAAGCGCTCAGGCCTGTGGAGTCTTCCTCTGCTGTCAGAGGCACAGAGGCGAAGCAGCACTAAAAATGGAGGCACGCCATGGCTGCCAGTGCCCTGTATGGAAAACAACGACAAGCACAGCCCAGCACAGGCGGCTGCGGTCTCCTCGACAAAACAGCCCGAAAAACACAGCAAACGCACCAAAATCACGCTAAAACAGCGACCGGGTGACCACAGCCGACGACTTTGCGTCAAAATCAAGCGCAGATCGACCGAAAAAACACGCAAGACAGACGATCCGACGCGAGCCCGTAGCACCCTTCCCGAGGCTCAGCCGCCATCTAGAGCTCCTTCCCAGCTCTGAAAGCTTTGCCTTTGATTGACGTTATTTCCATTTACCCTACACTCAGGTGATGCTAAGTCCCACCCCTTTTTTATTAGGTTAAGATTATTATTTTATACAAATGTACACACACTAAAGCACCAGGACACGCCACTGACACTGGAAGCCTAATTTCCCCTCACTTCATCAAGAGTGTTAAAACAGAGAGGCTTTAAGGGAATTTATTTTTGTAGCAACTGCATCACTTCCTGCTTGGACAGGAAGAAGGACAACCAGAAGCCATTTTAGAAATCTTTGGAAACCATTTCTGTGAAGCTGGAAAGCTTTTATATATCATGTGTAGGGTTGTGTTCTGCATCTGATTTGGAATTGATTAAATTTAAAAAAAATTCTCATAAGGACTGACAAACACAAAAGGTCCATTTAAAAAAAACTAAATTTCCTTTCAAATCTTCACAATCAAGGTTATAATGTCCTTTTTTGAGCAACTCCAGAAAAATCAAGATCACTTCGCGAAGTTCTCCATACCACTGCAAAGCATGAGCATTTATGCTAGCATGAACTTTCATGGGCAAACATAGATAATTAGTGACACAAAGCCAAAAAAAATCTTGCTGTATTAATTGCGTGAAATTTTACTACCGCGCCAATGAACTTACTACAACTTAACATAAGCCAAAAACCCTTTCCAGTTAAATAGCTAATGACACAAAGCCAGGGGAAAAAATGTGAGGATATACACTTTATTCAAAAACAACATTTGAATATCAAATGTACAAAGGCTGTTTTTTTTTTGTTTCCCAAAAACAACAATGAAACTTTTCAACGAGTCCGCTATACAGCCAGAGACGGCGTTCCAGTGTTCTTGTTGTAAAAAAATAAAAATCCAAACTTCATAGTCCAGTCACAAAAATTGGTTTCATGTTGTCAGAATTTGGCTAACTGCCAAACTACTCGCCATCTTCACGTTAAACAACGCTGTCTCCACTTGAGCAAAATCCAGTCGAATGGGGTCTTGATAGGATAAAAAAGAAGGAAAGTTGTAAGGCCACAATGAAACTGAAATGCATAATGTTTGATTTTCCAGCATTTTAAGAAGGCATGCGAATGTACGCTAATGTTTAGACAATTTACTAGCATAAATGGCTAGCTTTTAGATGCGTTAGCTAGCATTGTGTTAGCGCATGGGATTTGAACATACCATGTAAGAATACAGATCTGTTGATAAGTTAAAAAAAATCAGTTTCTATTCACAAATGATTGTTTAATCATAGTGTGTAAAATGCAGACTCCAGATAACTTGTCTTCTTCTTCTTCTTAAGTTATTTACTTCATCATCTAAACTGTTTGAATATTGTCTTATCAAAGTTTTATAGGCTAAAATGGGACATAAATAACTAAATTTGACCAAATATCTCACGAAAAAGAATACCCTGGACAAAAAATGCTGAGCGAGAAGTGCAGCAGGCTAAACTGATGATGCAACTTCTGAATTTTTGAAGGGCCCTGCATTTTTATAATGTTGAATTTGAGGTGTTGAAGCTTGAGTAGAACAACAACCAACAAATTGCGATATTTCCTAGCTATCCACTAGGGGTATAATGAGTTTCGAGTGAGCCAAATTCACGCCATGCACTATGCATGAAAAGTCAAAATTAGGTCAGACGCTATGCATGAAAAGTCAATTATGCAAAAGCTGTGACACTCAAAAAATTTGAGATCAACCGGGCAAAACCCTAGCATGTGAGGCACCAAAACTGCATCCTATAAAATGTGGATTGCCTGAATTGACCAAAGCATAGACATGACCAACAAATGGACAACACAGCAACACCTACTATCAAACCAACCCTTCAAGACAATCATCCAAGACAGTCCCCATGGCTCTCAGTTTAGTTACATGGTATTGTTCAGGATTGATTTGATATTCTACACTCACAAAAATGTATACATGAAAAATGTTTCAACTGTTGGAAAAATGTGGCTTCTGCTTGCCAAAAGGTAGCATCAAAGCAAACATCTTCATAAGCCCATTCAATTTTAATATTTTTAATAATAATGAAAGTAGCCATAATATGAAAATTGTTGTGTATACACAACCATAATGGTACTTTTACACTTACCTTGCATTCAAGCACGAAACATATCTAGCTTGTTTCTTGCTCTTAACAATTTGAATAGCAGCAATATATATTCCAACATGTGTCATCTAAAATGGGTCATAAAGGTCATCCTATAAGAGGAGGGAGGGACCCCCAACTCTATAGACACCCTAATGGGTTAGAGAGGACCTCTTGGAAATTAAAATTTTCTTGCGATATGAAAGGAGGTCAGTAAATACTCATCAAATATAAATTACTTACAGTGCTGTCTTCTTGTCCCTCCAAAATCGGAAAGTCTGGTGCAAGTCCCCGCTGTAGAAAGATAAGAAACACAAAATGTAACGCAGACCAACACACAAAAAGAACCAAACAATGGACCGTTCATTTCAGCTAGTTTAACCGTGCTAAAACCTTTTTGATGTTGAATGTAGCCGAAAAGGGATGATGACTATTCTTGCAACCAACATCTTTATGGTTAGGCATATTTAGACAAACCTTTATGATGCATATGACTGATATGTGTAGACTCCTGCATCTTGAGAGTTGTCAGTTGGCTGCAATTTGTTTTTTATATTATGGTACAAGTTTATTATCAAGTCAAAGAAATACTTCCGTTATTTAGTTTTTTTCCCACTGGACAGTAGACCGGAAAAGGTACATTTAAAGAGGGCAACCTGAGCCCCCACACAAATAAAAAAAACTTTAGTGTGCTTACATCATCTTAAACTATTTTGAGCCAGTGTCATGAGCCAAGAGCAGCAGCATGAAGAAGACAGTACCTAATGTTAAACTTGTGTTACATAAATTGATATTAATAAACTTCATATGAAATTACTCTCTGATGTGCCCCCTATTGGACATAATTGGTATTATATTTCAGAAATGCTATTGCGTGGCTGAATTAGCTAATAGTTTGTGTATCCAAAACAAAAAAAAAATAAAATGTAATGTTAAGTTAAAATATTATGTTTTGAAATCTGTAGTTTGACAAATTTGACAAAACAAACAACACATTGTGTAGAATTTGACTTGAGTTTTAAGTATTCCAAATGATCGTCATTACCTGCATTTAGTAAAAACAGAAATGAATGAAGCTATACATAAGATTTTACAGTTATCCACCCCCCAAAAATCTAGGCATAATTTGACAGATTTTTGGCATTACATACCCACCAAATTTGTTTGTTACGATATGTAATTGTCTTAAGTAGGATTGTTATGACTGAAAGTTAGTTAAAGGGCAGGTGCCAATTATCTTTATATATACAGTTTTAGTTCTTCACAGGTTGAATAGCTGGTTAAAAATCGCACTTTAGAATGTTGTTGTGCTCTTTTGTAGTTAGCTATTTGACTTATTTTAATATTAAATTGCCACCTCACACTCTAGGGGGCAGACTACATTACCTTCAGAAATCACAAAATTGTCACAACAAACAGCTAACATACACAGAAACTACTTTAGATATTTTATTACGCTCTTCATTACGGCTAACAACATCAACACGAGAATAAGAAAACATGTCACAGTTGCCTGGGCTATTGATTCGGTTACGTTTGTATGGTCATTTAAAAGAACACATTTGACCTGAGACATTAGAAGATTTCAATGCAGTGATTGCATGCATAGCATCTTCTGTAGAACGTTATCTCAAGAATGATACTTACAAATCGCCATTGCAGCGCAAATCGCCCGATTCCTTAAATTCATGACTCCATGATGACTATATGTCAGCCCTTTAATAAAAAAAAAAAAAACATAAGGGTTCAGAGTGCGGATGTGACAACAGCACACCCTACTGACCAAGCATATCTAGCAGTACAGACAGAGATGCTAACGAGACCATAAAGGTGCAAAAGTCTAAAAGGCTGGAATGGTGAATATAAACATACCATTTGTCTTGGGTAAGACGATCTCCCATGTCCTTGGACGCAATTTGCGAAACATCAAACGAAATTTCTGCAAAATACAAAATACCATTGTTATTTTTTGTAGTAACTACACAAAACAACAACTTTCTCTAAAATACAAAAATTGTGTAGATTTTAGATGCAAAAGTCTTAGAGTCATTTTTTTTCGAGAATATTTTAGAACTCATCAACATATTGCGAAAATCTGGTATAAGTTGAAGGGTCGGTTTGTTTGAACGTCTTGGTTTAAAATGCAACTTGACTTGTTTTCAATGGTAACATCCTATTGAGGATGGCTTGAAGAGGACATTTTGTTACGTGCAGGGTGTTACTAATCCTTTGGATATAACAATGTGATTTTGGATACAAATATTCACTATAAAAGATTGAACACTATTCAATTGCATTAAGTCTAGTATTAGTCTTCAAATCTATATAAATGAACAACCTTGTCAGCAAGGTTGAGGTATTAAGATGCTTTTACGTCTTTATTTCATTTAGTATTAGTATTTAGGGATTCTTAAAATAAATACTTGCAATGAAGCTCTGTAACATAAAATCTTTCTAAATGTGTCTTCTAGATGTAAAGTGACATGGAAAAACAACACAATTGTTCATATTTTAATTTTTTCCCTATACAGTACCTCAAAGGGTTAAAAGCCAACACCCTAATGTCTTTTTCGAGGTATAGACGAGGTTTTATAACATATATAACATTTAATTGACAAACTAAGATAAGTTTAGTTGAAGTGTAATATCTGCTTTATAAGAATAACACATAATGGGAATATTTGGTGAATTTTGACAAATTGTCAAATGTCATTAAGGTGTTTTTTGTTAAATAATAAGTTTTAAACATCTATCACAAACCTAAATCTCGTCCTAAACTACATTTGTGCCCTCTCTGGAAAGATTAAGTGGAAAATTGTGGCTATTTTCATATCTTTTTAGGTTTGCAATTCGATGAAAAAGCTCAAAAAACGAATATACTGAAAAAAAACAAAAATTGGTTCAGGCAGGATGTATTGGCGTCAATCTGTCTGTACACGACGTCTGGAAGACGAAACATTGGCTTTATTTTGTTGTTTTGTCGAGTAAATGCACACAAGGACATTTGCCCTTTCAAGGACAAAGCTCATTTTAAATGCGTAGGTTGAAATTACTCACAAACAGGTCGAGAACAAATGTCCTCAACCCAACATGAAGTAAGTTGACGTGAAGAACTGCTGCAAACATGTCATTCCCGTCGAATTGAACTCAAATGCGAGCATTTTAAAGGCTGCAGAGCCTTTTCAGATTTTCGCTGACTGCACGCCATGGCCATTTTTACAACACTGCGCCTATCTGTCGTTCCCTCCACCATATTGCCGTCCACCCAGATTCCTATTTTCAGCGGTTAAAGCCCGATTACTCGGAGTTTCTTACCCGTTGTCGAGGCCGTGTCTATCCCCCGTCGTCTGCCGTGGCCGGTGTCGCATTTTGGGGCGCTTTCGGCGGTTTCGCTGGGTGTTCGGGCGGCATCGTGGCGCAGCTCTGGCTCGGTCCGCTCTCAGCGCCTCGCTCCTCTGTTGTGTGAGACCTGCTCTCCGCCTCTGAGCTGATATCCTCCAGCGGCTCTGCCCACTTCCCTCGCAACGTAACACAGACTTCCTCTCTCAGCTAATGTTAGCAGCCATCTTTGCACCAGGGTAGCACCGAGTCCGTCTCAAATGTTAGCACAATAACACGAATGGTGTTATTGTGTCAAATGTTAGCATATATCTACATCAGGGTAATACCCACTGTCTTTATCTCATGTTAGCTTCCATCTGTATGTCACAATAACACAACCTGTCTTTATCTAGTGTTAGCGTGCATTGTTCTATAACCCTAATGCACCCTGTCTTTTATTAAATATTAACAGACGTCTTTACATCACAACACTACAAACTGTATTTTTCTAATGTCCCAATCCATCTGTACACCACACTGATACTAAATATTAAAAATCAGAAGTCTCGCTTTGTTGTTGTTTGCTCTATCTATCTATCGTCCAGTTACACTAAGCCAGTGTCAGGTCACAACAAATTCAAGTTAAATCTGCCAGTTAGTGAACTTCAGCATTATAATAAACATGTAACCAGTGCATGTTCAGATTTGTTTTACTGGAAACTACGTATAATTCTGTTCCAAAATATCAACATGAATAATTATCACAACACATGTGATATTGTCATATCTTTAAAGTCAGAGTCATTTTTCTGTTTCGCTCCTTGGGGACAATTGGTAAATCTTTTGTTATGGGCAATGAATAACAAAGACTGGATTAATTATTCCCTGTATTATACCTAAATGAATATACTATACTGTTACTGTATGTACAGCTGCATGTTTGCTTCCAGCCTTCCCTCTCCCTTTTGTGTAAAGCACAAATCGTGTAAGGCGTGTAAATGTTAATTTGAAAAAAAAGATGGATCAAAAAGGTCTGATTGGGCCCAATCAAACTTGTCCAAATTTGGGCTCTTCAACCCCTCCAGCTGCTGCCAGTCTATGGAGACTGAGGAATGCGCTCCACCCCCATCACTGACCAATGAGCTGATGGCGTCGGCAGCGCATGCTCTCTGCAAGGGAAGGTTTCTGTAAAAAGATCCTGAGCCTAGCAACAGGAGTGTCCTTCAAGTGCATTATGAATTCAGGCTTTACAAGGGAAGTGAGAGTAGCCTTACATCGACTCACTCTAAGATCCCAATAAATGTAATGTTCCATTCGTTTACAGGTCACCTGAATATTGCAGTGAGTTGTACAGTGGCACACGTACTTGTATTTGTCATACACGACACAGCAAACATCCCGGTGTAGATCTGTTAGAGAGCATCTGTGTGGGTTCAGCTTAAGGCTGGTTATTGAGCAAGTTATTGCTAATGAAAGAAAAAGTCACAGTGTATTCCAGAGAGTATATCTCCCTGTGTTCAACACTGTTGATATACAAGAACTTTCAGTCAATGTAAACAAATGTGACATTCAGATCAACTAGAGTTTTCCATTTAGTGCATAATTAGATCTTGTTCAGCAGGCAGTGGGGCCAGGACAAGTTCAACAGGATGTGTGTTTACAATAGTGTGTTATCACATATGTTGACTGATAAGTTTACTATGAACTCACACAACGAGGACCACTGAGTTACAACAGCACTGCCTTTGTCACAGTAGGGAGGCAGGAATGTGAGAATGTGCTCTGTAATGAAAGAAGCCCAAAGTGCAATGATGCAGAAGGGTGAGCTTGAACACGCGGCAAACTCAACACCAAATACAGGCTTATGACATTTGTTGAATTCCAAATAAAATCATGCACCAAAAGTCATGTTTGACAGACATGACTGTTGACATAAGAACAGGTAGGCTAGGTTCAAATGTTTACCCAAACTTAGCACGTGGAACTATTCGGTATGCTGATGTTGCTATCTTCAGCAAACACATTTAGACTGTGGGGTGTGGAGTCTACGGCTGGTGTGGAACACTGAAACCTGATCGCTGCAGTCACTGACAGAGCTGCTTCTCTGTGCAAAGTTCAGGCCGTCCTCCCCGGATGTGACGGCCCCTCAGCTAAACATTTGTATTGTTGGGGCAAGAAAATCCTGTTTCACACATGCAAATCTACTTCAAATCCGCTCTGTTCTCAGAAGATTATCTGCCACCCCCCCCAAAAAAAAAATAATTACAGCCTACAGTTTTTATGAAGTGAGCAATGTCACAGACACTGACTCGAACCAGCCTGAGCAAAATTTCTATCTTGGCAAGGAGGAGAGCGGAGGCTCCGTTGTTACTTTGTGCTGCCATCTGGTGGGCTTTGATAAAATGTGGCAGTTTCTCATGAACATGGTGGAAGGCCAACGCTCCCAGAGGAGGGTGTGGGAGAACAACACATCAGAGGGCAGACTAAACTTAATGGGTTTTCTTCCATCTGTGTTTTCAGGCAGATGTCACCCCCCCCACAAGTCTGCACAGTGCAATAACTGATGGCTTTACAGTACTGCTAACCCTACAAGTCACTGGGTGGTTAAGTGTAGTTGTGAAGTGAGATGCTCGTCATCTACTCTGCTGGAGGAAATAGACGGGGGTTCAGTTTATTTAGTGCTTTCTGTATTGCTGTGGATTTGCTGGACGTTCACCATGGTCACTGGTCCATGGACTGCTTATCAAGATTCTTCCAGGAATCTGTCCTGACCAGTGAGTCTGCTGCCCCTCCAAGAGTCTTGTGTGCTGACTGAGGCCCATGGGTAAAATGAGAGAAATGCTGCCTTCATATGCCATTGGAAATTGCATAACTATCATTTGTTAAGTGTGCAGTAAAGGGATACAACACTCCACCAATAACCAAAAGAAGTACACTTCAGTCTGTGCTATTGTCATTGATGTTGTCATCAGACGCCATTGTTTTAATCGAGAAAATAGAAGTGTAATATGTTTTCACCTTAAGATATGGCTGTGTGCAAAAAAGAACAAATTCCCGGGTCTAATAGCCAGGAATCCAACACAGGATCTATTCCTGAGCCATTGACAATGATTGAAATCCAATAATGAGAGTCCGTCTCTATCACAGTGCCCTATTCAGATGCTCTTAGGAGTCACATGGTCAACAATCAGGGGTAAGGTTGTCAATTGTTTGCTGTAGCCATCCAAGAAGAGTTTACAATTCCTGATTAAGTGTCTTAAGTATTTATTCATGGTTTTAGATTATGTGTGGTTTTATATGATATATGTTTTGTTGTTGCTTGTTGCACAGTGTACTGTTCTGCAGCTGCTGTAGCACAACGTCTCCATGGGGACAGAAAAGTATATTTGATGTGATTTTTAAAGTGAATAGTTTTCCTTTCATGCACTTTCATCCTTCTCGATCGATTACCAACACACGTGTCAAGCTGCCAACAGCATTTTGTTTAATGGCGGCCACTGGGAGCTGGGAACTACGACTGTGCCTTGAATGCAGCACCAGCCAACACAATGCCGATGGTCTCCAGCAGCAGGAGCAGTGGGCCAGGCTGCAGACAGAGCTCCTCCTCCTCCTCCAGAGGATTATCCTCATCTCCTCACCAAGTCCTAATGCAATCAGGAAGGAATCACACTCACCTCAAGCAAAACTGGGTCCGGAGGCGACTGAACGAAAGAAATCGCGAATAGGAAATAAACAAATCGGACGAGAAGAGACATGGATATTTGTTTGACACGTTTTCCGCTGCTGTGAATGAACTGGCAGACAGAAGCGGGTCTTCTGTAATGTGACAGCTGTTGTTGAATTTCATCTACTGAGGAGAAACTTATCCCGCACGCAGCCTTGTTTATTTATTTTTTTTTATATATATTTTTCCTCGCCACCTTCCAGCATCGCGATGAAACGCAACCTGGCGCTGACCCTGGTCCTCGCGGCTCTGTGGCGGGTCAGCAGCGAACCCCAAACTCTGTCCTCTCCCGCGATGCAGTTGAACTCGACATCCTCCTCCTCATCTTTATCATCCGCCGTCAGCGAACATCAAGCGAGGAACGTGACGGACGCTGCGGTGGGATCCCGCATCTCCTCTCTGATGACGCATCTGCCAACTCTGAAAAACATAGTGATTCTCATCTGCGTGCTAACAGCTGCTCTCATCACGTGCCTGGTCATCAAAGTGGTCAGGTAGGCAGGGCCGCCTCTGATGGAGCCCCGGGGCCTGCGGTCAGCAGCCTGACCGGTGGGATGACGCTGAATGAGAAATGTTCGGGTCGATTCATCCGCCCATGTGACAGTGGAAGGTCTGGGCCTAATAAGAATGTCCCTGAACCTGGACCAGTGCTGCATGAGGCCTGTTACACGTCGCCACTCACTGAGTCTTATCAGCGGGTGGCTATGTTAAGTGAGGTATATTTTTACATTAATGACCATAGGCTTTGCATCCATAGCACCTATGGTTTCACAAATGGTCAGTCACATCTTTGAAGTAACCATGGGAAGTAAAATATTGTAAATAAAAATAAGAAATACAAACATACATGCAGGTTTAGAAATGTATACATGGATAAAATAATAAAAAATAAATCAGACTTCTTTCATTTATTCTGCGGAATTTAACGTCAGAGTGAAAAGGTCCATATTAAATCTCTCACTTCCCAAATGTTTTACAATCATAACAATAACGCTTGTATAGAACTCAACATCACCAGTTAAATCCAAGGACAAACCTTTGGTCCAAAACAGTAGAGGTCAACTGGCATGGTCAAATGCGCTGGATAATTCCTAAATTAATTATTTCTTTCTGATAAGAGCTTGATAATGCTGAGAAATAGAGGCTTCCTGCGTCATAGCCAGATAATACTGACTGACGCATACGCGATAAAAAGCTGTAAACCAGCTTGAATCGAGAATTGAATGAAGAATATTTCTCATTCAGTGTTACGATATGTGTTCCCTCCCTCCTGTACATTCCAGCCAGGTCAAATCTCAACAAATGTGTGATCTTCTTTCTTGTGCCGCAGATCAGGAAGACGCATCAGAAAAACAAGAAAATATGATATCATTACGACGCCTGCAGAACGAGTTGAGATGGCGCCGCTTAATGAGGAGAACGATGACGACGACGACTCCACACTCTTTGATGTCAAGTACAGGTTTGTTGGTTGATTCGAGCGTTCTACATTTCCAGTGATCCTACAGCCCGGATAAGACTGATCAGCGAGAACATAAACATATTTGAGAAGTTCAGTGTGTGCGATCAGGGCATTATCTGTCATGCACCTTTAGCCCGTGAAGCAACACAATAAAGTAGTGTTTCGACTCTATCCACTCAAAGATCAGTGCAGATTATAAAAGCCGAACCTTTGCAAGACTACGTGCTTTGAACATTGCCTTTCAGTACTCACAGTTTTGCATGTTTCTCAACGCCTCTGCTTATCTCACTTCTTACCATTGTAGTCATAACAACCCCTTTAATCTTGATTTGATTATAATGAAATCAACTTGTAATTCTCTTTTGGCTATGCCCCTTTTAAGTTTGGCACCAGACAGAAGTGAAATAATTGCACCTGAATGTGTATTTTTAAGCAAACATTTGAATGTGCCGTGTTGACTTTAGGTTTCACCCTTCCGTCTTTCCAATTGTTCTTCGACACAAGCACTTCCTCAGGCGAAGATACAACGCCTTGTTTTGCCAGCCTTCCTCGACGCACAAGTCACCAGTCTGCACGTTTCACGGACGCCGTTAAAAGTAACAGACTTTTCACTTTTCTTTTTCTTTTCAGGTGAATCCCAGCGTGGACGTACATATCTGATCACTGCGCAGGACAACTCAAGTGGTTCCCTTTTTCTTTTCTTTTTTTTTTGTGGTCAAGTTTAACCAAATCATTCTTAATAAGCTGCTTGTGCATGGCTTTAATCTGTGTTTGAAAGACCGGAGCCCCGTGAATATCATTGTTTGCTGCTTCACTGGCGCTTCAGTCACGTTGCCCAGTTCTTTCCAGAAATGCTAGAAATCAGGATGTTTCCTCCAGTTACTCCAGTCAGGCTACTGAGAGTGTGGAGGACAGTCGTCTCCATGACAAAACAGCACATGTGAGTTTAGCATTTAATTTTCACTTGGGCTCAAAGTTAATGTCCTAGACTTATTTTTTTGTGCTTTAGCTACAGAAGGAGCTGAAGCGTTTATGTAGGACTCTTTCTCAGACTACAGGGTTAACGGAAACTTTTTTTTTGATCTAGTTTGTAAACTTTAAATACATTAATTCCCTTGTGGCCTCTAAAGTCAGATGATGCACAAAGATCTTCAACATGCAACAAAAACACTTAATTCCAATGTAAAAAAAAAAAATTGCACATAAAGACAAATCTAGTTATGTAAACAGTAACCGATTTTTTTAAACTAAACTTTAATACCAAATATATCTACTAACCACTCTATTGTGCATATATACTGTAAGGCGCTCTGTCTTGATGGAGTACGTGTATATATTTTTATTTTTACGGTGTGTTGTTTGAAGACATTCCCAGTTTGCTGCTATCTCAGCTGAAGCTTTACGTTTTCAAAGTTTTATGAAAACCATCAATACTGTCGGTAGATATTTGTATTTATGGAAGACATCCATATGCTGTGAATGTGAACTCTGCGATCTGTTGTGATCAGGGGTGTTCGGTCCGTAGTCTGTATGGAAAGATGGACGACGCGTCGCCCGTTCCTCCCACTGTACAAAAATGGAGCCAAAAT
The DNA here is from genome assembly GCA_016785235.1 of Pseudorhombus dupliciocellatus. Taxonomy (NCBI): domain Eukaryota; kingdom Metazoa; phylum Chordata; class Actinopteri; order Pleuronectiformes; family Paralichthyidae; genus Pseudorhombus; species Pseudorhombus dupliciocellatus. Next base: position 1,213,271 of record JAFBJW010000038.1, read on the forward strand.
ATCTGGGACACGAACGCTGCCATCCACTATAACGGAGGAGGTGGAGTTTATGAACTGTAGGTTATCTGGCTTCGCTCTTCATATACATCCTATACTTCAACCATGTGATTTAAAAATTGACTGTAGTGAAGTATGTAACATGCACAATGTGCACCCAGTGTCTTACGTAAAGTCAGAAAATATCATGTCATGTTGCTCCATTAAAAAGGCTCCTCTAATCTGGCTGTTCGTGAGACCAGAGTTTGTGTGTGAGCAGCTCGCGCTCGTCTTTTCTGTTTAATCCCCACACAACCACTGTCATTAATGGCTCACTGGCCTTTGTAATGTTTAACTGGTTTGACAGAAGAGTTGCTTCTCTGTGCCGCATGAAGTTTGGTGGGGGGGTGTTGAAATACTTTTAAGCTTTTCATTAACCAGTCACACCACGTAAGGTGATGCCGGCGAAGCTGGATGAGACAATTTATTAAAACACTGGAGAAATGTTTCAATACATTAATGGGCCTATTCACAGCTCACTGAAACACTTACACAGTGGTAATCATTTCATTTTTCATTTTTGTAAATGGAATTTAGCAACACAAAATGGTGAAGTTGCCCTGCAGCTGAATACCACTCACCTCACCCTCCCCTCCCCTTCCAAACCTACGTTAGCCTTCAGTTGTCATAAAAACTGTTTGGGCTTCTGTAAAAAAACACGGTGGCCTCCGTAGTGAGTACCTGCTCCAGTGAATATACAGTATTAAAATACAAAGGACCCATTAGATGACTACACACTGGTGAAAATCACTAGGAAAATGCGATATCAGATTTCTGCCAGTAGAGACCTTTCACCCTTTTAAATGCACAAAGCCAATAATTCATTCATTAAAGTGACAGTTCCCAAAGCTTCCTGTGCACCCTGAATGTAATCCCTGTGGCCCCGCACTGCAGAGTGTACCTAGATAAGGTTTGTGCAGCGCATGCGAGTGTGGGCGTTGTAGCTGACCTTCTGTTTCAATCCAAACCGTTATTTGATAGTGCACAGTGGCCCACAGGTGCAGCTGTTTGCAAATGACCTTCATCCCTGGTTGAATAAGAAAAGAGGAGCGACATCAACCTTGTGGAGCCTCCTCAGTCCCTTTCTCTCCCTGGTTATTTCACTGGTTATTTCTCAAAACATGTTCAAAACATTCACAGAAAATCAGATAAATGTACAATCATTGTTTAATTGTTTTAAAATGATATTAACGAAACCCCCAACTGTATTTTTGATATAAATGTTCTTTTCTGTACCGATGCTGTTTGTTGTTACTTGCGTTTTCAATCACTGATCATATCACTGTTGTTTAACTTAAGCTAAATTATTCTTATTTTTGTCAGACTACACTGCTACCCCCTTCCGTCTCAGGAAAGATGTTTAAAGGTTCCTACAGCTTGTGTATGAAATTGTGGAAAAACCCGTCCTCTGTTTAAATGCTAAATCTGGACTTCAACTGTAACCGAATCATTCGTTGCAGAAAATTCCTCTCGTAAAATGAATCAGCGTCAGTGTGGTCGCTATTTGAAGACTGTGGCTCATTTCTTTAATCCAACATCGAGGCCAGAAACACTAAAAGGCGACGAAAAGCCTGTTGTGGAAGTTTATTGAAAACAAAGCCCCTGTCTGGTCACAGTTATTTCTTCCGTTTCCATCTCCTTGAAACACTGCTGAAATAAAACCCCCTTCCTTTTGAGTGTTTTAAAAGAGAGGCTTGAAGTGTTATGTTTTGTTGTCTGTTCTTTTGTGTATTTTCTGCCACAGAAAAGTACATTCACATCGTCATAAATATACACTTCACACGTCCTTGAGACATTCAGAATATTTTAAAGAACCCCAAACATGTAAATATACTTATGTTGTGTGCATGAAGACAGGACAAAGACGCAAAAGGTAATATTGGTTCTGTAGGAAAGGAAACAGACGGTGGACAACGTACGATATACATGAGCAAAAGAAGCGTATAGACGACACGATTCTCCAAGCAGAATGTCAGTCGGAGGTTTTCCAAACCAGACTCTGGGTTAATTAACTTAATAGTGTTAGTCACAGAGCGGCTGTTTTGTGGCGAGCGCAGACAAGCCTTCAACAAATAAACCCTTCATTGTTTCACGCTGCTGACGTCTCTGGTGCCACTTTGATGTCTATTCTTAACCAAACTGGCAACGTAATAAGACCAACATCCATGTCAACAGGCGCATCCTGTCAAAACAACACTTTTAGCGAAATCACATGAGGCGGGAGCGCATGAGAGGCTACTTGTTCAACTGCAGGAGCTTTCGGGATTTTTCAAATACCTAATTTTTTTCCCCCTCATTGACTGTTTGCAGATAAAACACCCCAAAAACGAAGAGTTTTCGGCGAAAGGCCCAGTGAAAAAACTCAACAGACTTTTACTGAGGAGCTTAGAAGTACAAAAATACAAAGCAAGAATGAAGTAGAATGGAAAAACCAGTCTGGTGTTTAAATGGAGTTTCATCTCTGGAGAGAGCTGCATAAAAACACCTCGGTGGATCTGCATTCAAACACACTTTTTTTTTTTGCACTTTCTGTTTAAAGTAAAACATTCAAAAGCAACTGCGAAACTCCTGTCAAACATGTCTGTGCATGTGATTGGTCCAATTCGAGATTTAGTTCAACCATAGGCACAAATACTGGCAGTGGCCTCAAATCCACACACATGTGCATGAATGTGGGCGAAGACTAAAGCAAACACGTAACATTTCCGTCGAAGAAAGAACTACTCCTCGGCTCCCGCTCTGTTCAGGAACTCATCTAAAGCACGTTACGAGGCTCATTTCTTACAGTGTAGGAACATCAGCACTACATTCATTTACTGCTACTACCGCCACACAGCTACAGGCTGACACTGTGGAAACAGGGCTGGTGTTCTTAAAGAGAAGTGTACAAAGGGGGTTTACTAAGTCTGTGTAAATACACTTATGCGAACAGCCGGTTCACTCCTTGTGTACTCTCACAGGAGCCGAGCTCAATCCCACATGCCTCTGCCTGTTCACCGGCTCCCAGGGTAACCCAACATTCTTTTCATATGAACGTCCTACAAGGTGCTTCAAGCTACAAAAGCCTTCATGAAAAGTGTCCTCGATCAGAGGGAAATATAAATATTAAATACTTCTTATATAAAAGAGCTTCATGAGTTGACCCACTTTCTTTTTTTTTTCCCTTTCATCTTCATCATTTGCTTTCAACATTAAGTGCTTCCATCTTGTGGCCCAACTGGAGACTCACACAAAACATTCATTTCACCGACTCCGCTCAACTTGCTGTTCACATTGTGGTTCAAAATACACAACAAACTTCCTTAATGAAGCCCCATCATATTCTAAACTGGGACCCCTCGTTTACAGTAAGTCTTTTAAATACGCAAAATGTGTGTTTTGAATCTTTAAATCAGAGATAATAACCACCCTGGGCACCTAGTTTAAAATGAGCTGGACACAAGTGGTCGCATTATTCAAATGTGGTCATAGAAATCTCATGAAAAGGTCAAACGCACCAGAGAAATGAGTCACTTCCAGAGTTTGAAATAGAAAAACACGTTTGTCCCAATGACTGAAAATAAGTTATTCAAGTTTCATAAAAGTACAGCAAGAAGAAAACTGTCTGTACAATGTCTCCTCGGTGGAGGTAATGGTTACCATGACAGCCGTCCATCCCGCTATTTGCACTCAGGCTCTTCCTTCGCTTCCGCCTCAGCCTCGCAGGTCCCAGTGTGGAGCCGCAGCGCCCCCTGTCTGTGCAATGCGTTCAGGGTCCTGAACTCCAGAGGCATGGAGTGTGGACTGGATCTGGACGTGTACTCATACTTCAGGGTGTCGTAGTAGTGGTATTTGACCGGTTTGCCCTGGGGGTCGAGAGCGAACGGCCAGAAGCCGTAGAGATGGATCTCCTCACAGAAGCGGGTGGCCATCGTGTACATGAGGAGGCCGGTGGTCGGACGCTTGATGTGGACGTTGTTGGTTAGCCAGTACCTGTCGACAAAGACAGTACGTTAATCTGGAGAATAAAAAAACAGCACAGCTGCTTTCACACGGGCACAAGGGAGGATGACAGCGTCTGTGTGCCGTAAACAGAACGCGATTTCCCCATAATCTCTCGGTTGTGTCTCTTCTACGTGATGCCAAAATCTCTGCACCCAATTCATGTCTGAGCTAGAGTCAGTTCGAGGCGTCCACCACTCTTTTTGAAGTCAGTGAAGTGAGTATTCATGAGGAAGCAACACTCTTCTTCAGTTTCACCTTCTTGGTTCTGAAATAAATTAAAATAGTCTGCTGGAACTTTTTTTCTCTAACAAGCCACACATGTAGAAATCCAAAGCTTGCTGGATATATTTTCTGTCACTGCCCCTGCAAAGCCAATTCGCAGATCATCAATAGGTGACCTTTCATTTTCATCTTTATTCTCATTGGATGCATTTAAAAAAATCAACAAAAACAATCGTCCAAGAAAACAATCTTCTCCGTGAAGCAGCTGGAAGATGGATCAACCATTTCTGATGGAGAAATGAGGCGGCAGCACCACACGCTCAAACAGCCTCTAAAATAGGAATCAAATATTTGAAGATTTCCATTTTCATTGCTTGCAGCCCCTCCCCCGACACGGGAAAACATCGTGCACATTTCAAATTCATTGAAAACTCAAATGGCTCTGGAGTATTTAATCCAGTGCCACTTCCTTCATACCAGCACAGTCATCTGCACAGGAGATAAATCATCTGTTTGTTTCAAGATAGAGACACAGCAGAAGTAATGATGATGATAATTATAATAATAATAATAATATCCGTCTCTCCACATCAGCAGAGCTTCAAATGTAAGCAAAAAAAACTCCTGAAGGCTGAATTGGAGATGAGTGTTTGCTGAGCTCTTTTTACTGCAGCAGGCGATTATCATTGATACCATTTCACAATAAGGACAAAGCCAGAGAGCAGGAACCCTTGTGTGGTCTTTGACTAATTCAAAAGGACGGCTCTGCAGCCCTTTTCCTTCAATATGGAGCCTTTACAAACATTGGTGAGAGTGGCATAGAAAAACAGGTGTTTGCTTTCATCGTGACCAGCCTTGACTACTGACTGGTTCAGATACAGAGCTCTGCAGTCTGGGGCCACATTACTTCTCTGTACAGATTATGAACTCTTCAAACCCTTTATGGTCTCGCACCAGAACACATGCCACATACGCTCAAAGTGTATGAACCAGTGTGGCTCCTCCAGCTCTCTGCACTGAATCAGTTACCTCATGCAAATACAGGAAAAAAAGACGGTTTATTATTTTGTTCAATTCAAAGTCTATAAAATACAGTTTTTCTGTCAATATTATGGGTATATATATATATTTTCATCACATTTTATTTATTGTTATTATACCATTTAAGAGTAGGATTTTTTGTTTATAATTTAATATTATAAAGGTTGCCTCATAAATAAAGATGATAGAGAATGAAATGATGGACCTGCAGCAGTTTGGGGAACATTGTGAACATTTCATTTCTGTTCCGCACTTGTTTTCTGAATCTTATCGGCCCTCATGACCTCTGAACTCCTGTTACAGTGCCATCACATGCTGCCCGCAGGAGCAGCCCCAGGGGGCCGCGGGGGTCAAGTGTCGATTGCCTCAGCAGAATTTCCCTTTCCACTCACGGGCTCCTCTGTGCTTCTGTGTTCCAACGGCCTCTTCCAGCTCCCCTCACTCCATTGGGTATGCGTGGAAGGTCGTGTGGAGAAGCAGAGGTTGAGCTATTTAAAGCGGCTCAGGCAGCGTGAAGGACGAACAGTGGGCAGGTTTATAATGCAGCCAAACACCACAGCAGGGGATGAGCGCCGCAAACAACGCTGTGGCTAATGAGCACAGCCTTTTGTCTTCTAGTGAACAGGATGAGGCTCAGCCTCGATGAGGAAAGGACAAGGTCACAGGAAGCGTTTATCAGACACCATGAACAAAAAGGGCAGGGGAGTGGATTCCACCTGCAATTGGTCTGTCAGACTGTTGGTCAACGAAACTGTGACCCAATCATTACCTGATTGCAATAACGAATGTTAGCTGGCCATTCAACGTGACAGAATGTGCTCACTGACCAGCGGTGGTTTTTAACAAGGCAGGAAAGCTCCAGAGCGAATAGTGTGTCTTAATGAGAGAGGGGGAGAGAGGGAGAGAGGCGAGGGGAAAAAACGCAGAAAAGCATTTTTTAAAGTTCTGAAAGTGCACGCACACACACGCACACACACACACACACACACTGCTCAAAGATCTGAGACCAGCTCTGAAACAAATCATCACAAGCAATAAGGATGAGCAGAATGTACAAACTAAACAAGTCCTGTTTTTCTGCAGCTCAGCAGCTTTGAAATGTTCTCTGCTCCTGAGCCTGACGCAGAGGCCTCAGAACAACAGAGCCCAGCGCTGTGGCCAAATTAACCGTTCCATTAACAACTCGCGTTGACGTCCGTGTTTCAAATAAACGCACGGCTGTAAATCAGTGTCAGCGTTACAGCGAAAGGTCCGACCACGGGAAAAGAAGCCGCAATTAATTGAATAGATTGTGGGAAATGCCTATTTGCTTTCTCAATTAGACTTACATGAGGAAATCAATAGAATGGGCAACAGTTTAATCAGGTTGCCTGGCAACCTCACGCTGAATGTGCTGCGCCCTCCTGAGAAATGAAACAGGGAGCGCCCAGTGAGCACAAACGGCACCAGGGAAGGAAATGTTAGTCTCCACTGAAATAAACACTGGATGAATAGAATCTTATTAATGACAGGAAATATAAACGGATGAGGCATCAATCGGTCATACTGTGGCCCACCACCAGGAGGCGAACTTATATTCAGGTTGTCATGACTAAAAAAAAAGATAAAGTCTCCTCCTGCTGATCGACAGCATGTTAGCACTAAGAGCCTCACAGTGCTGCTGGACCGAACATCTAAACCACAACAGGAGGTGTGGGAACCTGGAATCATCCACACAGGCGATGTTTTAATTGCTGCTTCTTTGTTATTTGGCAGATGAACTAAAAGCTACAGCACCGATTTTCATGACATTTTTTGACTGTGAGTGTCTTTAAGTTTGGGAGACAGGGTGCTGGCATTGATTGAGTCATTTTTAAGCATTTATACTTTTACACAGAGCCGAGCAAACCCTCCTGTCGCCAGTCTTCACTGATCGTCCCGTTCCTCTGCTTCAGTGGAAGCGTATATTCCAAAATGTCAGACTGTTCCTTTGAGGGAGACAAATGATCCTCGTCTGCAAATAAATCTCTAGCTATGCCATTCGTTTCAGGATCAGACACGTTTCACACTTAATTAAGACAGATGTGACGAGACGAGAGGCTCGCTTTGATTCCCCGTTTCACAAATAGCCACCTGGGCTGCAGATCGGAGCTTGCCGACCCCTTCGTCACGCCCCACAGGTGGGCCTGAGCTGTGGTCTTACCCTCTGACGGCGTGGAGGAGGCGCAGCGAGGGGAAGGCGGTGCGCACGTCCACGGTGTGCCGCAGGATGAGCCGGAGCGCCCACTCCACGCGCTCCTCTCCCCCCTTGGCCATGAAAGCCGGGATCCACAGCACGCTGCCGCTGAGGCTCTGGAGCCGGCGCAGGAAGCGGTCCCTCCACTCGTCGCTCACCAGGTCCTGGAAGGCCCGCTGCACCACTGACGGGTTCATGGTCACCAGGTTGGTGCGCCTCCCCACGTCCGAGGAAAACTCCTCCACTGGTGCCAGGTTGCACCTTGGGAGAAGAAAGCATTGGTATGTGCATATAGCCATACACACGGTGACTATAAAGAACAGCTTCAAAGCAGCTTGGTGTTTCATCCCATCGATAACAATTCTTATCACTTCCGCTTGACATCGAGTGGCTGATAAAAGCTGGGCTCCATTTACAACGAGCACTCACACGCTCTCCCTTCTGATTAACCGGCACACGCGAGAAGACAAAGCCTCAGACGTCTCAGTGTGTCGTTGACTCTAATTAACGAGTTCATTCAAAACAATTAGGGGGAAATTAGTGTGCGATTTCAGTGGACGCTTGCTCCTGTAGCAGCCTAATGAATTTTAAGAGACTCAGTAGAAAGAGGGCGGTGAGTGGAGCCTGTTGAAACTGGGACGAGTAGAAAGATTTTCAAACAGACCAAGTCTCCCTTTTGATGTCGAAAGATTTTATCATTAAAAGTGCATTAAAATAACTGTGACGTATTATGCATGCATCAGTGCATCCTTAATACTCGACTTCATATATTTTAATGATAACATGAGGTGTTTCATTTAACAAGTCTGGAATATTAAACCACCAGCGCGTTAAAACACGATAACTGTTGCTGAGAGTGAATACAACAATTAAAGAGGTGGTCCCTGCGATGACGTGTCTCCAGCCGTTAAAATGACGTTCACCCAATTTTTAAAGCATCAAATAATTCAATAAAACCAAACTTACCACAAAAAATGATCACTAGAACTTCCATAAGTAGTGTTCACTACTTAAAAACACAGGCACAATTTGGAGAATTGTCTAAGGAGTTTAGCTCACACACACACACACACACAGCACAGCGGGACGATCTGTGCACAGACATGTTCACGGCAACGACCAATCCTCTGCACCATTCAGGCTGCAGGCTGACACGTATAAACCCCAAACTCTGTTGACGTCTTGCTCTGTGCCTTGTCCATGTGTGTCTCCCCTTTCCATTTCCGTGTCTGTCACAGTGTTCACACATGGGCTCTATAGTCGGAGGCCAGGCAGCAGCAGAGAAGCAGATAGCACGAGTTGGATTCATTGTTATGGAATCAGTATTATTGACATTAGTATCGATGCTCAAGACGAGATCCTCCTCCTCCTCTCGCTGGATGGAGACCAGAGACGCTACTGTCCGTTTTCCATGGCTGCTCATCTTCCTGCCTGAAATCTGACAAACGTGCCCCACCAGCTTGTTCAAACTCCAACAATTTGCTAAGTAGCGAGTCAGTCCTTGTCACACTGAGCTGCCATATCATATAATCATCTATAACGCTCCAACCATATCTCTGTCAACCTCCTTTGTGGAAACCAGGCCCAGGGCAGAGGGCTATATTTAGCTGAGACATTATCTCTCCATCTCGTACGTGAATGCCAGAGCAAATTCCTCAGCTTTTCAAAATGCCACGTCCGCTGTCGCCTGCCTACAGCCGAGCGCCAGCGCCGTGCCGTGCCCCGGGCGTTACCGTCAGACTGCTTCAGTCCATAAATCAGGACCTCCCCTCATCAGCACTTAGGAAAGACAAGACACAAAGACAACACGTTCAGAAAAGGCACATTTGGACACGTTGAGGCCGATAAAGGGATCGATCAATCAGCCGGATGAGACGCTACTTCCTGCTCCCTTTTACACAGCACGGATTAACGGAGACGCCGTGCCTCTGCAGACCCAGCACGTCTTCTGTGACTGTTCCAACCTGTTCACTCAACACTCCTCCATTATAACAGACAAACTTTTTGTACGACGACGAGTAAGAACCGTGTCAAACAACCCACTCAGTGACTTTTTTTTGCATGCACTCAATCACAAAGCAGCGCAGGTTGCCGGCTCCACAAACACAGTTCTCCAGTAAAATGAGAGCAGGACCCCAGAGAGTACCTGAGTGTGAACAAACACTCGGAGTGCTGCTGCTGGATCCCAACCGCTTTTCAAAATGTCACTTTCATGTATAATCGTGCATTTAATTGCTGCGCTGCTGCCAGTTTTGTTTCCGAAGTTAAATTGTTCAAACGTGCGCTCCGACTGGAGAAGTGCAATTAATAGAATTCCAGCTGTGCGACCACCGACTTCAAACCTGAAGCAAACGAAGGACTCCAGAGAGTGATTATCACTTCAGTGTGAATTATGGTCTCGGTAAATGGGAGATAAGCCTGAAACTGCAACTAATTTGCTAATCCATTTCAATTACATTTCTCCTTAACCTGCAGGGTTTATTAATTCAAGAGGAGCATTTCCAACTCTATCATCACAAATTCTGTTTCGTTGAAAACCTAAAAAAAAAAAAAAAAAACCAAACCTGATCACGAAATCGTGCGCGTCGATCTCGTGGCCGCAGCTGCTGTTCAGCAGAATCCCAGAATTCCCCACGATGGCGCAGCGCCTGTGGTGCTGGTTCTTCATCGGGGAGACGCTCGGCAGCAGGCGGTAGAGGTTCTCCGAGATGTTGGTGGTGCTGTGGCGGTCGAAGACGTAGTGGATGATGTCCCCGGGTTTCAGGGTGCCCTTCAGGATGGAGATGTCTCTCTCTGGATCCAGGAACCTCAGGATGCTCTTCCTGTGAGGAGAGAAGATGAAGACGAGTCATGAAGGAGGCGGGGTTTAGGCGAGCGCGCGACGCTGAGAACTGCGGAAGAACGTGCCTGATGAGGCTGGAGAGCGTCCTGTTGAAGGTCCAGGTGTGTGACGAGAGCTTGCCGCTGTTATTGGCGCTCGGGCCATGATGAAGATGAGGATGATGAAGATTCGTTTCTGTCAGAGCGGTTGGATCCACGCGTACTGGAGTCTTTCTGTGAGACGACAAACAGTACTATTGTAGATCCACAGATAACAATTTTCGTTCTTTTCCAACTAAATAAGAGGTTTCATGCTACAGGGCAGTTTTCAAGGACTTATAGAACACAATCAATGCCATTTAAAACTTCCTTTAAGCCCAAGAATTATTTACACTTGGATGTGAAGGTACAGTAAAGTGGAGGAGCAGAGAATAACCTTCGAAGGATTTCTCAAAGCCACAGGCAGACCATTGTGTGATTTTTCCTCAACTGAGCGTCCTGTGATGGCGCCTCACCGCAGTCTCTGGGCAGACAGCTAGTTATCAGCTCCATGCTGGTTTTCTTTTATTACAACATGCAAATATTTGTATCGTTGAGCGAGAACTACCAAACACAGAGACATTGTAAACGATGCCTGCTGGCAAAACACTTTCCTTGCAAAGAAAGACAAGTGATATTCTAAACTGCAAACTGAACATAAAAAAAAAAAACATCTTAAAAGTTTGGAAGACCTGGTTCGTAATAGTCACTTGAATTTCAGACTTTTAAATTCCCTGCTGTAACTACACATGCAGCATAGTCTTACGTGACTATTTCAGACATTCAATGTCATGTATTGATTGCATTAGAGACAATAATAGTTCAGGACAAACTATCCCTTTGTACAAAGTATAATCTCTCCATTATGACGACTTCTTTGGCTTCATTTTTTTTTATTTACTATTACATAAAGGTCCAGAAATGTAATGTCAGACAATCCAATTGATGTTTTCACTATTTTGTTTTTTTCTAAATTGTATGAATTGCTATTTTCTTGAGCCTAGAATGGCCCACGCAGATTTTAAACACTTCATGTTTATCTCTCGAGTGGGTCCTCTTTACGGAGGCCACCATGTTTGAAGTGGATAAACTAAACACAATTTGATTTTCTTTGACCACTGAAGGTTACCCCTCTGTTGTGATTGAGAGGAGGACGAGATGAGGAGTGTTCAGCTGCAACATGCCACTTCACCACTGGATGTCATTAATCCCGTCACACTGAACCTTTAAGCACAATACATCCTGTAGGACTTTTCCTTCTATTGGAGCCCAGTGGCACAGAGGTGGCATGACGGTCTAGTTGTAGTTGCTGGTTTCATTGGCGCCTGGTATCCCGTCCACAGTTGCACTGCCACCACCTGCTTCCCCTCACTTTCTTCTGTAGTTCATGTTCATGACATTTTTCTCTAACAACGATCTATTATGTGAAACACAGCTTTAAAAGCATTCAAAATAGAGTGTTCACTTCAGCTTTTCTCTTTCCTGGATCCCACCACCACACTGGTGGGTATTTATAGCAGCTGCCCTCTATACCCTGAGTGTGAGTGACTCACTGTGTTAACAAGGCTGCAATGGAACCAAAGCAGTGCCAACAGATAATCATATGGAGTCAACTCCCCACTGGTGGTCTGCACGTACTGTATGTGTGTGTGTGTGGAGATAATTGGATTTCATACCTTGTGTGTGGTTTGGGCGCAAGCCTCTGCAAGTTCATCTTCTTTGAATGCCCAGTGTTCCTGGAGGAAAAAGAAGGCCTGAGATTGAATTATGGATCAAACACTGCAGCCTGAATCCTTGCTTGATAATGGACCGATCCTTCCTGTAATCACATTGTGTAACGGTAAATGAAACCCACTGCAGGCTACTCACTGACAGGCGCACTCTTCATCCTTCTTTTAAGATACAGTGAAGGTGAGAGGCACATATCGAGATATTTTTAGAGCATCCCACTGTGGGCCCATTCGCTGATGTAATGAGGAGAAATGTGGCCTTAATGGAGCCCCATTATACTGTCAGGAGGTTTTCTTTTTCGCAGGGAGGTGAGCAATCTCATACCATGGCGTTTGAATGGGCCGGCCAAGACGCAGTCACAGAGGCATTGCGCATTCTCCCTACGTTCAGGTCACTCAAGTTTTGCACATCATGACCTTGGCCACACGGGGTGAAACACAACAGCAGAAGACAGGGGCACGCCGCTCGGACAGATACCACTGTGAGTGATGGATTAAGCTGCCTTCATGCACACACGCACTTGGTTCTGCTGCTTCACCCGCGGTGAAAACGCAAAACCAATATGACCTCATTATAAAGTGAAACCACAGTCAGGGCGATTGCATTGCAAACAAAGTGTTCTTGCTGAAAGGGAAATGTGAAAACACACACACGCACACGCAAATGAGCGAAAACAAGGAGGATGTTGCAGTGTTGATGTCAGGACCTGTGGCACTGGAAGCAGAAATTAAAGATGCACAGGATGCCTTTTTTTTTTTTTGCAGGTCAAATGCAGGCGGGACATCAGTGGGATGGTTTTTGCTGCACTGCTCCACATTTCAAAGTGTGAAAAAAGAGAAATAAAAGAAGAGGAGAGCCTCTTTTGTTCTCTTTTGTTCTCTCTCTCTCTCGGGGTAAATGTATCCGATCCCGCATGCCTGCTGCTGCAAGACAAATAGCCTAATCCTTGGAGACCCAGGCAGGCTGCTGTCTGAACAGCTGCTGCTGCTGCACCCAAGTGTTACAAATGAAGAAACAAACCACTAACACGTTTAAATATACGTGTATCTATAAATACACACACACATATATATATATATAAATACGCAAAAGTTCAGCACAAAAATGCACTCATTCACAGCCCCCCCCCCCATCCCATCTTCTACTTCATAGATGAAATCTTTCTGTGGAAAACAGGGCAAGAGCACAATAGTCTTGACTCCACACACGCGCGCGCGCGCGCACACGCAGTGTGCATGCATGCGTAAAGCGAAGGTGGGCCACTTACGCAGTTTCTTCCTCCACTTCTGCAATATCATCAATGATCAGGACCACCACCAGCAGCGTGAGGAAGCCGAACAGCAGCGTGCGGAGCAGGAGCGGCATGGCTGAGAGGAGAGGAGGAGGAGGAGGAGGAGGCTGGAGCCGGGGGGACCCTTCCTCCAGCACCACACACACACACACACACACACACACACACCTTTGTTGTGCTTCACAAACCGAGGATCCGCTCGGCCATCTCTTTGTTCTTATCGCCAGATGAGGAGTGGGACCCTCCCGTTCAGACGAGCGGTGTCCTTCCCTCCCTCCTCCTCCTCCTCCTCCTCTGATGAAGATGATGGTGATCGCCGTGCGTTTCGCCGCAGCCGCCTCTCTCCGCCGGTCCCTCCTATTCCCCAGTCAAACTTTGGAAGCGTGCTCTCACACGGAGCCGCCGGGGGACAGAGGAGCTGACCACATGGAGTCTTAAAGGCGCAGGGTCCGCCGCTGCTCTCGAACCCGGGACACGCTGAGCTCGCGCTCCAGGCGCAGCTGGAGTCAGGTGACCTGCATATTCAAATGCAGGTCAAAACCTGAATGGATCAGACGCCGATGAGGACTTCTCCGTGGTTTCTGTCCCCTGTGGAGGGAAGTGACATGAGTATACTTTCCAAATGGGCCGTGCGGCGGACGCGCCAGAAGGTTCCTGGTTTGAATCCTGACTCTTTGAATAGGATTTGCATGTTTTCCTTCCGTCTGCGTGGGGAGAGGTAGAGGCAGAAGGTCGGCGATTCAACACAGTATCCCAGGGCAAGACCCAAAAACTGTCCAGGCAGTGTATGCATGATGTGTGTTCATGTGCCCCACCTCTTGCCCAGTATCAACTGGTAGAGACATAGGCTCTCCAAAGTACCCTCACAGAGATAGAGGGTTATGACAGCCCGTTGGTAATCCCGCTGAAAATCCAGGCAGCCGATCAGAGAGTTCAGATCAATCCAGGAGATCTCAGTTGACTCTGACTTGACCGGGGGTTTGGGCAGAATAAGCCAATACCGGGATCAAGCGAGTCATTCACGAGGCAGGAAAAGGACTCTGTGCCATGTCGGTGGCAATCCTGAGTGTGGTGTGGTGTGGTGGTCAGTTAAATTTGCTGCCTGTCATATTTCCTCACAAGGAGGAGGCGGGGTTTATGTCCCGCACTGCAGCCAGCCACCAGGGGGCGATTGAGAGGATTTGTTTAAGGAAGATGTCGTCCATCTTTATTTACAATCTGTGATTCAACCTTTATTATCTACCTGGAAAATGCTGTGATGCGTCATGGTATGTTTATAGATATCACAGGTGCTTTAAAAAGACGATGATGAAGATGCAAACCAGTTGAACTGCAGGAGGAAGAGGAGAGGCTCTAACAGGGCCTGTTAAACCTCATCCATTGGGAGGAAATCAGAGATGAAAGTTATTTTTACTTTTCCCCACATTCTGAGCTGAGACATGGTGACAAATGTTGGACGTTGCTTTTGTCCCACTGCTCGGGGAATTTAATCTTCTTTCAAGTACAAAATGGCAGGGCTGCTGATGGTGAGAAAAGGAAATGCACCAGGCCATTTATTTCTGTGTTTCTTCAGCTGCCTCTGCTGTGTCTGGGCCGTTCCAATATCTGTTAAATCTGGTAGGTTTGTCGTGAAAAGGCTTTTGGTGTTTGCATTTTGTCGAGTCGTGCCTCCGAGCCGTTGGCTACACCTTTAGCACTTTCACTTTCGCATTTAACGTCTGCTAATGCAGCAACAGTTTACATGACAGTGCACTATCTGCTGTTTAATTACCCACTGACGAGCGCTGAGTAAACGCGTGTTCATTTTTAATTATGGGAAAATATTTGTCCAGTGGCCATTTTCAATAAAGCAGGTGAACCAGAAGCTACAGGTCTCATTAGTCACAGTATGTGGGAGCATTTCAGACACTGAATGCAAATAAATGATGAAAAATCAGTTTATTGTTAGCATCATCCTGTTTCAGGACTGTCCCTCAGTTCTTCCTATAGTCATGTTGTTAATGCATCCGTTTAGTCGCAAATGAGGTTTAAATGGGAACATTTCAAATGCGTCTTTTAATGTCATGCATGCATTGGCTGCCCCGCAGTATCGCTCAGACACGGATGAAGGGCTAATTTACACGAAGTGCAGCTGGAGTGCACGTAACGATGGACGTTACTGCGACTACAAATATCATCTAACGATTTTTCACGATCCAAACTGTTCGTTATACATTTGATGTGTTCTGCTGCGTCAGCCCACCTCATCTGTTTCAAGCTTATTGCCGGTGCAGCCAAAGGAAGCGCTTCCCGTGGAGGCCGACGTCCACTGATGCCGCAGGTACGGGTCAAGTCGACTGTGTGAGGCTCAGTCTGACGCTTGGATGAGTCAGAGAACAGCATCACAGAGGCTTTAGCAGCCGAATGAATGAGGCGCTGCACTCGTTAGTCACCCACCCAGCCTCTGCAAACACGGAAGATAAACGACATGAGCGGCTTTTACTGCTGTCTGTCAACTCTTTCAATTGGATGATGGATTGAAGTGACTGCTGTAGAGCTTGTTAAGGGTCTGAATTAATGCAGACTGAAAAATGTGTTATGCAACAATGTGATTTAGCATTTTATTAGGAAGACTATCGCAGGGTTAGGGGCAAGACACAAATAACCGTGTGATCATGGTGACATCATTTTGGGACCTCTGCATTGTAGTGATTTATTTTTGTATTTTTTTCATCATAATTTTTTTGTTTTGTTAGTCTTGGTGTCACATGGGCATCAGCCAGCTTCCATGACATCACATCACTATGGCCCTCCTCTCTTAGAGATTCAAGATTAAATCCTTTGTCTCCATATGTCTCTGAATATAAGCCCAAGTCTTCCACAGAGGATTTATCTAGAGTTCTACTAAAATTGGTGTGTAACTGTTCATCTTTACTGAGGCAGCTATAAGACTAATTGACGACTCTTGATTAAAAGAGAAGAGCCTCGCCTGCAGCAGATTCTATTTTAAGGTTGTTGGCTTCTCCACTGTGGGTGTTTCTGCGTTCAGCTTAACTTTTTAATGCCACATCTCACTCTCAGCAGATCTCAGCTCAAACCAAAAGCCTCGCAGTAGAACAGAAGCGTTCAGAAGGGAGCAGATAAGTCGGGTCAGGGTTGTTTATTATCTGCTGGAGAGTGGAGACAGGATGGCAAGTGTTGACGTGGAGCAGGAAATGTCCTCATCTACAACATTCCCGTGTTGGTCGGGCCTCAGAAACGTCACACTCAACAATAAAGGTGTTCAAAGAGACCGTTAGGGTTGGGGCGAGTCTTCTTTTGAGTGGCTCCTGAGTCAGCTCACCTTTCAGGACTTAAGGGGCCAAATGTGCGATGCCCACTGCGACCAAGAGGGAATCCAAATGCCCAGCATGTTTAACCTGCGTCTGGAGGGGAGGAAAGGGGAAAGGGTTCGTGCTGATGTAATAGCTTTTAAAGTGAAGTCTTACATTCACAGATCTGTGGGCAGCACTTTCTCCATCACACACTGACGGGACAGTCACCACGGCAACTCAGTGTCCCTCAGTCTGAGGACACTTTTTACACCATCTACCTGCCATCCTTCATCCTCTAACATCCTCAAAAGTGACACACAGATCGTGTGTGTGTGTGTGTAGGTGTGCGACTTGTTTGAGACCCAGTGTTTTGTGAGGCCGATGCTGTTGATACTGAAGCTGTCTTCATGCACAAGCAGTTCCTGCTTCAGTGAAGAATGCCATTGTGCTATTAATAGACCTTACAAGCACCTGACACTGACACACACACACACACAATAATATATTCATCAATACGAGCTAGGAGACGACATTAATCCCAACATGCCTGTTTCTGAGTCTGCTTCGTTTCTTCAGCCAAATGTTTTTAATAAAGTTTGAATGAATTATTTATTTCACCCAGAGAGATTTGTTGTTTGATGAAAAGTGGGACTCTTCCCTGTCCAGCAGAATGTATTTTGCTGTATGAGATCCTTTTTGTCCTCACCCTGTTTGTGATGCATTCATTTGCCGTTCCAACCGTTTTTTCGCAGCGGTCTGGTCATTACCGTGGTTCGCGGCGGCCGAAGCGCCTGAGCGCTGACCTTCAGAGGCAGCGACGGTCTCAGGTGAGCCACCAGCTGTTGAGGAGACCTGAGGAATTTCCCTTTCAAACATGTCACAGATGAGACAGCTACAAATAATTGCCAGCCATTATCTCTGCCTGTTCCCTCAAACTTAAAACAACAGTGAGCAACTGTTGCTGGGCAGCAGCGCCCTCTGTAACCACATGTGGTCGCTGGTTTCAGAAGCAATTAGATGGTTTTCATGTCTGTCGATCCCTCACTGGACTAGAACTAAATGGTGGCTATTACCCATGATTCACAGCTTCTTGCTTCATGCTTTAACAACCACATCAGACTCTGTTTAAAGAATATAGGAGACAACCTTTTTTTTTTTATAAATAAACGTTAAACTGATCCTGGGTCAGCTCCACAGTGAAAGAACAGGTGCTCAGTGAGGCAGTGAGGATACCAGCTTGAAACGTGTTGCTATTTGAATGTCCAACAGTGTTGCTTTATTCACTCACATTTGATGCTGTTGTCTCGTCGTGACAGGCAGGTCCTCTGTGCTGTTGGAGGGAGCTGAACAATCACTGAGAACATATAATATGCAGTTGCATTATGGGAAATATAGCATTGAGTGAATGCAGTTCATAGCACAGAATAAAAGATTAACCTTCTTTGCATTGATTTCTGACATTTTTCAAACCTCTCTCTTATGAGTTCTCTAAATTTATATAAATGTACCATTAAGTCTCTGGAATGGCCATTTAAGTATTTGCCAAGTTAGGTAGGTATTAAATGATTGAAAAAAATATATATATAAATACTGAAAAATAATAAAGAGAACACTTAATCATCACATTATAACATCAAGTCAGTTAAAGGGATATCAATTGGTTTCTTCTCCTTCGGTGCAAATTGAGGAGACAAAATCAACCTGGAAAAGTGAAATTGTTTCACACGTGGTGGCTTCTGTCATTGCTCGTTCCTTTTCCTTCCAGACTGATTCTTCCCCAGTTTTGTGTCCTGCTGGTGTCCTTGTCACTCCTTGTCTGCAGCCTCATCAGGTTTCGCAGGCCCTGCGGTCCCCTCCAGGCAGGCGCATCTATAGAGTCTTCAGAGGGGATGCCCGTGTTAGGTGAGGAGCGCCAGAGAAGGCCTGGAGAAGGGCATCGGCCCAGCAGCTGGACTGCTCCCCTGTGGGAGGAACATGAGGCTACCGGTGTGCATGCTTCTGATCACACTGTCAGCCTCAGAATCCATGGTGGTGACACGAGGGCCCGACGACCCCCAGCTCCATTGGCATTCGCCAGAGAACGCCAGGATGACCAGTTTGGCGGCAGGTCGGCATATCCCTGGAGACCTCCATGTCACGCAGTGCCCTAATTGCTGTTAGGTCCCAGGATGAAATCCCATTGTCTTATACTGGTTCAATTTAGGTCTGGTTTGGAGTCCAGGGTTGATGATTTGGTTGGTGCATCATTTTATATAGACACAGAAATGAACACTAGATTGGATGCAGTGCTCCTTCAGACTAGTCCACGCTAGTTTGGTAAACATTCTACCACAATAAAACTTGGATGTAAAATGACTCTGCGCTTTCTTCTCACCATGATTTAGTGGAGGCTGTGTTCATTGAGTTATTTAATATCTGGAATCCCATTTAACCGCCTCTCGCAGTCTCAGTGGCTCCTTCTACTTGTGAATAAACGTCTAAAAGCTGAAACAATGGAGTCTTTGTGATGGCGTGGTTCAATCATTCCTCAGGTCAATACCTCGCATCTTAGTGAGTGAGCACTTAGCTCCATATCGATCACATTCGTATTATGAGCCATGAACAGAGATCGACAGTTTCACACTGCTTCCTTTGTGCTGCTTCAATACTTAGAGCACAGGTTAAAAAGGTGACAGAGAATTGGATGGAAAATAACAGTTTATATTTAGTATATTTTTAACCATACCTAGATCAATTCTATTTTTATTATGACAGCTTTGAAAAACAGTAATCAAAGGCCTTCTATCAAATGGAAAATGCTTATTTACACCAACATGGTGTGTTGACTAGTATAACTAAAGAAATATTGTCTTAATGTTTGTGTTTTCATTTAATTAAAAATATTATTAATTCATTAAAAAGTATAAAACCAAACTAATCACAAGGTTGGAACTGGACACAGCAGCTCTCTAAACTGACAAATAGGCCTCCACACTTCAGTGTGTTTTCTGAAAAAGTATTTATTTCCAGAGTAAAATAAATGATATGTTGCCATACAAAAAGTGTAAGAAAACGGACTAAGTCAAAACTGTAACTGCAGAGCGATCGGTAGAGGACCAGGTCGTATGTGCCGTCGTGTCAAAGCGAGAGTAAATCCGGGAGTATATTCTTTGTCGTTTGCGCACGCAGCTTCCTGTACTGTCCTCTACCCTAAATATCACGACCTAGCTTGAAGACACTGGTTGTGTGTGTGTGTGTGTGTGTGTGTGTGTTCGTGTTTTTTTAACCCCACTAATGCAACATAATAGAAATTGTCCCAAATCTTTATACACACATCCCATGATTATATTATATATATATATAATTTATCCTGTCAAACACAGTCTAACAAAACCATTCTGGGCCTAACGAAAACAAAATATATTATTCCTAATCTTTTTATGTCAAACATAAAAAATATTACTCTTGATTTTTTATTTTTTTTTGCCGTAGCTCTTCAACTAGGTGCAAAAGTGACAAGAAAAAGAAAATAAACATTCTTAATTATCCCTTATTAAGACATATTAGGCTGAATCAACTGCAGATGTAGAAAACAAACATGGAAAGAAAAGAAACCTGCAGTCTGACACGAGACAAGAAACAAACGTTTTAAAGAGGAATTGCACATTTGCACCAGCGTGTCGGTGCCAATGATCCAGCAAGAGAACAAGGAATCGAACAGCGCGTGATGACATGGACACACTCTTGTATGAAGTGATTTCATTTGACTTTCTGACAGTTCTAACATCTAATAGGCAACTATAACAAACCCGTCAGTGTTTCTGTTCTCTTTCTATGATAAAACTTCCTGCATCAACTGCTCTAAACTATTCTTTTGTAAACACTTGGCAACTTTTAAATATGAATAACTGGTAAAGAACCATCCAACCGTTTGATTTCGTTTCTGAGCCACAGACAGAACACACGGTGCACTGACTGAAGGGAGACTAATTATCTTCTCCACACAGATCACTGGGATCGTGACCTAGAACAATATGGCAGCTATATTTGTCGCAGCATCGTGCCGACTCGCTAACAATCAACCAGGACTGAGCCCGACAGTACTGTAGAGGTTTCCTACCACCAAGTCAACACAGGAACTCACCGGCAACAAGACGCTGATCACGTGAACGACTAAAATGGACCCTTTCAAAAGTTTACCGAGCACAAGTCTCCTATGACCTCAAACAGATTGCCGTCCAAAAACATTTGATCTCATCCTTTCAGGAACAGAAGAATAAAATCATCAAATATTCCTGTGAGAGTACATGAACGTCCATATTGTCCTTCGTCCTGGTTATGCAACTATAAAACCGACTCCATATTCTCACATAGCTCGTGGTTCTCTAGGTTATATATAAACTTTGTCCGGTCAACTAGTTTAGGGCCGTCCGTGAGCGAGGGGTAAAACTCGGTTGGTGTCAGGTGGCCCTCGTGAGTCTTAATGTACTTCTTGTAGTTCCTGCGTAAGCAATACCACGTGGTGGCGTAGAGGAGGAAGGCCACGCCTTTCAAGATGATGGCGAGACTCACGTACAGATGGCGGTAAGCCACGTTGTCGTACAGCAGGCAGGCGCCTTTGTCGCCGCAGTCCGAGCTCCAGAAAAGGCAAGTGGAGTCAATCCCAGCACCGAAGATGAGCGGAGGAGGAATGAAACCTGGAATACAGAGAGACAACACGCTCAGGGCCGTGAGGTCACCGCAACTTTGACCTTTGAACTCCAAGTACTAAAATCCAACCAGTCCATCTTTGAGTCAGTTGATGACCACTGTACATCTGCATCCGTCCAGTGAGTAACTGGCAGCTAGGAAGCTTCTTTACCACACACATATAAAAAGTGATTCCCAGTAACACTTCATTTCTATTTAATCATCTCTGATTTTGAACTTAAGATATTTAAAATGTTAAATCATAAACACAATAAACAGAGAAACACTGCTTGTGTTTCTGGTCCAGTTTGCCTGCGTGCGTCTCCATAATTCCATCTAGATTTCCTTTACTCCTCCCACCCCCATCTGTGTTTCCATTGTCATCAACAGTCATGTTTTAATCCACTTTATTTATTTATTGTCTGTGTGGAAACAAACAAAGGCAATGAAGCAGCTGAGGCTCATTGAGTCATGCATTTGTGTGAGTGATGAAATTATGTGAGTGACACACACACACACACAGACACTGTTCTTACCGAGGAGTCGCAGCAACAGAAACAACACTCCCAGTGCGTATGATTTGAGCTCAGGGCTCACAGTCCTTCATAAGAAGCAGAAAGAAGAGACTGTTAGATTTTCATTTTCAAACAGAATTCTGTCATCAGCCACGTATTTACACACAGAATCAGACCTGCTGTTGTGTCAACAGTACTC
The DNA here is from genome assembly GCA_016785235.1 of Pseudorhombus dupliciocellatus. Lineage (NCBI taxonomy): Eukaryota > Metazoa > Chordata > Actinopteri > Pleuronectiformes > Paralichthyidae > Pseudorhombus > Pseudorhombus dupliciocellatus. The sequence continues at coordinate 1,235,325 of JAFBJW010000038.1, forward strand.
TCTCTACCTGATTAGGATGATGACGGAGGGCGTCTGGGCCATGGCTCCGACCAGGCTGCAGGCACAGATCACACACAGGAAGATGAGAAACGATTCCTGGCAGCCTGGCATCGGACACTTCCCCGGAACCGCCGTGGCAAATTCGCTTTCGGCTGATATGCAGCTGCATCCCGTCAGATTCTGTAAACAAATTACAAGGAAAACATGTTTTGTCTGGTGCACGCTGGTTTTAACAGTAACAAGAAGAATCATGTGTCTGCGCACTGAAATTAAATTTAAAAGACGAAACACTGCAGATGAATTTACTGTGGTGAGACGAATGGTGCGACTTTACATGTGATTTGAGTGTAGAGGACAAGAACCTGCAGTCAGATCTGATCTCAGAGCAGCCACAGAAGCTCGTGTCTGAGCTGATGGCAGAACAATGAAACACCTCAGAGTCCAAAGGTTCATGTCTTTGTTAGACTGTTTCCTTCTCATGTCATCACAGAACAGGCGGCGTCTATAACTGACACTAACAGACGGGCGTCAGTGCCGTCCTGTATATTCAGCTACTATACTTGCTTGCTCTTTTGAATGGCAAGCGAAAGTCAGAATTATGCAAACAAGTGTTTTCACAAACAATACAAACCACCTCTTTTGGTTGGACAAAGTTTTGGTCGATTGCCTGAGAAAAAAGTTGAAAAGTCTGACGATCCATCCATCAAACAAGGTACTTAGACCATTAGAGTACACAACTCTACTGCAGTACAAATATCCTCCTGACACTGAGAGGGATTTTATTTTAACCTTCATTGATCAAAAAGCACACGTGTAGCCGGCTAAAGACCTGAGTGTCGTTAGATGTGGATTGAGGGTTTCCTCTCCGGGTGCAGCCGGCGAAGCACGAGGACAGGTACGTGACCCCGTTGGAGCCGCACACTGGGCTGATGGAGGAGGTGAAGCAGTTGCAGTGACTGATGCACTGAGCCTCTGGTTTCTCGCCCACCTGCAGAGTTCTGCACGGAGACAAGGGAGGGGGAAAAAAAAAAAAACCTGAGTGTCCTTTTGCACTGAGAGAGACAACGAGGTCTGAGAGAGACACCAACAGACGCAAAGAAGCACTCGTGATCCTTTATTGGTGATACCGCGGGTCTCAGGTTCACTTTCAACATCTCCATGGAAACTGCACTGTGGGTGCACCTGCTCCCGCAGGTGGGGGTCAGGCTGATCAAAAACCAGTAAAAGCCTCAAGTCGCTGTTTCCACGTGGTCACCACACAAATCCTCCTCTCACCACCAAGCAACAAGAAGGACATGGACAGCTTGGACCCAACGTGTGTCTGCAGCTACGAAAACAACCTGACGGGTATTTTCTTTTGACTGGAGCTAATATTTGTTTCTCTGCACCAAAATAAAAGGAAATGACAAAGGTTTTATGGATCAATAACAGCCTCTGATGATCGAATATGGACCCGTGACATTTATATCAAACACACACAACACAAGGGTGTGTATACTGTTCCCAAAACTCATTAAGGCTTCGTGTGCGTCATAAAATCCTGTCTGTGTGAAAGATAAATTATTTTCAAGCCTTTTTTCCCCTTTTGTCCCTCCCTCCTGTAGCGCAGTCTTATAAAGTATGATGCTAAGATACGGTCGTAGTGAATGAACATTGTGGTCCGATTATACTATGTCCTATGTCTAATGATCTAAAAAGTTCTAAAAGTCTCAAGTCTCATGTCCCAGTTTGTTTCTGAATGACTTACTATGACACTACTAGTATCTTCTATTGGTCCTTAAATATTATATATATTTATTATAGTTATCCCTCTTACTCGTTGCCATATGCGACCGTCACTCCAGCGACGGGGCCCGTGTCACAGCCCAGAAAGAGGAAGGAGACGTAGCAGGCGGTAGATATCAGGTTGACCAACATGGCCATACGAATGGCTCCCAGCGCCGACAGGTTCAGCTTCTTCACCAGCAGCCCGCCCATAAAGATCCCCAGACACGCACATGGAATAGCCGTCATACCTTTAAAACAGAAGACCAGTGCAGTCTGTTAGAATTAACAGCCCCTCTCACTACCACCAACTCCTTGCCACCCGTCTTAAGGAACACAAACTCAAATTCAAATCTACTCTCTCAAAACCCACCTGTTTAAAACTGCCTTTCCCATCTCAATGATCCAATTGCATTGTTTTAACCTGTTTAATGTATTACACCCTAATGGTTATTTTATGTATTGATTGCTTGTAAGGTGTCCTTGAGTGACAGAAATATTATTATTATAAATTCTGACATCATCTGCTTGCTGAGGGAGTGAACAAAGGTGAACACAGACCTAACAGCTGGTTCGCTGACGTGGTGGTGAGGTTGAACTGCTGCTCCAGGTATTTCCCCAGGAATGCTGCGAAGCCGGCCACGACGGCGATCTCCATACACGCAGCCAGGATGATGCAGGTGAACACAGGGTTGGACAGGAGGTGCTTGGTCACCTTGGGAATCACTGGTCAAAGAGAAAAAAGGAAGGATGACGATTAATATCAAGTGCACAAGGGTTAGCTTTGAGTCCTTCTGATGTCATTTGATTAAAGTCACATGAATTATACACCGATGAAATCTCAGGGAGAAAGAAAATATTCAGTTTAAAGTTCATGAACACAGAGAACTTTTTAATAAGAAAGTAAAAAGTGCTGCACAACAACTAATTGTTACAAGAGAAGTACATAGATGATCATAGAAATAATAACTACACACAACATACAAGAAAAATAGTTTCGCACCCAAATACATTCAGGAAGCAGATAATTACATTCAATTTATTGCAATAATTGTTTTAATACCTTGGACTAAAATGATCAATTATATGAGTCTACCCCAGAATTATTAATAAACTGGAAAATAATAAACATTACTATTATTAAACTCTGCTTATTTAATTTATTTATTTTATTTTTTAATTTAATATACTACCCAATAATAATAATACAACACAGAAAAAACATCAGTAGCGTGCTCGCTCACCCCTGAGCTGCTGACAGCAGGTGGGGCTGTTTGCCGGCTCTTGGTTGCAGGCGACCCCGTTGCTGGGCTTGGGAGTCTCGTAGTCTGTATTTAGACGGGAAGGAAGCATAACCTGCTCGCTGTCTGCCCCCTCCTCCCTCGGCAGCGACTGAGGGAAACCAAACATAAAGAGAGCCGAGCAAAAGAGTAAGGCACCGCACAGGAGGAAGCCTGCCCACCAGGCCCCGATCCACCGCGGGTCCTCTGGAGTGATGCCCAGCTTATCTGTGGAGAGGCACAGCAGGAGTCAGTGGCGTGCACGCACACAGAAACACAAGGACAGAATGCCAGAGGGATAATAAAAGCTCACCGGTGTCAATGAAGATGGCATCCACGTAGTATTTAGTGCAGAGGGAGCCGAGGATGAAGCCACAGGCAGGGCCGAACACCAGCGTGGAGAAAAGGATTCCTGCAGAGAAGAGACAGACAAGTTACACCTTTAATGTTTAACAATGTTTATGGTAACAAAAACAAGTAGGATGGCTCTGTTCAAACACCCAGGAGCTTTGGACAGTAGAATGCCCACAACAGAAATCATCGGCAAAAGATGAAGAGGGATAATTTGAACCAAAACAATGGACAAACAGCATTGAAAAGTTCCTCTAGGAAGGACAGGAAGTGGTGTCACACATTGGTTTTGTGTAGGACGGTACAGTGGTGCAGCAGTCTGCAAGGTCACAGCAACACGTTCCCGTTCTGTGTGGAGCGTGCACGAGTCCGTAGACGGATGGTGGTGAGGCTCATTGGAGACTTTGAATTGACCGTAGGCGTGAACATGTGTGATTGGCGGTTTGTCAACCCGTCCGAGTCGTACACACCTCATCAGCTGTGACTAGCATTAGCTCCCCGTGACCCTGAAGGCACGCTCATGATAAACTGAGACCTGAGATATTTGCTTTGTAAATGTGAGCCAAAGACACATTTTATTTCATCATGAGATTCACATTGCAAGTCTTGTCTGTGGCGGGGGGGGTGGCGGTTGGCTGTTGTGAAAGATCAAATCTAGACGGTTAAAACCACAAGGCGAGCTGTGGCAGTTCACATGGTGACTTTGCTCATTATGATCACACACGCCAAACATCCTCACCCTCCCAGGCTATCACACTGAACCCTCTGTGCCAAACACACGCCATGAACCAGTTGTTTTACACGTCTCCAGTTTGTGGGCAGCTGGAGATAGGAATATGGAGTCTGATCCCAAATCCCCATTATAGCGCTGTCAGCAGGGTGAGTGTGTGGCGCTGTGTGTATATATAGGTTGGTTATGTGGTGTTGGGACTTATCTAAACCTTTCACAACAATGACATTGCTTCAAACAATGTCAAAACAATTGATATTATCTCGTGTAATGCCGCGTCCTCGTCCCGCCAAGCAGCGTCTCAGTGTGGTCCATCAGTGCCATCGCTCCAGTTAAAGATTTTACTCAAGTGCCAGAAGCAGCCACTTAAAGAACAAGCATGGAAACTCTGATGGAGCTTTGTGAGAGCCAGCGCACAGCCTGCTTCCTGCCTTGACCACCCACATAGGAAGGGAGTCGACACATAGTTGGAGCCTCATTCACATCACAGCAAAGCGGATGGTGGAACAAAAGAAAAAGAGTTTTCACAGGAGACTTGGGAGCATGTTTCTTCTTCTGCTGCACAGCTGAAACTTTTGTTTTTCAGTTTCCCATCTGATACAGATGTGCGTCCATGAGAGGCCAGAGCTCTGTTAGCATCTTCTCAATATGTAAAGAAGGTAGCAGGAAAAGGCTAACATCCTCTCGGCTGACAGTCTTCATGCTGCCAAATTTGAACTTGAATTAAAACAACCGAGCTGAAACAACAGCCTTTATCCACATCCAGTCATCAGAGCTGCAGCCGCTGTGTGAAAACAGCAAATTTGCCCGTGGTGCACCAAATGAGGCGTACACGCGATTTGCATAGAAGTGTTTCCTTAGAAACCCAGTGTTGTCTCCTTGTAACAACAACATCACAACTGCTCTCACCACAGGAAACCTCAAAGAGGAAGTTCTGTTTCATAAAATCACCTTAAAGGAGCCAGCCCCTCGTCAAACCCCACGGCTCCTGACGATAAATGTTTCCACCGCGTTCCTGAGCCTGTTCAGTTTGTGTAGGAAAGGCTGTCTCCTTGATGACAACATTGCGCCACAGAACGAGTCCCGCATGAGGAAAAGATCACTAATCAGAGACCACGCGCTCCTTATCAATCTGCTGCACGTGGTCAAGAAACAAGAGGCGTGCGCTTTTTGAAGTCGGCGATAATGTCCTCGTGGAAGATAAATAAAAAAAGTGTTTTATAGCTTTTTTTCTTTTTGTCTTGAGGTCAAAGGCAGCAGAAGAAAAGCACAAGCAACAAAGCGCAGGCTTTGATAACAGGATTAAGATGGCATGAACATGAACTGGATCTTGTAGTCAAAACACTGGCAAAATGTCACATCCAATATCCCTTCTGTTTGGTTCTCTCTCCGGTGAGAATGCATTTAGCACTAGATGCTGAAGATGAAAACAGTTTCCATGGAAAAAAATCCCAAAAAACTTAAGTTTTTAGGTCTTCATGCAAGACAAGTACCTGACCCAACCTCTACGGACGTTCTGTGTTTTACAAAATAAATGTATAAAATGTAATGCATTATTCTTTTCTTTATATTAAAATTATTATTTATTTTTTAAATTGTTATATATTTTAAAAGTTTATTTTACAATTTTCCATTAGAAACGCAGCACATATTTGCATTTACATTTATATTTTATGTCGAGTTTGCATTTATTTCCATCAGAAATGTTTCACTCTCTTAAATAGATATTGGGCTAAGCCTCCCCAAAAAATCCATATAGGTCAAGCTCTAGTTTTGATTGTGTTATGTTTTAGACATATGCCTTTCAGTGTAGAGTGACTGTGTGTACAGGGACTGAGCAGAGGAGATAAATGATGGTGACCATAAATCTGAGCTGAGCTTCATGTGAAGGATTCCCCAGGGTGTATATATTGACAAGCTTGGCTACTTTCATTATAAACTTTCCCATCAACCCTGGTGCTTCCTCTTAGCCTAATTTCAAAACACGGACAGCGACCTTTGCTCTCAGGTCAAAACGAAAAAAAACAACTGTGTCTGGACTGTACTGGGTCCGTTCACGACAGGATTTAACAGAAAAAAAGGAAAACTAAGTTGAGCTCACAAAATCTCTGTGAAGGACAATACACAAGCATAGCCGCGGGTCTAATCTTTGTGCACTACTTTTCCAAACAGCCTCTAAATCCCTTTTCCCTTCCTGCAGTCATGTTATGAGATAACTACAAAACAAACTAATTTGTTCATGTTGTAGTTCGCCTGAGCCTTTTAGTATCCTGTGAATTACACTCTCAGGGGAGGATGCCAAATTCAATTCAATAACAAAGCAGGGCTCGAGCGCTTTTGTCTCCCTCTAATATGTTTAGAGACCAAGTGAAAAGAGTGGGAGCGACAGTCCACGAGGCTCGTCCCTTTCCGGATGTTAATTAAACCGCAGAAGAATCAACCCACGCACTACATTTGTAAAGGTACATTTAAATTTGGGTTTATAGTTTTAAATTGGGTTACTGCTTAAAAAGGTTAACATGCTCCACTGCTGGGAAAATGAATCACAGGGAAAACTGCTGCAGCTCTTCTGTTCAGTCTCTGTCTGGCACCGCCGCTGATAAAAGTCTGCTCTGATTGGCTAGCTGGCCTCTTCTGTTGTGATTGGTCAACTCCATGAGGCCTTTGTAGGAAAAGTCAGCTTCAGCTCTTTTTGCCTGCCTTTGTTAGGGGCAGGGCCAGATTGGCCGCTAATGCTAACACGGGAGTGCTTGACTCGTCACATCTGCAATGATCACAGATTCAACACAACATAGCTGGATTCATGCTAATGTGATGCTCCAGCAGCAGTACGTTGAATATAAAACCCAAAACCAGATAAACATGCAGCAAGTTCACCAGCCGTCCACGCTCTGCCTACGCTTTAAGTGTGATGTGATTGGCTTCAGTGTTTGTTTGACCTTTTGTCAATGGATGATGTCGCCTGACTCAAAGGGAATGTTTCTGTTGAAGCCTCAGACTCTGACATGTCCAGCATATTTGTGCAGAAGCGAAGTAGAACCAATGTTTAACAAAAAAAAAAAAAATCAGTAAAAAAGTAAAAGCTAAAATGATCTCCTGTGGTAAATGTTCCGTAGCTTACAGCCATTTTCAGGTCTTTGAGCCATTCACATGTTCTCTCACACACACACACACACACACACACACACACACACACACACACACACACACACACACACACACACACACACACACACACACACACACACACACACACACACACACACACACACACACACACACACACACACACACACACACACACACACACACACACACACACACACACTGTGTCTGTGGGCAGCACTTCTCCCATGAGAAAATGATCTGTATCAGAATTACTGGGACAGATGATGAAGACAGTTACTTCAAAGTAAAGAAAGTGCTGTTTGTGTATCCTGTGCAAACCGTTGATCACAATCTGTATTCAGTGTGTTGTGTTTGTGGTTCAGCAGAAATGGAGGACGTGCTATTTCACACACAAGCACAGTTTCAAGCACCGGCCCTGCGTTGTACAGACAGACAGAAGAAGATGATTGGAGCAAAAGACCGGGCTGCACTCTCCTGAGGGTAACGCAGCGCCATGTTAAACCAAGTGGGAGGCCAATTTATCGCTGCTCCACAATTACACAAGGTTCTGCACAAAGCTATAAGAGGCCACGCTCCCAAAGTTTTGTTCCTTTAAACCATCCAACTCAAGTGCTTGAGATTTTAAACCAAAGCATTGTGAGGTTAAAAAGAAAAAGCTCAAGGCAAATGGAAATGTCAGATGCATTACGGCTTCGCAGTCCTCGGTTCATTTCCGCCTCTCACTGTACAAAGGGAATTCCTTCTCCTCCAACATTAATCCTGCTCAAGTTGCCTCAGTAATCCCCAGGCTAAATAAGAGCAGAGGGACGCTGCATTGTGGGAGGCCAAACAAGAGCTTGTGCCACTTTCACATGGAGCCAGGCTGAAGCCGAGTGTGAGCTAAATGATCACTGGAGATAAAGCAGAGAGCCAGTGTCCCCTCTTTGCACCACTGAGGCCTGATCGTGAATTTATGTTAGAGGGTCAATGCAGAGCGAGGACCAAAAAAAAAAAACGGATGGGGGACAGATGAACTACAGAGAGCAGACACAAGATTTTAGCGTTGTCTTAAAAGTCACGATTAAATCTGAAGATTGGGAGATTTATGGAGCTTTCATACACAACAGCCCTCTCTTCCTCTGCTGCTGTACATCAAGCCATAACATCCTCTGCGTAAAGACAGTTTCTGGAGATTGAAGAGACTTGGGAGTAAATCATTCAAAGAGGCAAAAGACGTCGGGCCGCTTCCTGCACGTCCGCCGGCAGTCAGCTGGCATCCCTCACTCTGACAGTTACACAAAAGATTCAGACAATTATGACAACACCTTGACTGAGAAAGATTCACGCAGCGTACCTACAGTAACAAGCTGCCAGCTGCTTCCTGGCTCCACGCTTCCTTGCACAGAGACAGTCCAGCTGTTTACAGTAGTTTGTCAGAGATTTTTTTTTTTTTTTTTTAAACCATGGCGGCAGCTATTTTTAAATTCTTCTCATCTATGGCGTTGAATAGAAAATGAGCCACATGGTTGTGACTGCAATTATCTAACAGAAAACATCAAACGTTTTTCATGATCAATGTTTCTGATTAAATCCTGTAATGATGTTGTCAGGCGCGGAGCTTTGATAGTTTATACTGCGGTCATGTCTTAGTCTCCATGTTGTCCTATTTTTTCATCTGCATTAAGAGGAACTCTGGTATTTGTCAACCCGGTAATATTGCAGTAATATTGATGTTTCAATGAATGGTACTACAAAAACCTTTAAAATCAGTTCAGCAGGTCGCCCTCTACTGGCAGCTGCAATATGGCGGCAGCTGTGATCGCCCATGATGATCGTCATAATGATCGAATAACAGTTGGAGCCTCTTACTGGTGAAATGATCTGCTGCTGACATGAATCATTTGGCATACTGGTAAGTGCAATCATTACCGAGCCAATCATGGATATGCTTTCTTCACTTATTGCATCATTTCAATTATGCCTTCCTACACTGTATTTATAAAATCTAGTAGGTTGATTACTTACTATCACCCACAGTCAGCGTGTAGGATCTATCTGACAGAGCCACTAGTAAAACATGACAAACACAGAGGCTTGAGCCCTGGAGCACCTGGCTGTTTGCTTTTGCTTCTGACTCTGTTACTTCATTGACTGTTATTTCACGCTCACGAAAATTACACAACTAAAAAGGGTTACATCTCCTGTTTCAGTTAAAACTCTTACACGCACCATCATTACATAGATATATGTTGAACCTTTGTTCTACTACTGTTCTAGCTATTAACAGTTATGATATTGTTTTGTTGCAATCACGATGACTGGCCGACTCACTGTCTTGTTTAAATGTTCATATATTGACCACACAGCCTGTTGGGATGTGGGATTCAGTACATTCTATTAGCGGCTAAAAACAGCAGCTCCACATAAGCTTATGCTAATATGACACACGTCAGCATGTGGCCCATTTCATTAAGAGAAAGCACTTCAATATCAGGTCTTATACGTCACTCACGAGTAAAAAGCATTTAAGAGATATGCCATGGTAAATCTGCTGGCAGCAAATATGGACTCGACTAAACACATTGTACCTGCTGAACTGAAAAAAAAAAAAATTATAAATAACTTCAAACACTCAAGGAATATTCTAACTTCCTGTCCAGTCTCTCAAAAGTTCCAGTACGCTGTCACAGCTTTTCTCCATCCTCAGGACATGACCCTGCAGGTGCTCTGAGGGGAACCGACCGTTTCTAACAAATGGTCTGAGGACCAACTTCCTCCTCTATCTTTGGATGCTGCCGCTGCCGCTCAGCCTCAGAGGCTCCATGGCACTCGCTAAACAGTTAAGACGTGAGAGACAAAGACAAGCAGGAAGTGGACTAATTCAGGCGTGAGAAAGACGATTTAGATTCTTGTGGCAACATGTCACACATCAGGGTATGATGACTTCAGCCTGTGCCAGATAAAAGTCGTGCAAACGTGGACTCTGAGGTGAAGTCTATTTTAATGAGGTAGAGAGAAGATTAATGGCAGTGATCCATAAGTAAGCACTAACAGCATTAGAGAACAGCTTTCACCAGAGGAAGTGGAGCCTCAGCCCACCTAAGTGGCTTTCAGCGTCAACCTGTGTCGTCAGAGGCAACACAGTGGGGGTTTTAAAGATATCTTCAAAATCTTAAAGAAAAAAGGTTTCGATTTTAATGTAACGGGCAAGGAAATAGTTTGTTTCCTATAGATGCTCAGAGTTCAAATCATTACATAGCTTATGATTACATTCATTTTAGAGAACACAATTCTGTGGCTTTTTGAAGCCATTTGCAATTGTAGCTTTTTAAAAAAAAATGTGTTGATAATTTCTCCATTGACAGAAAAGTAGATTTCCAACATACTGGACCAGCTCAGGATAAATAAGTGAGACGACTCCCTGGTTGGTTGGTCTGTTGGTCAGCTGTTCAGCCATGACCTAAATAACGAGCCAAAGCTTAAAGTGGGCTCTCGATTCACATTCAAATGCCATTACATCAGGATGATCCGACTTTAACTTCAGCTTACATCCAAACTTATCAAATTTGAAGCCAGCGCTCTGGCAAATGTGCACCTGTGACGTGCATTGTCTCCTCACGTCCACGTTTATCTTGCTCCGCAGCAGACGATTGTTGAGATGGTTTTGCTGAGGCCATATGGTCGCTTTATAAAAGGTGCAGCTTAAGGACACGTTTAAAACTATTAGCTTTCTGACCTGGAGGATAAGCGATGGGGTGACTGCAGACCATCGTCCAGACTGCGGCCGGCCGTCAACACAAGGCTTCTCAGCAGCTCTCGACACCCGGCCATGTTAAGCCCAGCTCTGGCTCAATCTAAGCCTCTGAAAGGTCGAAAGCCTGAAGCGGGAGGTCAGCGCCAGACCCCGCTCTCTCATATCAACGCGCCTACTTTAGCACTCTCCTGATAATAGTCTAGACCGCTGATAACAGATTATGTTTGAGTAGCAGCACAATCATGTGACTTTTACTGACTGTACATGCAGCTTGTGTTGTAAGATTAGTTGCTTTTCCTTGTTTCACCTCACACAGACGTTCCATTGTTCTCTGAATCTATAAATAAATAAATGTGCTAATTATACGATATAATGAATCAAAACTTCACTATTTATGTCAAATATTGTTTCGTTAAATTCATCCGTCGCAGCTGAGCTGCCACATCTTTTAGTGACAACACAGAGAAGATTCACTAAAGGAAAACACACTGCTGTGTAATGGAAAGAAGAAAAAAAAAAAGCAATGTAATAAGTAGTTTTAGGCAATAAAAACCACATCTGGCCCCTCTGAAATTATGTAAGACTCGGGTAAGGTCACTGTATGAGAGTGCTCATTTCCTGTGTTATCCAACTGATAAATACCAGAATAGCAGAATCTGATAATGATAAAGATTTGTAATGGACAGGGAGGAAATTATAAGGGGGTGGGGGGGCAGCAACAAAAGTTCATAAAACTCCCAGTGTGGATGAAGATCTGTCACCATGCTCTGAACTCAGACTTTTGTACTCATTGTGATTCATGAGAAGTTGATTTCACCACACCATTGTTTTCCACCTAATTTCTTGGTAACTCAAAGGAGTTCAAGGTAATGCTTTTACAAACCAGCAACATACAAACGGCAAAATACAATTGTGCAGAGTGGGACCAAGTGTGCCTGCCCGAAATCCTCCACCTTGGAGGTCAATGGCATTATGCTACTTTAACCTCACATGTGGTGATGTAATCTCAGAGCCCAATTAACCCTATGTCATCACACTCCAACTATTCCAGGAAGCAGTAAAAGCCCTAATTAACCTAAATGATTCCAGCATTAGTTGGCAGCAACTGGGATTTGTTTGTCCTGCAGATTTAAACTGTACAATTGTGTTGAGGTATTTGTATATAGGTTTGTGTTTGTTGAATGTTTGAATGTGTGTTTTTAATATCCACAAATATACTGTAACTCCATGCTCTTCAATACGAAAAAGTCATTGTCATTGTTGGAACATTTTAATGAAGTGTTTCCGTGTTTCTGTGCCAGACCGGTGATTTCCAAATATTACAGTAACACAGGCTTCGACTGCCATTGAAATAATAATGATGTTCTCTCTTCTCGTGCCATAAGATTACATAAACAGGGCCGGCGTGTTTTCAAAAAGGCCACTGATGTGATGTCAGACTGCCAACTCTGGGCAGAACACCCGCGAACGCCGGGTCAGCAAAGCAGTGAGAGAGGGAGGGAAAGAGACATCGAGAGGGAAGGGAGGGAGAGACGGGCGGACAGACGGTGGGTAGGAGTTCATGTAACAGAGAAGAGCGCAGTCATTCTGCCCCGCTACACTGGTCTGTTTACAATCCAGCCTCAGATGTTTGCTCAGAGCTGGGACGGAGCGGCACACAGTCTCCATTGTCGGGCAGTTGGGTGGTATGGTAGGAGAAAGGGCACGAGACCGGAGCATTGAACGTCTCTCGACTGGAGGGCCACAGCTGCTCTGTAGAAGACGAGGAGCTCAGAGAGGGTTGGGACCGTTCCACAGCAGCTGGTAGCAGCTTCCATAGTGGTTGGCTTGGCCTAATTAACAGGAGAGAGACGCCAACAGCCCGTTTCCCCACTTTCTCCACGAAGAAGACGTGAGGCAGGCCCGCAGCCAGTTTTACAGTGCCATGATGTCTGCGACACTTAACTGTCAAGCTCTAATTGTGCAGCATCCTGAGGAGGAGGGGAATCTGATACAGGGGCCAACTGAGGAAGTGGTTTGGTGACGAGGCCGGATATAAGAGCAAAGGTGCAACTAGATTGATTAAATATTCATGTTTAAACTTGAACCTAATTTAGCTGCAGCAAAATTCACAGACTCAGGTATCACTTCATCAGATCCATCAAAGGCAAATGTCAAAGGATGTTAATGAGAGCATTTCAAGTTTGTTGAGTCTAAACTTACTTATTCACATGGAACAGACAGAACTGGAAAATCGGGTGAACAGCAGACAGGGTCACATGCAACAGCAGCCTCATTCATTCACACGCCTTCAATCAGAAGCATTCCTCTCCCAGTGCAAATGTTCCGATTCACAACATAAAACATTTAACTCAATTAACAAATGGAGCACGACACGGTCGGATTAGATTGTTTTCCCACTGAGAAAGTAAAAGTTGACTGAATCAAACAGTCAGTTATAATTACTGCCCATGTATTGATCAGAGTCCATTTAATTAGGCGCTGTTATCCCTCACTCTCCACCATCAGTGATATGGGGATTAAGTGCTGAACATGCTTCTGAGTAATCCTAGGAGCCCACGGAGAAACCACTTACACACCACTCAATCAATGAGGCTATGGCTTTGTGGTAAAGCCACGGGCGCAGTGTGAATCTGTCTTTCCTGAGCAAAGTCCTCGTCCAAGGTCGGGACTACTCCTTTTTTTTTTATTCTGAAAAACGAGACTTAAGTGTACGACAGGTCTACGGTGGAAGATGACGGGCGGCGTCTCGGGCCGCCCGCATCGCAGGGAGAAGCATTTTAATCCAAGAGTCACAAACAAATACAGGCAAACAACCGGCTGTTGCCGTGACAACGGCCCACTGATGATGCGCTGTTTATGATCTGTCCCCTCCCTCCTCTTATCCCCAGGCTCCTCCCCTAGTGGATGACAAAAAAAAAAAAAAAATCCCCTTTTTAATCAGTAGCGACAGAGCCTGACCCAGTTTGTCTGGAAAAGGCTGCGCGGTGTGGTGGTTTAGGTTTACAGGAGGAAAACGTAGCACAAGCATGTTCAGGCCAAACTAAAGGCAAGGTGCTGGAAGGAGCACTGTTCAGATCACTGAGTCACAACACCACCGCTGCAGATGGCCATCTAGGAAAACACCATATAAACATGTTTGTGGCCAAAACCAGAAGCTTTGATACTCTGTGGGAACTAGTCAGGAGGCCCGAGGGTCTAACATGTGATATACGGCACTGATCCATTTCATACAGAGGTCTGACCTATTTACTGGCTTCCAACCTGACACTTGCTGGGTTCCCTGGCGGCCCGGCCAGAGGACGAAGGGTTCACCAGGACTGAGACGTCGGCCTCCATCTTAAATTGGACGGAAAATGATCTTCAAAAGAGGGCCTTCCACAAATTAATACTGACTTATTTTAAGCCCAAAAAAAATGACAGGTCACGCTGCAGCCTCACCCGGAGATTGGGGCCATGTTGCCATGGTGACGATCACTGACATCTGTTGTCCAGTTGCATCAAAAAGAGCAGAAAGACTTTTGTTGAAGTTTACGCAGCTGATATTTAGATTATAATATTATTCTGATCTTAATATAGTCTCACAGAGACAGTAGGAATGTAATCCCTCCAGACCTGTAACCACGCCTATAGCCACGCAAAACATAAAACAAATGTCATGAAGACTTATTATGTAATGTGTTTTGAGTGGTTTTCACTATATACTATATACATTTACATATTAATAGTAACCAGAAAAGAACAAATGAACCTACAAATATCCATTATATGAATCTAGAACTGTATGTATACATGTCTTTACAGATGGAATAAACCTGATTCAAATGTTCCTCTGCTTTTATCTGTGTCAAAAACAAAACTAAGTGGGAGATTTACCTTTGGATGTTTACATGTGATCTGACCACACTAGAGACTGTGGCAAAACATGCACTGACATAATTACCGAGCCGCTGTCGGATGATTCCACCAAAACAGCAGATTGGCTGAGAGAGGTGACTCACTGCAGTGGCCATATGAGGCGGCTACTACGACACCATGATGACACACATCAGAAAATCTGGGAGTGTAAACATCATCTGTGTCTGCTGTCCACACCCATCTGAGGCTGATTCAACAGGTTTGTGAATGCGCCCCATCTGATTCCTTTCAGATCCACTAACAACTCATGAGCCTGTGTTTCGTCACAGCAGTGTACAGGAGAGAGCGAGACCGCATGCACTGAACCCCGGATTATGTCCCAACGGGTCCGTGTGAGAATGCAGCAGGATTATGTCCGGGGACTTCACAGCATGCCAGTGGGCAAGATGATGATGCCTTTAACAGAACTGTGGAACTAAAAAAAAAAACATCAATAAAACAAGAATACAAATATCTCCTGGTGAGAAAGACCAGAGGAGGCCACCCCTCAGCTGAGCACTATGACAGGAGTGCGTCAGTCTCATGGCCTCATGTCGCCTCCTGTCCGACTTACATGATGCAAAACTTCAGACTATTTGGGGATAATTAAGGATCAGATTGGAGACAGAAACATCGTGTCGACCTGTTGGATACAAGATAAGCTCATGTTCATCACTCTCTGCCCTCGAGGACAAGACTAAGTGGGGGGGAGGGGTCATGCAGCTTGTACAGCACCAAGCCTCCCGTCACAGCAGGAGGACACACAGTTCATACCGGAGGTGCGGTGGAGCAGCGACGAGCTGATGAGCGTTTTACTGCAATGCCGTTTACCATCTTGAGATTGCTAGGCAAACTCAAACGCGTGCAGCTTATGGCGGGGTCGGAAAAACCCATTTAGAATCTAATCCTTCAAGATGACATTAACATGCGCTGAGTTTAAGTAGCTTATATAAACGGCCTGCTGCAGCAACTGTTTGCAGTTGCTGCATTTTAGCAGGAATGTTGACAAGTCCCTCGAGGATCCCGCCTTTTGTCTCTTTCCTTACAAACCTGAAGCTAAATTTATCCCCGCAGAGCTGAAGTGCACATCACATGATGAAACATCTCATTAGAAAACTGCTGAAATATGAAAGTTTGAAGAAACGCTCAGGAGTTGCGGTGAAAGACGGAGCAAAGGCCGGAAAATTAAACACGAAGGCGTGATGAGCAGCTAAATACAAGGAGAGGAAATAATAATAATACTAATACAATAAATGTGCTATGTTCTTTTTAATCTTTATAATAAAAATGACTCAGGTGCTTCTCTACTGCTCATCTGTAATCCAGAGTTTGCTTGTTCGACAAAGAGAGAGAGAGAAAGAGAGAGAGAATGTCCTCTCTGACAGGTTTGCATGCGGCAATAAAACTTCATGGCTTCTAATGCTCTTGCCTGCCAGTCATTGGTGCATGAGGCTGTAAAAATACAACTGAAATAACTGATATTTAATTATTGTTATCTATCTTTCTCAGTCACAAATCATAAAGTACCTTGTCCGCAGGTGAATGATTGTTTGGTGGCTTGTCCATCGAGAGACAGTAGACAACAAGACATGTTTTTATTTTAGGAGACAACTACACGCTGACTCTTACCTCAGGAGTACTGATGCTTACATGTATGCACGTATACATCCCTGTCCTGTGTGTAAAAACTGATCCTCCCTCATTGTTTTGGTTTTTAATGACCTACTGGGGCGGGGCAAGGGACATAATTATTACAGAGTTTCGGGACATAGCATAACATCTCCACCCAACTCAGACCAGACAGTGTGACGACTGATATCACGTCAAAACACAAACCTGGGTGGAGCCTTTCATTTAACCACATGCAAAGAAAAAACAAGAGCAGTGGAGGTGTGTATATTACCCTCTGAAATGAAGTGAATTGGTAGTGGTACTATGTTGCAAGATATAGAAATTAAATCAAGCAGAAACCTAGAAACTGCAATTTAAATACTTCTTCAGTAATTGTCCTTCATTACTGAGTTACTTGGACGAGTAAAAGAAGCTACTGTGAGACTCTCCTCCATCAGCACTTTTAAACCTGATCATACACTTCTCGTATGCATTATTCAACAAGCAGCGTCCACATGTCCAACTCTGTGGGGTTTCACTTAAAAGGTCATGACATTGATGAATTCATTATCATCGTACTCTCACACTCCCCCACACTGCTCTCGCACCGTACGTATTACAGATTAATGAAGAAATGCCTGAAACCGGCAGAGGCAGCTGCGAGGAGACGGTGCTGTGAACACGGCGTCAGCTCCGAGCTCCTCACTGTGTGTCCTGTACAGTATATTTATGCAGTTGGGGGGTCCTGTGGGAAGAGCCAGAATTAGAAGTGGATAGTAAAAGGTCAACAAGCAGTGGGAATGGAGATCCTGTTGACGCAATCTGTCCAATCGTATTTGTGTCCTTTCGCCAGAGACGAGCTGCTGCGTCTAGACTCCGGGAACAAACCGCACAAGACAACACAAGGCCACAAAGTGCATGTGTTTTTGTTTGACAGGAACTCTTGACTTTGCCGGTGACGGCATTTCAAAGTGCTTTCTTGAAAACACTCAAGCACGTGCACCATTTAGCAGCACGTGCTCCGGAAACATCCTCACAACGACAGTGAACCTTCTTGTCTTCACCAGAGAGAGAGAGCGACAGAGACGGAGACAAAGAGCTCTTTAAAGGGTTGGAGCAGACTTTGCCTCAGAGTGTTTTACAGTTGTTTAAACAGCAGTAAGCTTGGTCTGCTGCTGCTCTCACAGTAACGCCAGACAGTCAGAGCTGTTTCTCACAGGCTTGTGTGGAATGCATGTGCGTCCCGACCCACTCAGACCCACCTCATGGCTGGCTGGTTGGCATTCCTGCCTCACTCAGTAATTATGGCTCTTCTCCAGGCCTCTCGACTCTCCCTGCTCGCTCTCCTCGTACATGACGGGGCAGGAACATGCCTCCGCTCTTTTTCACCTGGATCTTTAGCTCAGGCTCTAATTTTAACAATAACACATCGACGCGCAAGAATGCGCTTTGACATCAGCAGCGCAGGCAACAGCTGCAGCCGGGGAGGAAAAGAAGAAGCTTCAATTACATTTGGTGTCGTGTTTTATAAACGGGGTTAATCGTGATTTATTTAACCTTGGGTCAAATAGTCAGATATCAAATTCTCGATCAGTGCTTGAAGAGGAAGAGGAACACCTGCTGTGAGTGAGGAAGCAGAATGCAGACTCTTGTGACGTGGCAGTTTGAAAACAAGGAAGCAGAGGAAGTTTTACTGAGGCACATCTGTCTGCAGCTGTTAGAGGAGGGAGCTCCTGGTGACAGACGTGAAAGGTGTTTTCCAATTTCCTCCTGCCAGCCTCTGTGACCACATTCCTCCTCAAATCTCTGCAGAGAAAACCTGAGACGATGGATGCATTCACGTACACATTGTAAAATAAATAATATAAAATAACGAGGGAAGAAAGTTTAATTCATCCGATGAGACGATTGTGATGTTGGCTGACTGATACAATTGGTCACCTTGACCCTGACCTTTGACCCCCAGTCATCAAAATCAAATCAATTCATCGCTCTCACTAAATTTGAAAACATTCCCTCAAACTGCTCTTAATTTCAGAAAACATGAACAGTAGTTGTCAGCCAAATTGACCTTGGGCTACAGAGATGAATCAAGTGTGCGTTTAAGTCAGATGAGGCGTTTCAGAGACACCGTATTCAGTAGTCAGACAACATGCTTTGTGAAGTCACAGTGACCTCGACCTTTGAATACTAAACCCGAGTGAATTAAACCTTGAGACCAAGTAAATGTTTGTGCCAAATTTGAAAGGATTCTTTGACGGTGTTCCAGAGATATCAAGTTCACAAGGCTAAAAATTAGCTTAGTGAGGTCACCGTGACCTTTTACCACCAGTTCAGCCATGAGTACAAGTGAGAATTTGAACCAAATTTTAGGAAATTCCATCGAGTGGAGGTGGAAAGTAAACACTTACAAATACTTTGCTCCTGTACTGAAGTAGATTTTTCAGGTTTCTGTACTTCAATATCTATTTTTCTATTACTTACTCTCTTGACCACAAATATCTGGACTTCTTCTACTTCTTCAATCTCCATGGAGGCCGACATGACACAACAAACACAACACAGGGCCGTGAACAATTTCCAGGGGCCCGATCTCTGGCCCTCAGCAGACCACACATACATTTCTGTCAGGTGCTCATGGCAGGACCTCAGTTAAGATCTGTATCTCTATCTGCACCAGCTCAGACTGAAAAATGATTTTGTAGAAATCGTACAGATTTGAAAAATTATCTCAATATTGCCACTTCAACAGTTTGGATGTGTTGACGTAAACTGGGGAATAATCCAAATATATCAACAGTATGTGAAAGGAAATCTCACAGAGTTCCAGACAATCTTCTCCATTCATGCAGCTGCAGGCACATGACACGCCTGCAGCTGAAGGATTAGAACGATCAGCTGAGCGACTCAATACCACATTGTTCCTCGCTGCTCACTGCTTGTTTTTCCTCCAGCTCTCCACGCAGCTTATCAGAGGGGGACAGAACCAAATATCTCCTCCTTCTTGCCCAACTTCAATCGCTTCCCACTTTCAGCGGCGAACAATGCCACGACGATGGTGCCAAATTGTCAGAAGCCCTTTTCGTGCCGTTTAATTTCAAACAAAGCTCTAGGTGCTGCTCATGTTCAGGACAAACAAATACAGCTAATGGCAATTAGGAAAATCAGCTTTGGGCTCCAGATTACAGGCTGCAGACTGACGCCTTTGTTTGCAGGTCACATCTGTATTTGAGTGACAAAAGCCACCCATGCACTGCTGCTGCTGCGTAAACGGTGTGTACAAGCACTGTCCAGGCGCTCATTGTCTCTGTCCCACACTGACAACAAAACTGGACGACAAATTAAAGGCAGGTCGCAGTCAACACAAAGAAGCAGATGCCACTTTTGTAGTGGAAGCCTCACGGTGAAGACGTTTAATAAGTAGGTTTAAAAGGTCACGATTACTAACTTCAAACAAATTGGGAATGTGTTCCTGACTGAGATAAAAATTCTCACGAACCCTATTTCAAGTTGAAAGAACAAGTCAGAGCGCTTTTACACTATTAACTCAAGTCAACAATCGGCTAACAGACTGTAGTATGAACATGTCTAATGTTGCATTTATGCCACTTGCAAATTGTCAACCCCTCACAAGCACCTGACAGCAGCTTTGTTGTTTCTGACACCTCAGTGATAAACACTGAAGGGCGTCAAGGTGTTGTAAAAAGCTCTGAACACATAAATGCAACAGCGTCATTGTTTTTCCACATTAGGACTTCAAAGCACATAAACACACAGGGGGAACCAGTTCATGACTCAAGAAGTGGGGCTTTCCAAGTAGCACATGAATGCACCATGACGTCTGTGTGGTAAAGATTCACCTGGAGTGGGCAGCTAGCTTAGATTAGCTTGGCATTAATGACTGATCCATGCAGGCAAAGCAAGAGTTGTTTATACGCAGTGACGTACACAAATTAAGATGACTGTGATTGTGAATGAACTCGTTTTAATTTTCAATTTCCTTTCTTTACATTTTTTTACTGTGTTTTGAAAAGGTACAACAACAATCAAGTTTGTTGTTATTCCCATCCTTATTTTATTATTATCTGTTGGTGATCAGTGGAAACTTAAATGTGGAGAATATGAGTTTGTTAGCACAGTAAAAGTGGATCAGTGGATCTCCTTTAAAACTTCTGACATGGATTTAGAGAAAATGTTACAGAAGTGAAAACTCTTCACGGCTTAATGACAAAAGTATTAGAGTTGCTTCCTGCATACCGAGGCCAAATAAACATATCACAGCAAATATATATCCCCAAGCAGCCATTGAGGAGTCCGAGTTGTGCACAGGAAGCACTTTGGATGCACCTTAACACCTGGAAGAGCCACATCAGCAGCATCTTTGAGAAAAAGACTGTGCGAAGCAGAGATATTTAACCTGTTTCTGGCCTCTTCGCCTTTGAAACCTGTGTAATGGAGATTAAATTGCTCCGAGATGTGCTCGCCTGGCACTCACGTGAACAGACCTGTGCTTGAACACGGGGAGATGGTGAGCAGCAGAACACAAACACAGTACGTGCACAGGCTGTTTACTCTGAGCAAACATTGTACCTGATGGTGAGGAACGAACACATTTATGGCCAATTTTCCACTGTTCCGATCTGTAGCCTTGGGAAATCATTGTACTGCGGCAAAAAAGATTTTTACTCTTCAGCGTGATGATCATCTGTTTTCTTGTGCACTGCTTATCTTTACCAGGAAAATCATTCGGCCTGTGATTCTGGGACTTTCCTTCATTGTGGCCATTTTCATTATTCTCTTTCCCCCAGTACATAACGGGAAATATGGATTGTGGACACGCACAGTGTTGTGATTGCGACTCACCTATATAGAGCGAGGAGTCTTTCTTCTTCACATGATCATCGATGTAGGACACTCCGAGGGGCTGCACCGGCGTGGCTCCGATCCCCAGTAGGACTTGGGCTCCGATCAGCAGCAGGTACATCATGTTGGTGTTGGCTCTGTTGGCGCACACAGTCTCCTCCGCCAGCTCAGCCTCCCTGTTGCTGGTGTTGGAGCAAGCATCCCGACCCACATCAGTCCTCCACACTGCCCCTATCTCGTACTGGTTTGTTAAAAATTCCGGGAGAGCTGAGAGAAGGGCGCCGAGCGCCATGACGATGCCCCCGCAGCCTATCAGACGGGGGCGATGTGCCTTGGCCCCAAAGTAACTGACAAACAGGATCAATGCCAGGTTGCCAATCTCAAAGCTGCTGGCGATCACCCCCACGTCAGCGCTTTGCAGGTTGAACCGCCGCTCCAGGGTGGTCAGCACACTCACCTGGAAACAACAGAGCTCTACTTTAGACCACAGACATGGGAGTGATGCTGCAAGAATCAAAAATAAACAACAATAAATACATTTTCATGTCACTATTGGAAAAAAAGGATTCATCGCATGATTTGTCTGGATACTGGGCACAAGCCGTTTAATACTAATATTCCAATTCACACCAGGCTCTGATGTTTGAGCTGCTGGAGTATGGACACAGAACATACTGTGATTACGTCGACCACTTTGCATGTAAATGAAAACCACATGATGATTTTATGCGGCACATTAAAAGGAAGTCCAACTCTGCCTTTGTCCTTCAGCTTCAGGACAAACCCAGAGAAAATGCAGCAGCAGCAGCAGCAGCAGCAAGTCTTCAATCACAAAAGGTGAGTCTAAGACCACAGGCAGAATAAAATGCTTCAAATTAAAACAGCTTTCTTTAAACTGAACTGAACTGTCTACAGGAGCATGGTGTTCACCCACAACTGGTGTTCACCGTCGAATCATGAACCACACAGGAACGACAGCATAGATGAGCAGCGTTCAAAAACTACACAAATATAGCAACAGTGTCCTCTAAAACATTAATCCCATCACTGTCTCCATCTAGATACAGATCACACATCAACACTGGGACTACACTGGGCCTTTATTTGATTCTTTTGGACAGGCTCTCGGAGAAATTATGAGTCATACAGTTTAAACAGCTCCTTTCCACTGGAATATCCTGAATGACAGACTGTTCAGATGTTCCACACTGTGTCTCCTCCCTGCCAACGGGCCTCTGTTTCCAATTAACTGCGCACAGCAACGTTTTTCCTCCACAGTCCGAGCGGCTCATCACGAGCTTCCCTCTCTCGCCAGCTGTCGTCCAGACAGCCTCGGCTCTCAGAAGCAAACACAGCGAAGCGGTTGTTCGCGACAGTTTGTCAGATATGATTCAGGAGCGGCTGATTAAATACTGTTAGGTGGTGAAGTCTTTATCTAATGAAGCACAATAAAGCAGAGAGGGGCGATCGTGTGTTTGCTCGGGATGTGTGGGAACAGTCTCTCAAGCGCCCATGTGAACCACAGTGACTCATTTAAACAGTTATCAAGCTATTTTCAGATCTGTCCCAAACTGTCCTTGAAATGGCATCACAATTTTCCATCTCCTGGCTGCTGGCTGTGGAGAAGAGTTTGGACTGAGCTCCACAGAAAAACTGAGCGAGGGAAAAAAAAAGAGAGAGTACATCCTGCCAACACAAACACACCGCTCTGAGGAGAGTGACTTCACTGCAAGATGAATCAAGCCGTGGTTTTGTTGTTGGAACATTTTTTCCATTGAATGCTCAGTTTTGCCAGATTAATGTACACAGTGGGTTTGAGCTGGAGCAGAAGGAGCTCCAACTATCCGAGGTTTACAAACGGCGTGACGTTTTGTTTGACGTAAAATGACGTGTAAGGCTTGAGAAGGCGGCCTCGGGGCTAAATGTGCAAACTATTTTTTTATGCTACTACACCGAAGTTTGTCATTTTACCTCACCACATATAAAACATCATATACTCTCTTATTCGAGTTTCTGTCTGGTTAATAAGTGTGTACAATATCACTCATCATCCTGCATGTCATACCATTCCCTCTGTGACAGTTTACAGATGCACCAGAGGCATTTTTAGTGATTGCTGACTCTCCTGGTGACCCCCTTCCAGAAGAAAACAACCTCTACTAGTAAATTACACGCGTTGCTTTGGATAACAGCTGTTGAGCAGTTAAGTTCTGCATTTTACATGCGTGGGAGTCCAGCTGTACTTCGAGGAATCTGTTTGCGTCATCACGTTCATGCCCGGCGTACATGAGCGGCCACACGTTGAGCGCTTTGATGAAGAGGTTTGCTTAATTGCAACAGGACAGTTAGGTTTAACTCGAATTTGTCCAGAAGCACAAACTGTATCATACAGCTGTGGCAGACGCCTGGTCTTAAACCACGACTGTTTTTCTAAAACATGCACGTCCGGTTTGAAACTGGACTTAATGCACCACGGGTGGACAAGGAGATGTCACTGTCAACAGAGACAAACATTGTTCAGCCTGTTTTGTCATCGTAGCACTTTAAGAAATGTCCTCTGTGACTTCTTCAGAAGCAGAAGTGACAGCAGGTCGTTCGTGCAGCTGCTCCGAACACGACTGCAGTCGTTCCGTCACCTCACATCAAGGCACTGTGCGGATGATTGTTGGGAGCGGTCTGTGCCAGTGTCCTCCAGTGATGTTGAGTGGATGGAAAACTTCAGAATATAGTCGGAACAGTTCCACCCTTTGGGCGGCTCTTTCTCACAACTGCGAATGCACTGGATGAGGCTGTGTTTTTGCCTGGCTGCATCACCTGCCTGTGATGTGGTCACAGCGTTGCCTCACCCCGACCCTAGGAGCGATGCCAAGCCCAGACAACCCGTCGACGTTGTGGCTTTCGCTGTGCGCAGACAGCAACTTGGCAATAAAGCTTCGCAAAAGGACTAAGGCCATTATTTAATCGGATAGCGTCCCACCAAGGGAGGCCTGAGCAAGAGTGTGTATGACTGACAGCTTGTCCGGTGGAGTTAAGCTCTCGTCGCCAGGTTCAACATGTTTGTGCACTTCCGCTGTGACTTTAACAGGCAGCCTTCCAGCAGGATTACGACCAGGATAATTTACACGGGAAAAACACAGCAAATTGCAGAGTGCTCAGTGGACACAGTTTTAATCGGCTGCGTGGCAACAAAACAAACCCTGTCACGCTGCAGTGCGATGTCCCATCACACCACCTGACGGATGAGCGAGAGTTTGTCCCACTCCCATGGACTGGTTTCGAGATTTTCTGTACAATAAGCAGGCAGAGAATACAGCCCGATGCTGAAATTCCACTGAGCATGTTAAGGTTTAGCACTGGCGCGAAAAAGTGCTGAAGTGGTGCCATTTGTGAAGGCACAGCAGGTGGTTATAAGTGAAGCCTGAGCTATTTAGAATCACATCGACTAGGTTTTATGAGGTGTGACTCACTGAGGGTTCGCTCAAGGTTAACTAAACATACTTATACTGCTCTGAATGAGCTATTTTAAACATCTGCTTATTGAGGGTAGACGATATATATTCGTAATATCAGCTGTTGACATGCATATTTCTACTTTTTTTTAATGCTTGAACACTACCTGAGAAAAACAGAACAGCAGGGAACTCTGGATTTTTAAATGTTAACCATTTTTTTCTCGACAGAACATGACGTCAGGAGCTGGGTTAATGGCTACACCCATGTAATGTTAATGAAAAAGGCCCAGCGCTGACACCCAGGATAAATTACCCTGGGGGATTATGTCTGTATATTAACCTGAAATGTCATCATGCAGCATTAACGTACATTTAATTGGGGCTTAACATTACTATTAAGACAACTGAGTAGTGTCAAAGAAGCTTGCGATTCTTTCAAAGAGACATTCATGATGCTGTTGAGGCTTCTCCCTACCACACTCGACTAAATCAGTGCGATCGCACGTTTGGTCTGCTGGTCTGACACCTGCACAGTTCAGGCTCAGGTGTTTGGTCGCCCTTTGCAGCTTGAGCCTTGAAGTGTCAGATCTGGATCTTATCAGGGAAATGCTCCATTAACCAACAGAGCTTAGATCCTCAGGTGCCGCGTGCACACAAGTCACAGATCGAGTTTCCCGAGATGTGTGTATCGTATTAACTCCGGCAATTAAAATCATCTAAAATTAGCTGAAACATGTGTGAAAGTGTGTTTGAAGGTGCGACCTCTTCTGGTTTGCACAGATTCAGACTGAGAATCAGCTACAAACCAAGACACGTTGCGATTTACAGCGTGTATGAGAATAAACAGCGGCCAGACCTGATGGGACCACGTCACGTTCGAACTTTTGGCCTTGAAAGATGCTACAATTCCCAAATGTCAAGTGTAAGAATTTGATCAGGCCTCAACTATATTCCAAACATGTTTTACTCTAATATCTGCATCAGCCCCTCAAAATATCTGTCAAATTAGTAAGCGCTTTATATTTTACAGATCGAAATAATCAGCACCAAAAATCATGGCAGGCGTTGCAGAGTCACTGGCTGCAGGAAATGATCATGAAATGATTAAGTCATGATTAAGTTTCAGAGGAAATTATGAGAGGCAGATTCTTCCATCTATCAAAAGCAGTGAAGGTATCAAAATGAATTTCTCTGAAGTGAGGACAAAAAAAAACACATGAATCTGAGAACAAGGGCGACGTCACAGATCTGTCAGATCTGTTCTTCTGTGCTCTCAGCCTGCACAGGGTGACAGGTTGCCAACAGGCTGCTAAATCAGGGCACGCAGCATGTCGCTAAGTGTCTTGTACTGTAAGCAGCTCACAGAAAAGCAAAGGGGACATGATAGTTGAGTTTGGCTGTTTCACTGCCAGCAATCAACCCTAAGTCCCATCATCCAATCAGAGACGTGTGGGTTGACTCCAGTTCACCAAATAGTGAGACCAGGTGGCTGATGACCCGTCCATGAAAATGAGCGTGTTGATGAACAAACAGGCCAGATAGAGAGAGAGAGAGAGAGAGAGAGAGAGAGAGAGAGAGAGAGAGAGAGAGAGAGAGAGAGAGAGAGAGAGAGAGAGAGAGACGCTTCCAAAGCTCAACGGTTTCAACTCACACTGCATGGACAGGTGTGCATTACAAAGGCATTGTTAGAGAAGCAGAAGTGTCAGGTCTGTCTCATCGGAAACGATCAGTGAAGGAGGAGGAAGAACATCCTCTTAAGGAAATCAATCCAACTGACTGTGAGCGGCACGGATGTGCCCGGGTGCTGCAGCTCTGAGCAGCAGGATGCTTGATGCTCAGCAGGTCTACTAACAGAGAAGATAAGACGTTCCACTCCAAATATGGCCAAGGCATTGAGGGCTTGGTCTATTAATATTGGCTGAGCCAAAGAAACTGTGGGATTCTTGGAAAATAAACACTCGCTAATGTCTAAACTAAATGTTCTCAGTGGTTGCCCTGGGCTGTGTGACTCCTCCGGGATACTTTGAGGAATATTTTTAAAGCATTTACAATTTTGTCCCCACAAAATTTTTTCACTATTTTCGAGGCGCAGCACATGCTTAGATTTTTCTTTTTCTGACTCCTGCTATCCTTGAAACGGGATGATAAATGACACTTTACAGAAAACATATTTAGAACGTTTAAAATGTTCAACTGAATGGAAACAGTGGGAATGGAATAGGGTGCGTCCATGACCTTGGATGACATTTTGGGTAAAAATAGCCAATTACTTCCTTGCTCGCTTTCACGAGGCATAATTATAATGTATGCCAAACAAAGTTTAAAGACTCAACCCTGTCGGTGTCTTCACTGATGATTAACAAATGCAACAGTTTGAGTTGTGACGTGATCGCAACTCAAACGGAACGATCCCAGCCAAAGCTGGAAATGTCACGGAGGCTCTAACACGGCAAGGTGTGCAGGTGAGAATGGAGACGGAGCCCAGGTCCAGGTCAAGACGAGGATGTGAGCTGAAAGGTCTCCGCTCCCTGAGCGCCACTCACCAGGTATGCTCCGACGGTGCCCTGCGCCAACATGAGGGCGCATTCCGATATCAGGAATATCTTGATATTTGAGAAGCACGAAGAGTTTTTGCGGAGGCCGTCCGCTTCCAGCATGTCCCCGCCGCTCTGGTCCGAGTGCCGGTGCTTCTTCACCTGCATCCTCTCCACCCTCTCCGGGGGCTACTTTGCCCACACGACACTGCGCGGAAGCCGAAAGTGACCGCAGGGAAGACGCTGGGGGCCGAGGCTGGAGACTACATTCGCGTCGCTCCGGTTTGTTGAGTTGTTTGGGTTCACCAGCGACTGTCCTGCTTCAACACCGTGTCCCGTGTCATCTGACGGGGAGAGACACTACCGAGCACACGGCCAAACTCCGCGGGGCTCCGCCGAGCGTCTGCGCCTAAACATCGCGTCCCGGTCGACGCGCAGGAACGTGCGAACTCCCTGAAGGTGTCGGTGAAGGCACGAGGAAAGTCCCGCTGGGAGAAGCTCTGCCAGGGCGCATGGTTCCCGCCCGTCGGCCGCAGGTGAAGGTTTGAGTTTCAGGTCGTCTTCTTCCTGCTCCCGCTCCGGGCTGTCATGGTCCTTGACTGTCGATGCCTGACTCTCTCTCTCTGTCTCTCTCTCGCTCGACCCTAGAGGCGGTGTGTGTAGCTGCATCTCAACTCTCTCTCTCTCTCTCTCTCTCTCTCTCACACACAGGCGCCCCTAATCGGTGCGTGTGCGCGCGCACCACACACCGCTCTATGTTGAGGGGACCTTTATCTACTGACACAATCACAGAGAAGCGACTTAAAACATGACTGACACCATTAAACTGGAGACATGTGCTCATGTGAGATTAAGGTTGAAGTTAAATGGATGGATCTTCCAAAAAATGGATCTTCAGGAGGAGGCTATTTGAGGACATTTAGGGTAAAAACACTGTCTGGATGATGCTTCAAAAAGAGTTTACCAACACTTGGATGACATCACAGTAAGCAGGATGGACCTCAGTTATATAAACATGAATCCCCCCGGAATCCTATGTGAATCAATTATGATGTGAGAACAAATCACTTACTTCAGGATATCATAACTCCAGATGTTGATTTTGTCCTGACCAGGAGTTTTCATTGGAACCTGGTCATCATGAAGCAAAACTTACATTTCTTAGGCCCTGGCTGAGGTCAGAGGTCAGATGTTAGGTTAAATGTTTGGGTTAGTCTTGGTTAGGATATGGTTTTGGGCCTTCCCCGACTCAGGTAAAATAAACCCTAGAAAAACATGTAGTGCTTCTCATCTCACACTGTTCATCAGTCATCAGGAATTATTGATTAACTCCGTCATTTGCTTAACAAATGAACAAGTGGCTGCAGCTTTCTCACGTTGAAGGAGTTTTGATGATTGCACAGTTTGTTTCCAACACTTATAACTGAAGTGTTGTGTTGTCAGCATGTTTGCGATGAGGTATTGCCGCGGCTGTGATGTCATGTGACCAGAAATGGCAATGATGGTGGGGTGGGACCGGGCAGGATGATAGATAAATCTTGTGTGAAGGCTGCTGTGGTTTTCTGCTCAGCTGTTGCTTTCAGCGGCAGCGTGGGGACGTGTAAAGGTCACTGAGATGAGCTGGTAATTGATGAAGTGTGAAATATTTATTTGAACCAAACTTAACATTTACCAGACTGGTCAAAACACTGCAGTGACATTCAAAGGGTTTCTAGATTTATTATTAGATATGTCAGATGAACACTACCTGAAAATGAACTCTTTCTTGTTGTGTTTCCTTGTTTTATTTTTTGATGAGCTACCTGATGATAAATGTTGACAAATACTGTATGTTGGATGATAGCTCTATGAATCATTTCATATTGCAAAGCACTTTGTACAATTGTTTTGAAACGTGCTACATTAATTATATTGACAATATCTTTGTTATAAAAAATCTTACAAAGATATAATGTATAGGAATAAATGAATAATATTCATAGTATATTCATTTTGTAGATCCTGAGAAAATGTATGTATATTTTTAAAATGTTTCGCTGTTAAAGATTTTACGTATCAAAAACACAAATCTGACCTTTGCTGTCAGAGTTATGGCAGCAGTGCCTGATTATTTGTCTGTTTGACCTCAGTCGTTCCAGCGAACCTGCTGGACTGCAAATGATCACATTCAACCGTCCGCTGTTATCAGGATGCCGCACCCTCACTCTTTGGACAGGTGTCAAATGCAAAATGATCATCAGTGGCAGATGCTCCCTCACTCTCGCCAACGTGCTCCCACATGGAAAAGCCTTTGCTCACTCCTGCATGCTGCTTCCTAAGTTTGCTCTGCTGGGAAAATCAAACTGGAGGCAGTTAAGAGGAGAGTTGTGCTGTGCTGGACGAGATGTGTGTTACTGGTTTTAAAATGTTCCTGGTGAAACTGAAACATGATGCATATACTGAAACCTAAACGAACAACCTTTGGAGAAATGTAAATCTGACAGCAAGGAGTGATTTCCTCTTAAAGTTACTTTCTAAAGTATTGTTTGAAGCAAAACTGAACTTCACTTCAGATCCTGAAACCTGCACAGGTGCAGCAGTAATGTTGGGTTTAGTCAACGTGTACTTAGTCCACAGCTCACTGTGTTCTTTTAGATATGGTTTCCCAACCTTTTTAGCCCCTGAAGTTAAATCAGTGAGTCTTTAGCTGAAGCGCTTGTTAGTTTGACGTCAAACAGAGAGCAGAAAGCTGCACGATCGCATGGAGTGAACTTAGTTTCCTCCTTCAAAGAGCTGACTAAAGCTTGGAATATAGGTTTTAATGTTCCCACTGTAAAAGCATAAACCAGTGAAAACAGTTGTAGGTTAAGACAAGAATTAAACCTCATTAGTTTGGTAAGACCTATAGCGAATGCGTGGATAATTGTATGTGTGTGCGCCACTTTTTATATACAGTGGGTGTGCAGTGACATGAGTCAGGTAGTAACAGGCAGTGGGCGGTGACGGCTCGGACCGGTGCCAGGAATGTGTGAAGTCTGCAGCGTATTGTTCTACCCTCTAAACAACTGCTATTTATAGGATTTAGGAAAAAGGGTGGGCCGTGGAAAAGAAGCCCAGCCCGTCTACTGGGAGACACAGGGAAATGGGAGAAGTCTGTGGAAGAAGTGGAAGTTCAAACGTTGCCCTGCAGTTACTCGTCTGGTTTGAGCTGTTATTCCACAGGAACATGTGTCTTGTGCTTTCAGGGAACAAACACCTACAAGGTGTTAGAAAACAATCAAGACTTTCTTGTTGCTGTTGTCGCCTGAGCCTGTGTGATCAGGGTTTTTGTGTCAAAGTCCCTGAGATGAACTGCATTCCGATTTGGAGGGAAGCAGTTGGATGTGAACGTGGACTGAGGTTCCTCACTGTGGTTTGATCTAGTAAACTGGAGAGGCCGGTCTTCCTCATTATGAAACTTACAACAGTTGTAAACTTGAGGGAGTAATTGAAAGGGGAATTGAGAAGTTTTTCTTCATCCCTAAATACTTTCCAGTTTGTCACTGCATCGAGAGAGCTGATCAGTGCCCTTCAAAATGATGCCACCCGTCTCAGTCATCCCCTGGTGGCTGACTTCAGAATAAGTCCCCTCCTCCTCCATGTTAGTGAATAGGACATGGAGCCTTTTCAGTCAAATGACCCTAGACACTGCTTCACTAACCACCCGTCTCTGACCTTTACTCATTTACTGTCCCACACAAAGTTCACTGTGTGTGTCTGTGTTGCCTGCAGCTGTCAAAGTCGAGGTTTTGTCTTTCTTTGATGAAGAATCGTCTCTGTTCTCACTAAGTGCTGATTCGAGACTGCTTTCACAGAGCTGTGCGTTCGCTGGCAGAGTCGTCATCTCAACTGTCTTCGGTTCTCAGCATCCGACTGAAAATCCTCAACTCGGCGCTCACGCTGCAGCAGTTGCCATGGAAACGGTTCCAGGAGAATTTGGGCTGCAGGATCGGTGCAGTGGGACTTCACACTCATATTGTGAAGTTATCGACATAATTAATTGGAAATGGAATGTGTGACTGATGGTGTACTTAATGTTTTATTTCTCTCGTTATCTACTTATAACTTTTAAATGTAAGGATTTAGAGTTACAATATCGCTTTAATTCGACCGAGGATGATAAGAGTTACGCTTTTCATAATAACTGGATAGAAAATTTGGCAAAGACCTAAAAAGTATCTTTAAACATTTCATTTTTCTTTCAATACAGTTAATGTATTGAAGGGGTCTTCAGGAGAAGCATCTGCCCTCTGTTGACTGTCTCAAGTTAGAATGCAACAGCTCAAAGTTTTATCAATAAACATCCCACGTCTTGTTGCTTAAAAATATAAAACTATCACAAGATACTCCACACAAACTACGTGTTACTCCTGAAGTTCTCTCTAGTTTTGTGATGGAAATATCAACTGTCTCACTACCTCTGCCATGGAGCTGCTATCTCTGACTGATATTTCAGTTGTTGGTTTTTAGAAGACTACGCAGAACGACTGAATGGATTTCCACTATATCTGGGCCAGAAACCAAACAATTCCATTTTGGTGCAGCCTTGGTGAAAATACACATATCCAGGATTTTAGTTTCACTTTCATTAACCTTTTGAGAAAGGACCTTTCTGACTATCTTTGGGGATCGTTCTTGGATCCTAATGAGAGTTATACAGGCACATTTAGGAGGGTGTGACGTTTTATGCAGTTTGATTTATCTCAGAATACAGTTCATGACATTTATTTTACACTCGTGAATTCCACTGCATGTCGAGGCAGTGTTAGCCTCCCTCCTCATTCTGGGCTCAGAGACGTCTCCTCCTTTTGCTGAGAAAAACTTCCAGTGGAAAACCCCAGACATGTTTCCTGCAATGTCAACTCTCCTTCGGCAGCTTTATTTCATCACATGCCAACAAAACAACTGAGACCCAGTGTCGAGAACCGAACTGTGGCCATCTGTGGTCGCGCTTTGATTTGCTTTTAACTGGATTCACATTGTGTGCCAATACACAGACTTTAGAACCACTTCTTTGTTCTTTCACTGTAACAACAGACTTTTCCTTCTTTATCCATGACAACATCAACAAAGAGAGAGGGTCAGATGCAAACAGAAGACCTAAATGTCCCTGCCAGTGCTCGTTTCCACGGTGCACATGCTCGCTCAGTCAGATGGCGCTGACCAGAAGTCAAGATACACCTCAAACGCAAACCTCCCCTCTGACATCAGCAGAGATCTTAAGGGCACATAAATACTGCACGAACACAAGGACAGTCAAATGGCATTTTCAGCTTCACAGGAGAGTTACTAAAATGTCACATGGCACTTTTTGTGATTGTGTTTCATCTAAATATAGCCAGTCGCTCTCTGTTCTACATTTTAAACTATTTCATGCTGCTGCTCTGATGTCTATTTTTACTCTGGTATCAATAGAGGGGCCTGAGTGTGGATTTAAAATAGAGTAATATCATCTGCACTGCTGGGTAGAGGGTTTCAAACATGGCACAGCGTGATGTAACCTGGTCTAGTTTTCTCCTGTGGGTAAATAAAGCCAGGCAATGTCTCCTCATGAGGCTGCAGGTCATTCAGCTGAAATTCAAGTGATCTGTTATGTTTAAAAACACATTAAAGTCATAGACAAGCTGCTCCGCCCAGCATGGACAAGAGCAGTGACTGATTTGTGTTGGAACAGTCCGACCGGCTGCACGAGAGTGAAAATAATTTGCACCTTGGTAAAAACAAAACAAAACAAAGCAGCTTAAACCAGAAAGACGAGTTTGATGACATCAACACGAAGAGTCAGCAAGACGCAAGCATGGAGCAGGTGAGCATGGGAAAGAAAAAAGAAAAACACAAGCATGAAACGTTCTCAGTTACATGTGGGGCTCCATGGGAACAATAGCAGGGGAGAAGCGTTTGCCTGGGGCAGCTGTGGAGAAGGTGTCTCACCTGGCATTCGATCAGTATGGGTTTTTTTTCCCCCCACCAGGCTAAAATTGTCATAACAATATTCTCAAACATGCAAAAGAGAGGAGCCACAGAGTCCACATGCTTTGACATCAACGTGTCCAACCTTGGAGGGACGGGATCTGTGTAGATTCATCTCGAAGCTTTCTCGCCCTCATGAGGCTCATTGTAAAGCTTCATAACCATGTTGACAGGAACGTATTTGGCCTTTTGCTGTTCGGAATATAATCGCATGCTTTCTTCAGGAGGTGTCCCAAGGCTTAACCAAACAGAGCTGCACAGTGTAAACAGCTCATGTTGAGAGGTGCTGTAGACACAACTGATCAGCCTCTAACATGGATCTGTATTATCTTGCTTTTTGGATGGTTTATTCCCAAACAGTAAGGAGAAAATAGCCAGCCAAATACTTACATACATTTGTTTTTGTTGCCCTCAAAATCAATAACCTTTCCTATTTATATAAAATACTTGTGGATAGATGAGAAAGTTAAGGACAAAAACCTGACTGGTGGTTTTAGCACTGACCACAACTGACTAAGAGAAATTTTCTCTTCCTCTTTTTCAAAGCCACCCGACTGAAATGTGACTGAATAACCGAAACAAGAAAAACATCTCAGCAGAAGGGTGACAGTGGATGTTTATGGTTTGAAAGTTTCAGCGCAGGAAGTATACGTTTTGTCATGTGACCTACCACAGGCCTGTAATCGTGTTAATTAAAGCCTTCTTGCTATAGCTGCAATTGGCAACTATGAAGAAACCAACCCATAAATCAAACGTTCATTTCTCAAGCAAAACTTTGTTTAGGATGGGTGGAGTGCCTGACGTGGGGTTTGACCGGCCCTCGTGAGAAACAATAAAAGCAACCAAACCTCTGCAGCTTGGTCTGAAGCAGAAATGAAACAGAGACGCAGCTTCCTCGGATTCATCTTTTTTTCGCTCTGCAGATTCAATCGCTCCTTAAGCCAGCCAGATATTTTAGTCTCTGACATTTTGATTGTCAGTGTTTGGCATGTGGTGGGCTGATAACTCATGTTGAAAAGCTGACTAATTAGGCCCCACATCCAAAAGGCTCTCTGTCACTGGAGGCTGTCCAGAGTTAAAATGATTTCATGCAACTGAGATAATTCACTTTCAAATTTCGCTCAGCACAGCACAAGATATGCATGTGACTCTCTGCCGCGTCCCAGAGCAGAACATTTGTCCCAACAACCTTTTTAAGAAAAGGGAATGCTAATTGTCTGAAACATGGGCAGAAAGTGACTCACAGTGATTAGTCATTTTAGTCAAGAAGACTTGTCCCCGGTCTGTCTCAAGCTCATTTTCATACAGTAAAATGATGCCAATGCACAGGAAGCTACAAAGGGTGGAAATTTCCCTGCCTCTGCAAACTGACTTGACCTGGGAGTGAGCTGGTTCACCTCGGATTGAAAGGAGATTTAAGATGATGGAGAACAATAACCAAAAATCAGGGAAGCAGCTATTGTGGAACGTCAGAATACTTCACAAAAGGAAAAATGCCCCCTCAGCTCCCGGCTGATGGAGTCAGCATTAGTGGTCGTCTGAGGATCAGCTCTGAATCATGCTGCTGTATGTATAGTGAGGTTTTGTGGCTGAGGTGTGTGAAGCATTCAGCGACTCTCTTACCCTTGGGGCGGGCTCATTCTGAGAGGAAAGATGGGGGCGATAGAGAGGAACACATTATGTGAAACTCCGAGGAATCTTCAGGGACCTTCACAGACCACTTCACCATATTTATACCATGAAATATTCAGGCAGCACTTTTCCCAGTAAGCACACAACCATTCTTGAAGTCAGATGCAGACAAACCAAAAGGAACATGTGAACATATGGCCACTTGACAAACTCTCTCAAACAGAGGGACGTCAGGACGGTGTGTGCCAGGGAATCACATGCTTCAGATATATAATTACACCTTCACAGACACCAGCTCTAATGTATATTTCTAATCAGATTCAAGCTTCAAACTAAATTCAGCTGAGGACACCGTAAAGGACGACAGTTGTTTAGTATTCACTCTTCATATTTTGTCTGGAGACGCCACTTCTCCTCCTCTTTTGCTGCCAGCAGGAATTATTTCAGGCTGTGTATATAAAAGGTGCCCTGGTCCTTCTTCCTCATCCTGTAATTCTGATGGTGCATGTCTGAAAGCTTCCTTCCTGTCAGGGAAATGACATGCTAATGGCCCTGCTCTTCCCTCTTCTGCAGCCCTGAATCACAGCTGCCTAATGAGAGCATCACCATACAAGTGCCCTGTGATGATGGATGCCTTCTGTCTTATCAGAGGGCAACTGATCCGAGTGGTGCTGAAGATATCATCTTTGTGTTGTTGTTTTTACCGTGGATTGAATTGCTGCATCTGTGTTTGTTCACAGAAGACGTCCAAATATAGACTTCTGCCCTGCGTCATTTACCAGGATCAAGAGAGATGTTTTATCTCTCTTGAAAAACTAAAAGTTGACTTAAAAGGGATTTTCAGTCTCAAAAGTGTGTCCATATATTTCATTTGAGGTTTTTTTTTTTTCATTGAAGTTTCTTGAGTCACAAACATTGGCTAGATGATCTTTCTATTTCATTTAGAAATTCATGCTTCCCCAAGGATGCATTGTAAAAACTGCTTGCTGGCTCACAACGCACACAGACTGTAAATTAAGATGAATGACAGATTTCCACTTCATAAAAGAAGCCAAGAATGCTGCCATCTTGTGCTGGTGAGTGTGAACAGTTGTGAGGCCCTGCCTCAACATTCACTTTACCAGTCATGCATCAGTCAACCATGATGTGTCACCCACTTCTTACAGAATCAAATAACTATGCTAGCTATACTAAACTTGAAAAACATTCTTTACTTGAGTGTGATACTAATGCCATGAATTATTTTTGGGAAAACTATATTTGAACTGAGCTCTCACACTAACCATTTCTTTTTCTTTCTTTTTTTTTTTTTTACATTCGTTCATGAAGGAGTTGCAGTTATTTATCTCCAGACAGCCACCAGGGGGCTTCACTTCAGGGGAGCAGCCATGTTGTCCATCTGCGTGTGGCTGTAATTGTCAACAGACTCTTGCCAGTTATCGATGGATGTGACCTTTAAAAACATTTTATTTTGAAAGGCCACAGCTCTCAGAGAATCGTCACCCATCCGCTCTTCTCAGTCTCAGTTTAATAACGGACATTTTGATTCACTCTCTTATAGACTCTCTGCCGCAGGAAGCTCCACAACAAACCCTCCGTTCATGACCTGCAGCCCGTCAGAGACTGACAGAGCAGCTGGTGAATTTCTGGCAGTTAGAGGGCCTGACTTTGCTCTGGGAAGATGCTCGAGGAGTAAATCAGAGGTAAACAGAGGTAGAGCACTGCACACAGTCATCAGGCAGCCGGAAACGTGACCCCGTGCTAATGATGCTCTCTGGATGTGTAAACAGGAAACGGATGACACATTTAACGATAATATATCAGTGTGGTGTTAGCAGCCTGTGCTGTTATCCACATGTGGCCAACGATAAGATACTGTTTTGATATCAGTGAGCAGAGGACAGGATGAATACTCCCTCCACAATTTGCATGTGCTTACTTGATATGATGGGTTCAGTAGTTGACAACAACCACTGAACACATTTCCATGGAACATGGGGGAAGGGTGTGATCTGGATAAGGGTCGAATATTTTACATTTCAGAGTGGATCCGGATCAAGGAGGTGAAATGTGCTACATTTAACCATGCAGGCTAGTTTTCATCTGCAGTCCATGGCAGGTTGAAAGAAAACGTGTACTATATAAAACTGAAGTCCATATATTGAGAGTGTCAGTTGTCAGTATGCATGAGATGAACGATGACCATTTGAGGCTAAATAATGTGCTGGCTGGAAAAGAATCAGTTTGTGAAGACAGAAAAATGCACATCTGCTTATAAATGTCTATAAAGAGGTTTGCTGTTATAGCTTTGATTCTTCATCATCTCACAGAGGTGAAAAATATCTTCATACGGTCTGAGCCAGCATCTCATATATGAAAACCCTTCGCCCGCTTCCGATAACACACTTATCTGCATCATAGTTTTAAAATGAGCCCAATGCAAATTTAATGTGTACGCATCTCTGAGAAGCTGCCTCACTTAGGGCAGTTTCATCCTCCTCTATTTGAAGTGACACGTCTCACATGGAACAGCAAATCGAGTGTAGATTTAAACAGGTCCTTCCATCCGGCATCTTTTATGGAGGGGATAGTTTTCAGTTTATTCTGTTATCGTGCAGCTGAACAGGGAAAAGTGGACTCATCACTCCCATAAAGTTAAATCCGTAAGAAGATTTATTTGCATAAGCGCTCGCCCAGTCACAGCAGCTTCCTGTGAAACAGCTGCTGAGGAAAGAGCCTTTTGAAGGAATAAAGCTACCAGTGGCTGTTGCTGAAGTCGTCATCCATGTAATTTCTTTCGGAATATTTGTATTTTCATGTGTTAATACATATGTTTGGTATTAACTGTAAAACCTGCTATAATACCTGGCTCCACTGAAATTATCTGACCCTCCAGTTACCCTAAAACAGTGAGACAAATGAACACGTTCTGTCGGTTATTAAGATGAAATGGAACATCTTAATTATAAAGTTTTACATTTCTTCAGGTTCCAATTGTCAGTTCACAGCTTTAGAGAAGCTGTTGTAGAGCTCAGTGAAGACAAACTCAAGGTTTACTCAGACAAGGAGGACTAACTCATCAGAAAGTGTTTACTCTAATAACACACATCTATAGCCCAAAGGAATCTAAAAACACATTAAACGTTTATGGATTTTAAAGTGGTCTCTGTCTCTGTTTCCTTCCTTTCCTTCTCTGTTTCATGTGATGTGATTCAAGACGTTTATTACCTCTCTAATATTTGTTGCTTTGGCTACTCCCAGTCATGTGTTTTTCAGTTTGGGCTATGACCATCTTGCTATAAATAAGAAATACCATGCAATTTTATTCACAGAGCTTTTCCCCGAATATAATATGTTAACCATTCCATTAATGGAACTGCACCCAGTGTTTTCCCTGTTTTAATAAGTCAGGGCCATATTACAGTCAGAGTAATTTCACAAGTATTGCAGTGGTAAAAGAGGGCAATAACTACAAACACAGATATTTGTAATGCATGTACAAACCCAAACCACAATCCATAATATGAAAATGACTGTGAACAACAATATGTTTGAAATCCCATCCTCCTCAAGCATCCAGTCTTAGAATAACTTCATGTACAAGATAAGAGAGCAACTGATCATATCTGATATGGGTGACAGCTTTACTGCTGCAGTTTAAATCTATACGACTGGGCTCGAGAACTCTGAAGCGACATCAAAAGAAACATAAATCAGCTGGAGTACGGTAGATGTTGAAATGTAA
Organism: Pseudorhombus dupliciocellatus; assembly: GCA_016785235.1. Taxonomy (NCBI): domain Eukaryota; kingdom Metazoa; phylum Chordata; class Actinopteri; order Pleuronectiformes; family Paralichthyidae; genus Pseudorhombus; species Pseudorhombus dupliciocellatus. The sequence continues at coordinate 1,274,034 of JAFBJW010000038.1, forward strand.
CCTGCAAGATCAACTTTGATTTATAGTATTTTCCTCCATTAATACAAACAAGACCCAATCCCAAGAAAGAAAACAAAGGTGTGTTCTAGTCAGACAACCAGCCAATCACCCAAGGGCTTGTTTTCACTTTCAGCCAATCAGTGAATCACGATTCATCTGGGTTTGGGGATTACAGAGATGACAAAGTGGAAGATATTTATTGAAATCTACTTCCCTCTTGTGGCTGCTGTCATGGTTGCAGCAGGAAATAAAGCGTGCCATAAAAAAAAACCCAAAGCCACTATACCAGAATTCAGCTTGTACGACATTTTACAAAACCTGCCCTGCTATTATACAAATAAGTATAAATATATTTTAATTTATTCTAATGGGAAATATACCGAGTAAAGTTATGCATAAGTACTCAGTTCAAAATGTGAGAAGAAGGCTAATTTTGTATCATCAGATATTACTACCTTGATACTGCAATAATAATGTATTGTTGTAGCTGGTTGTGCTGAAGTACTTTAAAATTTAAGACATTTTTTTTCTCATAATTTTTAATACATAGTAATTTTTTTTTACAAATAAAGAAAACCACTTAAATTTCTCTGTAAACTGTAGTAAATGTAAATAATAGGATAGAATAAAACATATTTAATCAAATAACAAGGTGCCTATATCAAAGTTGTAAGTATAGTGTAGAGCAAACTTGAGTAAATGTACAAAAAAACATATAGAAAAATGGATAAAAAGAGGATAATCAATGTATTCCCCACTAGAGGCAAGTGTTCCTAATCTCAATGTTTACCTGTAAACACTGACAGCAAAGGCTTTCCATTCTATTCGGTCTGACTCATTCCTGTCAACAAGGTGGTCACCAGTGAATGTGAGCCCTCGTTCTCATTAAAAGGTCTAATTCTTGTTCTTTTATTGAGAAGCATTTTTGCTTTCTCCAGAATAGTGTTCATATCAAACCCTCCTCCCAAACATCTGCTTGCCGAGCTATGTCTATAAGGTCAAAGGTCAAACTCGTCACGGCGTTTTCACAGAAACACTTTTCAGGAACAGATTTAATAACCGTGACAGAAAGTGACGACGCACTTCCCACACCTCGAACTCGAGACAGTGACTTCAGTCTAATTTCATTCACTCCGGTGCCCTGAAGCGTGTTTTGGCTCGTTGCGCACAGATTGCACGTGGGTGGGAGCCAGCGACTGAGCGCACGTGAGGGAGGCACCACCTCTGCTTGTGTTGATGTTATTGTTTTGGATTATTTGTTTTCTCCGCCCACATGCGAGCGCTATAATAGCGCTGTGCGCGCGCCCTGCATTAGCGCAGCGGCACTCTGTCCTCTGGCGCACATGGAGCGACGCGGCGCAGCTGTTCCACTGAGCATGGAGGCAAACATTGTGGTGCTGGGGACCGAGAGCGTCGGGAAGTCGGGTAAGAACGAGAGACGCACGGATACTCAGTCGTTGCTGTTAATCACGGGGAGTCTAACGCTGCTGTGTTTTACAGCGCTGACTGTGCGTCTGTTAACGCGGAGATTCATTGGAGAGTATGGAGACATTGGTAAGTTAACTTTACTCTGCCTCTCTTTGTCCAGTGGGCGTCATGTTTAGGTACAGACCAGGATGTTTTGGAGAACTGCTGCATTAAAGTGATTTAATCTATAATATGAAACCATTTTAAGACATGGAATATTCATATTTCATTGATTTACTCTGAGTAACATATGCACGTCTGCTACCTTTACATAGATAGAGGTGTCCTTTATAATCATATATTGTCTCTTTTGTACTGTATTTGGCATGATGGTTCCAGTTTCTGGGAGTTAAATTAACCAATCCTCACCACGTGTCTTTCAGAATCCATCTACAGTCACAGCTTCATGGTGGATGGGCGAGAGATCATGCTCAATATTATGGATTTGCCCTATTCTGAGGTAATTCTAAACTGAAATCACCATTATTAACACTTGGTTTCACCTGCTAACATGACAAAGATAGACATGCTACTTGAGTCCTATTTTAGGACTCTGTCGAGTATCAGTTACAAAAGAAAGTAGTTAATATACCCAGTTACTTTCCATGAAGGGTTGTTGCTTCAAATTGAATTAACCATGACGTTTTACAGGACTCCTCCGTGGAGACGTCACTGTTTGCGAAGAAGGTCCAGTGGGCAGACGGCTACATCCTCGTCTACAGCATCTGCGACAGGGCGAGCTTCAACAGCGTCAGCAGGCTCATTCAGACCATCAGGTCGGCCAAAGACTACCTGAACGCAGACAAAGTGCCCATTGTGATTGTGGGTAACAAGAGGGACCTGCACCACAGGCGGACAGTACTGAGCGAGGAGGGCCGGTTGCTGGCCCTCAACACAGACTGCCACTTCTACGAGGTGTCGGCGGCCGAGAACTACCACAGCGTGCTCATGGCGTTTCATGGGCTGGTGGACAGGATGAAGGACGGCAAGCTGACCCCCAAGAGGCCCCTGGGGCTTAAGGGCATAGTGAAGAGCATGTCAGCCGTGTTTGCCAGAAGACGGATAGACTCGATATAGTTGGAGCAAGAGAGAAGAGGACGTTTTCTACGACACTGTGTATCTTACTGTATTTCTATGACAGCCTGTCAGTGAACTGTTAGCAGGCGTGCCATATGGTCCTGTGCCTGATGGAGCCTCCAGACCCAGAGACGCTACAGAGACGGGAGCTGAAGTGAACTCAAACCTGAGAGAAGAAACAAGCCATTCACAGTCTGCAGATATTTTGGGGACAGATAAAAAGCTTCACTCTTTGATCTCTCCAAGATGATGAAATGACATACTTTTCATGTAACATTTGATTGGGTTACTTAACATGCAATATGTTTTTTTATGATGTTTTGAAGATTGGAATAAATTATATTCACAAATTAAAAGGGGCTTTTATGTTTAATGCAATGCTGAAGACATGAGAATTGAATTGCGCGAAAAATATGCAATTCAGTAATTAATTGTATGTTGCTTATCTATATATATTCCATTAAGACTGATTGTCATTTGCTCAAGGATGTTTAAGCAGAATATATACAAAGGGACAAGGCTTTATTGACTTTTGATTATTCCTAACGATTATATCACCCTAACATCCCCATAACATCATGTCTCTAGAGCAAAACCTTAAAATATGTTTTCAGATTGTTGCAGTTAATCAACTGCAGATTTATGTAGCTTCTTTCCTCCTTCCTTTGCTAAATCACTGATTATTGATTCCATACATTTATCCCACATTAATCTGACACGTCTGCCTCAAAGTAATCACAGCTGAAACATCCTGTATTTGCAGAGACCAGCTGAGAGTATCCTCCTCATTTGTGCCAACATGTGGAATCTTTGATGGAGACCGGGGGGAAATGATCCTGCGGAGGCTCATGAATCAGTCAGGAAACCTTCAGTAGTCTCCTCTGAGCCTCAGAGCAGGAAACACAAACAGCTCAAAATTCATACAAGATTTCTAAGGATGCTGAGTCCAGTATCCTTCCTAAAGGTCGTCACATTAACATGCTCTAGTAGCGGCAGTCAATCAAACATGTCATAGGGCTGCTAAAATCAGTGTTTTCACAACAATAATTGTAGTGAATGTGACAGACGTCCGTCACCAGGATCCTCAGTCTGAGCTCTGTGTTTATGTCTGTTCTGCAACTCTTTGATGAAAAGGCTGAAGTGCAGTGATTGTGCCAGGATATTTTCTTATTTCTGGACAGTGGGACACATGTAGTCTTTATTAACAACATTGCCTCAATCTTAATGCCCACAGACTATAAGAACTGGGGTGATCCATGGAGATGCATTCCTGGAAAACAGCCACAACTAGACAGTTTGCCCTGATTTTTTTTTTTCTTTAATTTGACGCTTGTCTGCCCCAGTAAACTTGGTCTAACCCTGGATATGAGCAGTCGTCTATCCCTAGTCCCCCCTCCCCTCAACCTCTGATGTTAGCTGTCAGGACGATGTCCATCTTTGTGACTATACGGCTGCAGCATGGGAGGGCAAATGGCAGATAAGCTGGTGCCAGCTACCCCTCCCTTCCATTCTGGTGTATAAGGAATCTGACAGGAACAAGGCACAGGTTAACAAAGTAAGACTGGGGCAGTCTAGGCCCTGCAGGTTCTCGTCACAGTCCCTGACCCCGCAGGGCTGTTTCACAGCAGGAGCCAGACTATAGAATGCAACCCCGACACAGATGGTTCACCTGAAAGAGTCGGCATCAGCTTCACTGGAGCTCAAATGATGAGCTGCCACAATGACACCCACACAGAGGAGTGCTGAGGAAAAGTATGTAACACGCACACAAGACTTTTTTAAAGCCCAGCTTTTGGTTTGAGATGGAATAGATGTTGGATACATTTTGAAGAGTTGGACTCTTTCCCCACTGTTCATGCCACTGTATGAGGAGAGTGAATTCAATAAAAACAAGTTTGTACAATTTCAATAATACATTACCAACTTGATTCATAGGAAATATGTTATGCGTGTAGAGATGTGGGAAAACAATGAATATGACTCTCACCTCTGTACATGTAGTAGTTAAATAATAACTACGCCACTGGACCGTGTCTGAGTCAAAGTCACACTGTGGGGTAGAATGAGTAACTGAGAAAATAAAAAAAAAAAAAATGCACAAGGCCTTACAAAGGAGAAATATAAATACAACAGTGAGGTTCCTCAGACATTCCAATGACTTCATATGTTTAGACTGATGATGCAGCGTGATTTGTCTCAGCGTTACTGAGCTGAGCATCTGAGCTGAGCATCTAGAGTTGCCTCATGTGAAGGGAGCTGATCATTTGTTGTGGAGGTTCTATGTGCCAGTTCTGCCTGCAGGTAAACACTGTGGTTTCAAAGAAAGAGCAACATGAAAAGAAATGGGTTCAAAACAAGGAAAACAGACAGCAAGAGAAGTTTTCTCTCTTATCTGACTGAGCAGCTTTGACTCCCGGACCCTGGAGACAGAAACACCATACAACAAATCCATCGATATCTCTCAGGGCCCACTGAGGACCTCTCTCTGCTTCCTTCCAGTCTGGCTGCACGCTTTAAACAGACATAAGCGATCAATGGAGTAACACTTTGTTATTTACTTTTGCCTGATTAAATGGAAGTGGGCCTTATTTCATTACTGGAAGAGCTGTTTTAATAGAATGGGCTAGCAGGTCGGTGAGTTCAGGGACCCGGTAAACAAAGAAATGAAACAGAGAGAAGCCGAAACTAACAGTTGCTTCATCAAGAATGAATAAGTATGGACTATAATGTGAAATGTTTCTGTTTTATATGTATAATTATCATTGTACTGATGAGCTAAAATTAAATAACGTATCAAACAGCTAGAGAAAAAAAATCTTCTTTCCTATACATACTATGAATAAATGCTGAGGATCTAAAGACACCAGAGGATAAAAACAAAAAATTCAAAACTCAAAGTCAAAACTACAACTACAGAAAAAAGGTACTGTGGAAAAAAATACAAAAAATACAAAAAGAAAGAGGTGTATTAAAATGCATAAAAGTATATGTATGTATATGTGGACAAATAATGAAATATAAAGTTAAATCAAACACTAAAAGGTAGAACTTGAGTGTGCGTTTACAAATATCAGCTCAGTTCTTACGAAAAGACATGATACGCCACTCCTGCAAATGTAATGGTCGTCAGAACGTTAAGAGGCAACCCTGAAGATCAGGTAGGACTGAGCCTGTGTAATGCTTTTTTAAACCAATGAAAGGGTGTTAAGATCAATTCTGAAGTGGACAGGAAGCCAGTGCAGACACATAACGGTCGCTCTCTATCTGGTCTGCGTCCACACGTGTGCAGCCCCCGTGATGATGCACTTGTGGTTTTATTCCATCTTTGCACAATTGTGAGCTACCGCACCTTCATTTCACTGTCATTGCCTGCAATGTCATGTGACAAATAAAGCTTCTTGATTCTTGATTCTAACGGTCGCTCTCTATCTGGTCTGCGTCCACACGTGTGCAGCCCCCGTGATGATGCACTTGTGGTTCAGATATATTTTCCTTGAGGAGCGCTGAGTATACAAAAGTAAATCCTGTCGGTTATTAAAGTGTGCACTGGAGTCTCTGTATTGTCTTGGGAGCTGCTTTGTTCCAGAAATGAAAGTTTCTTGGTCAGGTTATATGTAGGTTCAAAACAGATCTGCTCAAAGATGCAGACATTTCAGTGGCAGCATGTAAAGCTTTAGAAAATAAAAGAAGATCATGGGGTCTTTTGGTGAGGGTGTTGTCTGCACTGAAGTAATATCAGTAGCCTTGAGGAGGGGTCATTTGGATACAAGGAATTATTGCATATTGCAAAGAGAAGGGACCCCATGACAGAGCCTGCGGGCACTCCTATGGGAAGGCATCATGATAAGGAAGTTCTCCCTGGCGTGACACACCCATGAAACAGCCATATCAAAGCCTCAGGTCGGGCTGTCACAGATAACAGGGCTGTTTTGGAGGAGCGGCTGTTCTTGAAGCCCAAATAATTTGGTTCAAGGAGGGTGTGTAAGAGGCTCTCATGGAATGCCCCTCTTGAACTGGCTATTGGTGGCTGAGATTTGAAGGACCCATAAATTTCAGCTGAGAAGTTTACGCCTGTTGGGGAGTTGTATTGATGATAGCAAAAATCTGATTTGGCAGAACTGATGCTGGAGGAAAGATGGAAGTGGCTCTTCAGAGCGCTTAAAACCAGTTTCATGCCATTTTCTTCCAGCAGCTCTTTCATTATAGTTTCAGACATCTGTGCACAGTTTCTGCAGCCATGAGGGAGGCACATCAGTGTGAGTCAATTTAAGGGCAAGAGGACTCAGTCCATTTTGAATAAAATAAAATAAGTGTTCCAGCTTGCGGAGTGGAATCCGTGTTATTATCTGACGTTATATTATTCATATTATAATTTTTCTCTTATTATTGATTTATTCATTTTACAATAATTTGCATTTGGCTCCTTTATAGGGATCAAAGTAAATTTGTCTGTATTTAACAAACAGCACAATGTTAATGCTCAGGTATGTGCTGAGTCACATTAACTCTGCATATTGACCTAACGTAGGATTCAGCCAGGGGGTCTAGAATGTGTGGACTGTAAAACAAACTCCGGCGCTCAATGAACCTTTTCCTTGGGATTCAATAATACTTCCTTAACTGCTCAAAAATGTTAGCTATCCCTTTGCTTGTGCCCTTTTGCCTTTCGCTGAGCTCCCCTGCAAAGATTTAAGGACCCCCTGCAGCGCTCCACAGGTCAGCAGCTTTCCAAGTACAACTGTGGTGTGTACACACAATAACCATAACCCCCCCCCCCCCCCCCCCCCCAGGGGTGACCCCCCCCCCTCCTCCCCCCAGGGGTGAAAGTAGTGTGGGTTCATAGTTCACTGGCAAGTGGTCGTTTTTCTAGTTAGGATTTAATGGCTTATCCAACTGGAACATTACACTTGTAGAGGTGGAAACTTTCTGAACATGGATATGTCAGATTTTTATTGCATGTCTTTTTTCTTACTTTCTGTCACCACAGGCAGCAGTGGGGAGGAGGTTCAGTGATGATTTGACATGCTCTCAAATCATCACTGACATGGACAGTAGCCTTGCAACACTCCGGAGCGTGCAGACGTTTCTGTCAGCATGTTGATGTGAATGTTGAAGGATCCTATATGGAACAGGTTTCCTGACATTCATCCTATAGACTCTTGTCACACCTCTCATCATCTGAAGACAGGTGCACGAACACCTCACTTTCAGTTTCTAAACTTAAATGACGGAAATAACTAGATTTCTCATCAAGGATAATTACAACCCACGTGATCCTGTTGACCGCGAGGTGACTTGCCCTGTCTGGACCTTTAAAGGCGAGAGCAGGGTGCTCGTGTCTGGAGGGTAGAGCCGAGCTGGTAACGACTTGATTCAATATAAAATGAGTGATTGAGCTGGGAAATGTTTTCTTTAACGTGAGGGGTTCACATGGGGGGGAAGTAAGACATATTTGCGCACGTGAGTCACTGAATTCAATAAGGTGTGGGTTTGAGTGACTTATCACTCCATAATAAGTAATGGGACCCTGGACGACGCTGCCTGCAGTGTGTGGGGGAGATGGGTGGAGACACACAGAGCTGGATGTTTTCACTGGAAGTTGTGTGTGGAAGTTTCTTAAAAGGAAAATGAACTAAAGAAAAGCAATGTCCATTCATGTGTTTGAACTGACCTCTGACTTTATTTATAGCTCTATTATTTATTCAAATAATGCAGCACAACAAACGCAATAAAACCCTGACGCCCCACTCGACTCACCAGTGCACTGCGCAATCACCGTTATTACAGGAAATGAGACAACACTGCTTTAAAGATCAAATATGCTTTGAGGAGACACCGGACAGATACAGAAAACTACAATGAACTAAAAGTATTGGTAGTGTTGGAGGACCTCAGGGTCTGTGTGGGTTAATATGGTTCGACATATTCATCTTCTTGCTGAGTTTTTTAACCCTGAACTTGTCCTTTAATGGAGACTGAGCTGTACCTGTTTCACCTCGTATCCAGTCAACATACAATGACCCTCACACATGCTGTCAACATGCATTTCCACTGTACACGTTCGCTGATGTCACCACAGGGGTCCCATGTTGTGTAACAGCGCCTTTGTTCCAACGTTCATCCTGTGAATGACACTGAGAAACGGGGGGAATGTGCACCGAATGTGAGGAATGCTATTGAGGTCCAAAGAATTTATCTGGGAATCGCGCACAGGGTCACGCAGCAGGACGTCCATCACTGGGTTCAATACAATGGAAGCAGGATTATAATGTGAGCCAGGTAGATATGGAGTTGGCATAATTAGTAATGAGTGAAGGCCAAGTAATAAAGTTTAATCATTTTAAGCAGAGTGATTACATCACAGCTCTTCTGAAACAGTCTGGACTGATTTTAACTAAAAAGCCTGATTACATATCAAACTGTGAGGAGAGTAGATGGAAACACCCACTTGCGCTAATTAAAACGCAAAAGTTCTTATTTAACCTAACATAATATCACATCTTTGAAGTGCCAGACCACTTCCCATGTCAGTCGGCCACAGGAGGAACTGAAACAAATCCCTGGCCGGCCTCATCCCGAAGCAGTAAGGCTCCTTATTTACCTAATTTCTATCACTCTCCCTCTTTAACCTCTCTGCTTCAACCAACAACATTTCATTTATGTTGCTGTCACTCTGGCTCTTCTTCAATTACCCTGAGACAGCGACGGAAACAAAAGCACCATTGTCTTTGTTTCCCTTGCAGTGTCAATTTCACACATGCTTCAGTCTAAATGCAGATTATATGATTATTCCAGCGATATTACATTTGTCACTCACAATAAGTTTGATGTTTTGGGAAACACTCGTTTGCAGATTGTGTGAGTGCATTCCTCTCTGCTTCGTTTTGAAGGAAAACTTACGAGAAGTGCCTCTGACAAGGCGGATAAAAACGATGAATACTCATCGCCAAAAGGCTACGCTGGTCAAAACACTGGAGCATGTGTTCGCTACACAAGCAGCATAAAGCCGCCCACCAACTACATGTGAGGTTAATAGACCAGAGTTAGATGACTGATGCCACATTATACCATAGTTAGCTTTAATTACTTTAGCATTGCATAAAGATTGCATGAGACGAAATCCACACATATGCACCTCAGGTTAAACACCACATCTTGGTTGTTTACAGGTCTGAAGTGAAATCAAAGGAAAACCAGAGCCAGTGTGGGAGGTTCCACTTCTTTTCACACTCTGACCTATGTAATGTCTAAGAGAGAAAAAACATTGTACAGGGTGGAATTCTATATAAAGTAGGTCACTGATCTGAGCACAACCTCGTTCCACTGCGCTTGATTAATTTCTTTCAGTAATGCGAGCGGAACGTGACGACTGGCTTGTTGTCACAGTGACACACGTGAGAGAAGCGTGCCCGGGTCCCTTAATTCATGTTTGTATGTGCGAATGAGCTGATTGCCGTCTGACCGTGAGCTCCACTGCACAAAGTGCTGTCCAGAGGCCTCGACTCATGCTCCATGTACACAAGAGAAAAAGGAACATTTGAAAAAGATACATATACATTCTGTTTTTAAAATAATTTATGGTAACAGCCAACATTCATCTCGAAATGTCCATCTACCTGCTGTTGGTTTTGCTTTCCTGGCTAATTGTTTATACATTTTCTAAAATCAATAACCTCAGGGATCCCGACACTGTAATTCTGTTATAAGATCAAACATACGTACATCACTCGCTTATGCATGAACGGAAACCCAGAGGTTTGGTGTCTACTCTTTTCAAAACATAGAAATGAATTTCAAGAAATAACCACAAGAGGGCAGCTGTGTCCAAAACAGTCTCCCTGGCCGGACCCTGCTCAGTCTCTGTCTCTGCTTTCGGCTGACTGTCTCTGTTGGTTTTATCAGCTCATTGCTTGTGTTGTTCAGCCAGACAAGCAGCATCCACAGGCGATTCTTGTTAATGTGATTATTTTTATTTAAGAATTAATAAATAATAATAGCGTGACCGTCTGGATTATAATTAATTCTGTTGTCTGGAGGCAGGAGCTGTGTGGCGAGAGATTAGTGACAGAGATGTTTGCAATGTGCACATTTGAATTTTAAACAAATGAATCTGTTGGTGGCTGATTTCCCAAGTGTCAGTTCAGGGGCAGCGTGCCACATATGGTGGAGAATAATCTCATGCTGATTACTGGACATGCACTGGCAGGCAGACACTAACGCACAAGTCAGGCCGGGGGAAAGGAGAAGATTGGGTTTGGATCTAAGGATGGGAGCACTTCTATAGTCAGTGGTGAGCACTCAAACATTCAGTTCCAGTAAATGCTGAGGAACGTGTTATGATGTAGTGGAGAGAAAAGTGCAGAGGTCGAGCAGAGGATCAGCCTCCATAACATGACCCACAAGGCCGTGAATCTCATTGATATTTGGCAATACTGGTGGTGTGGCCCTTTAAACAGGTCGGCCAATCCACCATCTAATTCATGAATAATCACTAGATACAGAAGATGAATGGCCTCCATCTGGTTGACATTTGGGATTTGGTCTCAACACCTGTGGATTTCTAGGATGTTTTCATTGGTTGTGAGTGGTGATGCCCTCTCTTGCATCCAGGGCCACCGCCAGGTCACAACTTCAGGAATCTCTCATCACACTGATGCTTGTCACAGTGGCCAATTCACCAGTGGGTCTGGTTTAGAATTACATATTAGATGTTATTTATACAGGCTGAGTTTGCATTCTATAACTATGTCTAATTCATGGGCTGCATCTTCCATTGGCAGCTGTCATAGATCCTTCCCCGGCTCAACATATCCTGAGATTCATTGAGCCTCAGTGAAACTGTTTTCTGAAGAGGTCATGGAGGCAAAAAAAAAAAAAAAAATGCTGCGAGTGATCAGCAGGAGTATTTATTTACTCAACCGAACAAATTAATGAACACGTGTGGCAGTTCACTGCCACGGGGCTCTCTCTGCAGCAGCCACAGACGAACCACTCAGACTTGAGCATTTGAACTTGTTGATTAAAACATTAAACATAAACATTACAGCTCTAACCTAAAGTGTCCGCGTGTTCTCACGTTCTGACGGCTTTAATGGCGGGACAAGCTGGTGAGAAAATGGACCACGCAATCTTTTTTCGGTTTGGTCGACGCTGTTCATGAGGTTGCTGGTGGATTCAGCCAATGATGACCTCATGACCTCAACAGGTCCTAAACAGGATGCAGTCGTTTGAATTGAGACTCAGCTCATCAACATTAATATCAAAATTATCATTTCTTTTCACAATGAAAGTGATATTTAGTTTTCGAGCTGCGCAATGTCTTTGCAGTGACTGGTTCAAATATCATTTATAATGTCATTTTTGGTGGCCATCGCTCCACCGGAACTTTTCTTGCAGAAAGTTTTAGGCTCATTGAAAAAGCGATTTGCATGTTCCTTGAAATCCAAATAAAAGTTTATCAGCTTTGCTGCTTAAGCTTGATTCTTGTTTTCTACCTGGAGAAGGTTTACACGTCGCTCTGCTTGATCTACATTCTTCCGTCATTTATCTGCCATAGTTTTGGTCAGACCAAAAAAAAAAGCTTTTGAAAAATAAATACTCAAGTGAATGTTGGGCTTTCTCCAACACATTTTTTTCTGTTTGCTGCTTCATCCTCCAGCGCCTCAGCCCTCCTTCACAGGCTGCTGCTTCAATGCTGTTGATTCGACTTGTTGTGTTAATTTTATGTCAATTTCTAAAGCAAATGTGCATGTGTGGTTCCCAGCTTCACAAATGTGTCGATCTGATGCTTTTCTGTTCCTCTTAATTAAAAAATCTTTTCAGACGGCAGATGAAACAGGACCTGTCAACATCTGTCAGCCTGGGCTTTGGGAGTTTGAATGATCCTTTGACGTGCAGTTGATCAATTTATCGAGACTGTGACGATAAGTTGCTGCTCTTCTTAGGACCACAACAGCAGTTTGAACAGGCATTCAGAACGCTGTCAGATACGAGTGAAAGTGGTATTGATTGTCTTATATTATTCTTAGCAGGAACACATCCATCCATTATCTACACTACGTGTCCCGCAGGGATCACAGGGAGCTCATGGATCAGGTTTGTCTCTGCACAAACCCTCAGTCGAAACTCAACAACACAACACCAGAAATGCATCGCGCTTCCAGCAATTGCAAATCTAACTTGCTCACCAACAGCGCCTCAGAATCCTCTCTAGCTGCAGTCAGCCTTCGCACTGCTGTTCCACAGAACATGAAATAACGAGGGAAAGCACTTTTCTCTCTCTCTCTGTGTTTGTCAAGTGAACATTTGTCATGCTGCTCAAATCCACCGCAGCACACAACCGCTGTGAACAAACGTGGTTTAACACGACCATTCTTTAATACAGACATGGGAACACAAACTGTGGACAGTCTAAAAAATAAATAATCCAATACAAACAATCAGCACGGGTGACGACGTGAAGCTGCAGATTAAGGATGAACGGAACTCTGAGGAGATAACTGCAATGCGTCAGCCGTTAGAACATGTGCTAATAACCAGCCATTGGACATTACATCCTGCTTCTGTTCCTTTCAGTAAGCACTCATTTAAAAAAAAAAAAAAAAAGAAAGAAAGTGCTGGTGAGTGCTTTTCACAGAACAACCACGCTGAAAGTGGAACATAATGTATTGTAGCCTACATGGTGAGAAGCTTAGGCTGAAATAAAACAAATAATAAAATGATACTGGAAACATTGAACGAAAAAAAAGACAACTGCTTCCACAACATGTTCTACTCTTTGATATTCATCGTCTGCATTAGTCATTATATCCCAAGGCATTATAAAAACGCTCACAGCATTATGTGATCCTTTGTATTCATGAACACTAAGACATGAAATCCACTCCTGAAGCTCCGAGATCATGAACCCTCGCAGGTCCAGGATCGTGGATTATGGTTGCAATTCTTCTCACTAACATGACAATGACTAGCAATACCGCCCCCCCATCCTGCTGAATAAACACTTCAGCGTTGACCCTTGATGTGCTGCGTTATGAACAATATCTACTGCTCCATATTTCTAGGAGTGACTCTCACTGAGCTTCGTTTGTTGTTTTTTTTGGTTTGGTTCGTTTGTTTTTTTCTTCGAGTTTTAACTCGCTCTAGACGAAGGTTCATACAGTGGCAGAGGAACATTGCACCTTGTTAAACTCTTTGTGGCAAATTGGGATTTGTGCCTATTGGCTAAATGATGGATTATCTCTCATGTTTGGATGAACAGGTAGGGGTGGGGCTGGGGGGCTATTCAGCTGCAACATGCACACAACTTTTTTCTGATTTACACGTCGCAATTCATGTTGAGTTTGAATTTGATGGAAATATATTTTATACAATATGTTTATAACATAATTAAAATAGAGTACATTCTAAATACAAATGAAATACTTGGGAAACTACAGGATTGGATTGATCGTGAATGCGACTGAAGTCAGTCTGCTCCTTCTTCTCCTGTTCTAAATTTGGAAATTTTGATTCGATTTCTATAATTGGTTCATATTCAGCTCTTCTCAGTTATCTGAAGTGTTGCCTGTGTGAAGTCACGTGTTTCAGTGTGACACGTGCACATCATGTTGGAACTCCTTCCACTTGAAGCAGTCCCAACGACTTGCAATCAAGCTGTTATGGGCCTGCTGGAATTAATTCAAGTGGTGTTTCAAGTGTTGTGGCGGTCTCTTATTTCCACTGCATTTTCCATCCACACATTTTCTACATTCAGAGTCAACGTGCTCGGTAGCTTGTGCACACGAGTGACTCACTCAATAGCATGAGCTTGGTGCGCATCATTATCACGCAACTTTGATTCAATTCTTCATTACGGTGCCCATGTTTACACCATGACAGCTGCAGCGACGCCTCTGTCCTCCAGAATATTGCGAACACTCAAAGCTTATAAAAACCACAAGGGCATCATACAAAGTGGTATCACATGGCACATTAAGAACTTCCCCAAATCCTTTTAGTGCTGTCACACAACACCTTGAATGTGGAGTGGAACACTGAGTCACCTCTCTCCACTTTGGCCGTTTGCATGGGGCCATTTCCATCCTATTATATCAGCCACAATGCAAAGAAAAGCCGTGGTTCGCTCCACACGGTGCAAACACGGCAGATACTGGCTGTTACACAAGCAGGCAGAATAATCACCAGACTGGATGACACCTATCAGATAGCAGCCCCCATCTTGTTAAACAGATGGCATCAAACACTACGTGCTGAAGGCGGCACTTGGGTCAAATGGAAAAACAGCATGCGTACATTCTCTTCAAACCTATGTAGTGTAATACATGCATATATGGAAATACTATGCCAACACCTCTGACTCATTCCCTGTGTTGGATTTCTTACGCGTGTCAGTGCTGAGGTTTCAGTTGTAGCCCAACAAGTGTCATGATCCCCATCACACGTCGGACGATATATTAATAGTAAAAATAGCCCTTTTATTATTCATCCACACACATCATACATCATTACAACGCATGCCTTCTGCATTTTTCTGGGATGCCTAACAACTACTGAGCAGGTGGCGCAAGTGTTCTGGCGGGGATGCAACCTTCTGGTCATCTTTTCTGCACACTAGTCACCTAGGCCACCATTAAATGTAATAATGTCTGCAGCAGAAACTTGGAGCAATTTGGATTTTTTTAAAATGATCTTTTTTCATTCACATTTTCATATTTCATAACATTAAGGAAAAAGATTTATGATATGTTTGTAAAAAATATCATAAATCTTTTTCCTTAATGTCAGTATCTGGACGTAACATTAAGGAAAAAGATTTATGATATTTTTTACAAACATATCATAAATCTTTTTCCTTAATGTTACGTCCAGATACTGACATTCCATCTGTGAGCTAATATCTACATCTGCTCCCATCGGAAGGCTGTGGCGAATAATGGGTGCATCAAAAACGTTTTACTTTAACAGAATCTGAGACAGCTTTTCACTTCCTGCTCCAAACTCTGTGGATCTAAAGGTGGGCTTTTCTCTCCACGGTTGTATACTGCTGCTCATTGTGGGAATTGTGTTACTATATAATTTTGTAAGTCTCAACCTCACCACACAAAGGGCCTTGGGATAATGTGTGTGTTGTGAGCCAGCACAATACAAATGATAAAAATGAGTTGAATGAGCAGAGAGTGGTTGGTCTGCACCTGCCTGGTTAAGTGGAGACCATATGTCGGGGCTGTGTACGCTCCACGTGATGTTCCACATCAGCTTGTGTTTGAATCCGGTCCCCAGCCCATCTGCCACACGCCGTCTCCTCTGTCCTGCTCCCTTTCTGTCTCTCTCCTCTGTCAAACAAAGATAAGAATGCCATGGAAAAATAATACATTTAAAAAAAAAAAACACACGCATTTTCTTTTTTGGGTGAGAAGCCCTGGGGCATGTTTAGCTCCAACAGAATGGAGCAAAACATTATTCAAATGGAAATGATGTCTGTTGAATGCTGTCTGGAGTCACATTTGCAGACACGCTACATAACATGGCAAGTGTAGTGGCTGGAATACATTGGGTTTATCCTACATCTTAACGTTCTCACTTCTTCATATAACTCCCACAATAAAAAACAACATAAAGGCACTTGGAGCAGATTTATATGCAGACTGAATAATCCAGAGGCATCATAACTCGTACCCACAATCCAAAAATAATGTTACGATAGGTCAAGGGCTGGACCCGAAAATGCAGACGAGGCGGATGCAGCACTCGAATAAATAAGATTTATTAGCAGAGATAACAATGGAGAAGTCAGCAAAAATAAAGTGAAATAATCAACTAATAACAACCAGAGCTGGCGAAACGAGAACACAGCAATAAGGGTAAACTAAAGGAATCAAACAATATCTACTAATGAAGGCGAAACGTGGGCAAAACTAACTAAGGATTCAGCAGGGGCTCAGGAGTGCAGGGAAGGCTTGAGGGAGATCCAGACATTAGTGAGTGAGATCAGGGTTTGAGGCCTTCAGAGTTCTGGGGCAGCATGTGCACACGAGAGGAGCTAGGGGGAGGGAGTCCAGGGAGGAATCCGAGGGAACAAGACTCACAGGTAAAGCAGGCAGGGGTCTGTAGCTCTCTCTCTTCAGAAGAAGCGTGACGACCTGAGGCAGGATCTGATGCTGGCGAGCTGGCAGCAGGGGTTTGGGAAACCAGTTGATTGTCATCTGCTGCAGGTGTGCCTGGTCACCAGCTTCACGGGCAAGTAAGTCAGCCACGCCTCCTGGAGAGAGGGAGGGGAAGAGAGAGAGAGAGAGAGAGGCGCAGGAACAAAACAGACGAGGGTTCGAATCCCGGGGACAGCAGTGTGTGAATCGTGACAAATAATCCAAAATCTTTGACTCTAATGCTGCGTCATAGTCTGTGCAATAGTGATCAGGGAATGGAGCCACTGTCACAGGTCTTCCAACACACTTGACCAGTCAGTCATTTCATCCCGTCTCAGGGATGGGGGTCAATCCACTGTGGGTCCTGGTCTGTGGTCCATCTTTGGATACATGTGATTTATACACATGACGAAGATGTACCTTTAAACTTGGTAACGTGACAGGTCATTGTATTCTTATGCCCCCAGCTTTACAAAACCTTCACCACTGAATTACTTGGACCTGATTAGTTTATTTAGTTTATGAGTCATTCTGGATGTAAAACATGTCTGTTTTGTCCGCAACAACTCTCTATGGCTGCCCCCTCGGCAGTGTTGACAGAAACAGAGGAAGGCAACAAGACCGCATGCTGTTCCTCTATGAATAAGGATTCATCTAAATGGAAAACATGGCGCTGGAAGATTAAAGACAAGATGCTTGGCCAAACGTCACCGTTTACATCTGACCCGTCATCTGCGGCCGCATGTGTTCACACATACGTACCACCGAGCTATCTCCATGACAACTAGCCATACTCCGGACTTGACGATGACCACAGTCGTGCATGGAATCACGTATCCCCGTATGCGCACTAAAGAGCACGTTTGAGCACCAAGTGGAATACTTCTGTCATACAAAGGCATAGAAAACAGAGATGCAAACAAGTTGCAGAAGAATGTGTTTTTCTTAGGAAACACATTTCAGAAAATTGTAAAAACGATAGTGAGGTACAACGTTTTCACATTAGTTGTATAAAACTTGACCCATTGAGCTTCACAGACATTGATTGTGTTATGAGGGGGATCAACTGGATAGATTCCTAATGCAAAACTGAGTCCACTTGTCTCCGGTCATCCACACAGTGAAACAGCTGCTCATTCAGAGGATTAACAGTCATGTCATAGGGAACAGAGACTCACGAGGCCTTGGGCAGGGAATCCGTTGCAGGTTAGTGACAGGGACCACCCCCACACTGAGGCCTTAAACAGCCCAGCTGCCCCAAACGCCCCTCCGCTGCCTGACAAACAGGCGGCACGTCTCACCACAAGCAGTGAGAGCAGAGTCCAAATCCCCCAAAGCTGCAGGACCAGATAAAACAGCTGGTGAGGTTCTCAGGGATTGTACAGAGCAACTGAAAGGCGTCATAACAGACACCTGTCCGTCAATCCAAAGCCCCTAAAACCTGCAAGATCTGTGTCCCTGTGCCAGTGTCTCTTGTCAATGACACGTCACCTCATATTAGCCAATTCATCTTCAACCGCTTGTAACACAGCATTAAGTTGGCACATGACACAGCAGGGTCTGGTCTCAACAAAACATCAGCGATGGCAGACATCAGAGGGGGAGGCGGAACAGTCGGCTACTTGATGCAGCAACAGCAAGTCCTTAAATGCACAGGAAACCCCAGAGATAGCTGTTGATTTCAGAAATATGTCCGCGCTCATGGATGAGCTGAACTTGTGCGCCAACATCACGGATCACGACAAGAGAGCTCAGAAATGTCTCCACTTCCTGCGGGCAAACACTCCCCCGGGGACAATATGGCATTGTACAAAGTAACACACTGCATCGACGTCTCGATCTGCCGTTTGACTGTTCGTCCCTGCAGAGAAAAACAAGAATCAGTGTTGTATCTCTCTCATTCCAGGACGACTGACTCCTACACTGATGGGCCAGAAGACAATAAACACAGTTGACCCCTGCCATCATCGCTTTGCATTTCTGCTCCCGAGTTATTATCCTTTCAGTGAAAAAACGCATGTTGTAACGATTATTGCAGCAGCAGAACAGGTCCATCGATATGATTACACTGATTTGATGACAGTGACGAGTAAACGAGGGAAGAAAATGGACTCAATGAGAGTGATGAATGGAAGAATGCACAAAGTGGCGGACAATTCCTCTGCATCTAGTTCCCCCTCCCTCTGTTTAGAGGTTTATTCATGATGAATGTGTTGGCACCACGGACAGCGGCCCATGTTTGAATATGACTCAGAGCAACTAATCTCTCTCCACTGACAAGCTACTGTCAAAACAAGGCAAAACCTTGTGTGAAATAATAAGAATTAAAAGAAACACACACACACAGAGCCTGGCATGTTTGCATTTCTTAATCACAATTATCTTTGGCAGTGGCAAGCCCTGGGGAGGGTTCAACCCCAGCTTAAAGTGCCAAACACATTTATCGAAATGGAAACACTAAAGGAATAAATTCCACCCACTCCGGGGAGGCAAGTGTATGCATCCATTTTACCTGCATGACGCTTATCGCAGCGGGAAATTAGCAGAAATGATTGCAATGCAGCAATCCTGGACAGCTGGATGCACCTCAGGCTATGCCTTGTGACTGTGAGATCAATGAAATCAGATGTTCTGTGATCGAGCAGCAGCTAAAGCCTCCAAACCACAGCCACGTCCAGTGAGCATGCAGGAGATTTGAGGGATCAGATAAGACGCTCTCCATGAAGTGTGAAACATATAATATTCAACAAAACTCCGCTCAGCTGGATTGATGTCCTTCTACCTTTGCCATCTGTGTGCTGTATACTTCTGTTTGTCACACTGACATTCTTCAAACAGCACTGTGTGTTTCTTTCTTATAGGAATAAGTGCCGTTCTACCTCAGGAGGGGATCCATCTCAGTCAGAGAGGGTGAGACCTAAAATAACATTGTTTATAGGTTACCCTGTGTTGACAGGAGACATTTGAACTACAGAGCCAACTGTTGCTCGTTTGAAAAATAATCCTGCTGAGTTTAGTGGTTGAGTGGCAGCCGGTAGTGAAGAGTCAGGTTAAATTAGATTCGATTAAATACGATCACTGTTCATCAACTAAAAAAGATGTGTTTTGTCATAATGAGCTGTTGTCTTTCAGCAGTGTTACGCATCAACTCCTCCGTCAAACTGATCCAAGGAGCAGGATTTGGAGGCACATGAAGGAATCTTTATTTATTTATTTTATTTTACCAATTTCTTTGAAATTAATAAGATATGATTCCTCAGACAAAAAATTGTAACGTAAAAAAAAAAAAAAAAAAAAAACGTTTCAGGGTCTTATTAATTCGTTTTTGCAGTTTGGTGCAGCTTCAAATTCAAAAAGGGGCTTCATAAATTGGACTGCTGCACCTTCTACACGACCAATCTAGGAATCACTATTCAGCTATTTTAATTAGATATTTTATTCTAAACAGTTTTCACATAACTCCCCATTGATGGAAGGCTCAGATACACAAATGTCACGTTATGACATTACGATATCCTTCCCACACAGTTGAACATATCCACTGTTCCATCCAGACAAAGAAAAATGTCGACAGCACTGGACGGTTTAAGTATGTACCCTTAAAGAAAAAGACAAACCCACTTGTGCAGTTAACGATGGAGGTCTGTGAGGTACATTAATTCATTGCACGGAAGACTTGCATTGCCTTTTTGGTCCCAACTATCCAGATGAATATCTTTATCTCTGGTGTGAATTGGGTTTTTGGAGCTTTTTTCAGCAGCCCCCTTACACATGGTCTCCAGCAGTTAGATTGCTCTAACAAAACAATTTTTTAAAAATACATCAAAGAACATCAAACAGAGAATTGTGAATATGTGGCCTGCAGCGCCCCTGGAGCTGTGGCTCTCTTTTCAGTTTGTGACTCGTCTCTGTGAGAGCTGCTGCTAAAAAAAAGTTCTATACATTTGCCATGCATGTATGATATAGGTCATGCATTGGTAATGGAAAACGCAAAGCCAGCATTTAGAGAAGAATACCTGTGCAGCTCCACAGATACTCTATTCTCTCTCTCTAAGCAGTACACAAGGTCAGGTTATAGATAAAGGACCAGCCAACAGAACAGTGTAGTGTCTACACTTTACTCCAGTATCCAATAGAATACACACACCTGCATGTAACACAGAGAGTGAGAGTAATTCTAGCCATTCATTGATGTGCTGTTAGAATGGGTGTCAGGAGTCGATGAAGATATACGGGGACACTGTGGGACTCAGATTAGGGGGGTGACAATTGCTCATGTTGCTTTGGAAGCTTTGTTTTTGCGTGGGTTTCCTTCAGGTTCAGAGGCGTCGCCCTCCTTCCTGTGTGACATGCACATTGGGGTGCACCCCCCCCACCCCCATCACACACGTACCAAAGTGCTACGGCCCTTTAACGCTGCTCTCAGCTTTGATGTTCAAGTTGTATTGGTCTAAATTACTGAAATGTCAGATCTCTCATCTCTGTGTTGGCTTTCAACAGCAAACTGAAAACCCTTTTTTGCATTCTCTGGCCATGATGTCAGCGTGGCTGTGGTTCCTGTCTGTGCAGAGTCTGCATGTAGATTATTTTAACCTGTTGATCATCTCTGCAACCTCATTTTCATAAAGAGCATTGACTCTTGTGCTTTATCTGCCATGTTTCAGAATTTACCATGGATGATGATTATTATTGGAAAAAACACAAAAGTGCTACTTTAATAAAATGTTAAAATAAAAAAGAGAATATGTTTTAAATAATTCAAAATAATACAATACAAAATAATAAAATGTTCAAGTGCTATTTGAATAAAATGTTTTAATATTATTATTACACCACAGGTTGCTGCACCGATTAAAAACAATTGCTTTCCCATCCTGATCCAAAGGAACGAAAATGCCACAGGATGCAAAAGCTTAAAAATCTTCAACACCACAAATTAAACTTTTTTCTCGTCACCTAGCGTTGCGTGAAATATCTTGTAACACACAACTGACAGAGAGGACGAGCTGAAGAGAAATTCATCTTGTGCACTGCTCCAGGCTGCTCCAGACAAATAAAGACTTAATGATTGTCTCAGGAGAAGTTGGTCAGCGATCAGGTGAGATGAATGGGCTATTGTGTCTGTCTCCAGAGCCGATTGTCCTCCACCACATCCAGACAAAACCCATACGTCTGATTTCGTTTTTTTTTTTCGATTTGGTTTGCAGACAAATGAGAGGCTCCCTGCTTCTCCATTTGGGGATATATTTTTGAGGGGGTGGGGGTGTTTCACCTGTCAAAGATGAGGGGAGGGCGGGAGAGAAGGGAAGGGGAGGGGGGCACGGCTCATTGATGGATTATGTCAAATGGCTTTTTGCGCGTCAGAGCGGAGGAATGAAGCAACAGCTGCAGTGTCTGCTGCAGCAGAAACACGCGCAGTGACATCTCCATTAACGCTCCGCTGTCAGACCCGCTCCTAATTGCAGGTAAGCTATTTTTAACTGAGGGATAAACTGGCTGAATCAAGATTTCTGTCTCCCTTTCTTCACCAACAATGAGGCAAGTCTTTAATTAGAGGACGCGCAGGAACACTTTGGGTGTTATTATTTCTGTTAGTGTAAGTTTTCCCTCACCTGCGTTGTTCAGTGATAATAATTTCAAAGGTTTTAACAATGCGCCTCTTACGCACGGGCTCTGCTCCTTGTGGCACAAAACAATCACCGATCCAGTGGAGAATAATAAAAGAAAAAGCGACATATCATCTCTTTCTTGTCTTCCTCAGTTTCCAGTTGTTCCAGCTGTGCCCGCCGGTGTGAGGACACACAATCCGCGGGACAGCCCCGGGATTATTGACCGGCTCGTGTTTGCGCATCATCCAGGAGCAGGTGCCTGATCATGTTCCACCAGCTGACGGACCCAGCGGTGAACGGCAGCTGCCAGGGAGCCACCTCCGTGTGCAACGCGAGCGCAGAGGGAGACGCGTTCCAGCTGCCCACTTTCTCCACTGCGGCCAAAGCCAGAGTCATCATCACCTTCACCCTGTGCGCCGTGTCCGCCGTGTGCAACCTGGTGGTGCTGTGGGCGGCCAGCAACGGCGGCAAGCGCAAGTCCCACGTCCGGATCCTCATCATGAACCTGACGGTGGCCGACCTGCTGGTGACTTTCATCGTGATGCCCGTGGACGCGGTGTGGAACATCACGGTGCAGTGGCAGGCGGGGGACGTCGCCTGCAGGCTGCTGATGTTCCTCAAGCTGGTGGCCATGTACTCGTGCGCCTTCGTCACCGTGGTGATCAGCCTGGACAGACAGTCCGCCATCCTCAACCCTCTGGGCATCAGCGAGGCCAAGAGGAAGAGCAAAATCATGTTGACCGTGGCCTGGTCCATGAGCGTGGTCCTGTCACTCCCCCAGGTACAGAGTCCAACATGTGTCAATGCAAAATATGTTTGTTTTACTTCTTTTTCTTACATGAAAGTTAAAAAAAAAAACCATCAAGTCCCAGTTCAGCCAAGTGCACCACAAAAGAGCTGAAATGATGAAAAATAATATAAGTTACAACATTATTAGGAGAGATTTTGAGGTAATGGACATTAAGTAATTTCAGTCACACATAGTTGCTTCATTGCTTCTGTTTTTCTAAAAGATCCACGAGAAAGTTGGTGAAATACGCAACGCTAACGAGGGTGAAACCACACGTTTAGCTCTATTCTTCGCGTCAACCCCAAACTGAGTGGGTTCTCCCTGATCAATTGAGCAAACCTCCACCAAATCTCACGCTAAGGCGTCTAGTGGTTTTTAACTTAAATCACTGAGCAAACAAAGACTGCAGCACAACTTCCTCGGTATTAATGAGCCGTGTATTTCATTAAATGATGAAGGACAAGGGGCTTCTCTGACTCATCATTGTCATTATTGTTTGTCACTCAGCCTGCACTTATTTAAGATCATTGGCTGTATAAAAAAAAGATGGACGCCTTGACAGCTCCCTTGGACTGAAGTCTTAATCACCTCCTGGTGGTTGGCTCCAGAATCCCACCTCCTCCTTGTTAGTGCACAGGACATGAACCAAACCAAAACTTCAAATACATTTCTCAGTTGTTTATATGCTATAATTGGATAGGATGGGTTGTGTGCGGTGCCTGTCTCTGCATGACCTCAATTTTACATCTACATCGCTTCTGTGCAGTCTCTGGCTCCGAGTGTGGAGGTGGAGACACGTCGTACATCTTTATACGCAGTCTCTGGTCAGTGTCCACTTCCGCTCTCTGAACAGTGAGACTTCTGCTCACTAATGATATCAGAAACACAGTCATCTACCTTGAGTGTCAAATAGTTGTACTTTCTGGAATGCGGTGTTGTTTTCAAACTGGTCAAACAGGTTCCCTCATTACAACTCTCTGAGTTATCTGGGCTCAGCTCTTGGGTTTGGATGTCTTTTGAATGGAAGGTGTGTCTCTGGCTGGATTTCTGAGCAGAGGTTTATGTCAATTCTTATTCAGAGCATACACCCTTAAGACACGGGAGGGGGGGGGGGGTCTTTGCAGCGATAAGTTAAACTAATTCAAAGATTGACTTGAAAATATTTCCCCTGAGTTGGCCAACACGACCATTTGAATGCTGTGGGTGTCACACTCCTACTTTTGCCACCGCTGTGTTGTATTGAATCGCTGTTGAGCAATTATCTCTGCTGCTCAATGCGGTGACAATCGCTGAAACTCCCACCATTCACAGATTCACAAAGCTTGTTTTGGTCATTGAAAAGATGATTCACATATTGTGACACAACAGTGACAATTGCATTTACACTTTTTTTTTTATTTTTTTAGTGACGCATTACGTTCATATTCAGGCTCGTGAATTAAATTTGGACTATCGCTTGACTAGCCCTTTAAATCTCTTTTCTTCCCCCAAACTGTCGATTACTGCAGCTCCTCTCTTCAGCCTCTTTCAGAGACGCTGCACACCCCCCATTAACGTGTTGTTTTTGTGAGCCAAGCACAAGCTCTGAGTTTGTGTTCACACCTGGAGTCACGCATCTCGTGATGGGATCTCAACTCCCCGCTCACTATAAACAAAACATACATCATTTCCCAACACGGACCAAGTTATGCATGTTATGTTAAGTATCCACCCAGTCACCAGTGTGTGTGCCTGTGGTGCGATCGTGCAAAAGGGATTTTGAGACGCCATTACAATTGGCAAAGTTATCAATACGCACTTTTATAACAGGTTTCATACGTTCAGATTTTCCTGACAGACAGACTGTGGGTTTAACTGCCGACACAGACAGCCAGTGCAGCTGGAGGGTGTCTTTCATACATATAGAAATAAATGTAAATGTGTTTTCATCTCGTGAAAAATAATGATAACGGATACGTGCTTGTTTAGGATACACTGTTGGGTTGACTCTAGTGCACTTGTTTTCAACAGTCCTCTGCCACAAGCTTGGCTTATCTGAGAGTCTGCGCTGAGTTATAGGAGATGCGAAATGAAAGAGAAGCTTCGCGGTTTACTTTAAAGAGGAGGGTAGGAAGACAGAACCCTTTCTTCAAGCCAAGACTCTGTGGACGATGTGGATGCAGGGAGGGGAGGAGCACGGAGGAGACAGATAATGAAGATGCAATAGGGCACGGGGCAGCCGTTGAGAGCATGAAAATGATGAAATCCCACAAACAAGGCTGCCAATATATTATACTTTAATGTCAATTGTATTTGCTCTAAGCAACATCAAAGGGAAGCTACAATCCTAAAGGCAACTTGAAAGGCAGCTAAGCCTGTGGACAGAGGAAAACAACAATAAAAATAAAATGAATTAGAGGGCAAATGCAACAATTAATAGCCACAAATCAAACCAACAACAACAATAACAACACAACCCTGTCCTTGCATCTGAAGCCTGTTATATGCAGCAGACACCATGGCTGCTAACATGAATGGAAGTATCAGTATGGTTTATCTATTGTATTTTCAGATTCATGAAGGACAACACACTAAAGAGTAACAGCCTTTTTTATGACTGATCATAATGCAAACAGAGAATGAACACTGCAGTACTTTTTTTCACAGCAGGAATCCTCAAAGAACCCCTGACCTCCGAGAACCCTCTTCCTGCTGAGACGCATCCACAAAGGATGATTGGGAGGCAAACAGTTATATGCACAATCCTTTACGGAGCAAACCCCTCAGTGCCGTCTTGGATAAAATGTTCCATCTTATTCCCTAACACTGCTCAAGACACAAGCATCAGTCAGATGAATATGGTTAAATTTGACATAATCAGCATTTTCATATTACCAATGGATGAGATTAAAAATCACACCTAGTCGTGAATATTAAAATTCTAATAATAATAATAATCAATCACGTTGCTGTTTTCCTCAGCTCAAAACGTTTCAGCACTTTTCTTTTAGGTGGGATTTTACAGCCTGTTCACTTATTGCAGTCTCTCTACATTAATAAGGTACAAGTTTTCATATCTGCAAGGCTCATATTGGCTGCAGTGCTTCAAGTTTCAGAATACATTCTCTTCCATTCAGCGTCAGCTCACCATTGTCGCAGGCTTCAGTAAAAAAAAAAAACAAAAAACAAAAGCAAACCCTGACACCCTTAAACATAGTGGTGCAGCAAAAGAGAATAGAGTACATGCATAATCCGTTAACTTTATCATTATTGATGTTATTTTCTTGCCCAATCCTTATTCTTGGAATACTTTCCCATGCGCTCCCTCAGGGGCTGGCTGCTTTTACTTTATCGGCCAAAAAAAAAAAAAAACCCATATCCTGCAGTCCTGTCATTTCCCACCAGCAGGAAGCAATGCATTAAATAACAATTCAAACGTGGTGGGTATCTCATATTCTCACCTCCACCTGTAATCGTGAATCCTCTCTGCATGCTGCCCGCTCTCCACACAAAGCATCTGTGTCACATGAGTCTCAGTGACGCGGTGCAGCAGCTGGAGACCCTCCAGCAACCAGCGTCTGACCAAAGCATTCAATCATGGAGTGGCAGCAGCAGACAAGCGAGCTGAGGTCGTGTGATCCCGGGATCTCTTCACATTTAAATGTAGGAAATTATAAATCATTGAGATCAGTTGTGCAGTTGAACTTTCCTTTACTGTACATTGTAGAGATTTGATTCAAATGCGCAAATACGGATCATTTTTTTTGCGAGAGATTTTTTTTTTTTTTTTTAAGATTGATTGGCGACCCTTTCCACACATTTCCTCAGATTCAGAATTATCACATTTCAGTTAGTTTGAACAGAACTCGGCAAATAACCTTGATTCTGTCGTGACTGAGTGAGTGACTGGCTGAAGATGACGGCTTTCAAAGAAATCACAACCTCAGACATTTGTGTAAAATATATCAGGGGTAAAAAAACCCTCATGTTTGATTTCATGTCATTCAATTCAGACACCGGTGAGCATGTCACCAAATACATCCTACGGCTCAACAGTACTGTATAGTATCTTTCCAGTTGATGGAATGGTGCAGCATTGTACACTTGGGATCTCGGGCTGAGACGCTTGATTCAGTGCAAACAATGTGGCCTCAGTTACATGAATAGAAGATGATTCACCCACCCTGAAACCACAGAAGAGGAAGAGATACAGGAAAACAAGTGCCTGGATTGGTTTGGTTTATATTGTTGTCATTTGTAGGCTTTCTATTGGGATGTGACAGCAGCATCACTGGGTCGGGTGAAGCTCTGAATACACGTGTTGAATAAATTGAACGTGTGTGACCACTTTAGAAATTTAGCGAACTGAGCTGTCCTCAATTTACTGCAGCACAATTTTTAGCCCATGACAATTTCTCTGCAGCGACAAAACATGAATAATAGATGCAGATACACATGCAGCCAGTGTCATGATCTGCCCCTGTGAGTGACTTCATGCCTGGGCCTGTACAGTTATTTATTTTGTTTCTATAAATTGTAGAAAATGTTAATGTGGACCGTACACACTGACAGGTACTGGACATTTTTGGATATGAATAAAAAAAAAAAAAGTACTGTCACGCTTCCCAGGTTACATTTGCTGCTGTCAGCAAAGAATCCCGAGCATCCTGCTTGTGTCTCTCCGTTTGGACACACAGCAAATAGACTGGAAGGTGACTACACATACATTTGGAAATATTACGACGAGGGTCAAAAGTTTATCACAAAAAAGTGAAACAAAAAGAAGGGGAATCTTAGGACACTCACACGAGATGTGATGTTGACTTTAAGGACACTGAGAGCTTGATATCAGCACACAAGTGCCAATATCCTCCCTGATGGGGACAGGGAAGGCAAAGGAAAATAATTGCTAAGGGCCCTGAGCTCGGTGGTTGAACAGGTTAGGTTGAACACTATGAATAAATGTGTATGAATGATGGACCATGTGGTAGGGCCCCCCACAATTCTTTTGCCTGGGGCCCCCAAAGTCCCTTGAAACACTCCTGCCCAGGGTTATGACAGCGTCGAGCAACGACACCCCACCCAGTGTAGCCTGTCTGAGATGGTAAGACACGTGGCACATGCATAACCCAGAGCGGTTCACCTGGACGACTCCTCACAGACATTTCCTGAGGAAAAGTGAACGGGAACAGACAGCAGGAACCAGGACGTAGAGTTAAAACACTCAGAACCTCTCATTATTTTCAGTTTCAACCTGGCCACCTGCAGCGGGGACGGACGGCTGCGGCCGCTGCATCCGCTGAATTTCAGCCCCATTCAACACATGAAGCATTTTGCGCCGAGCTCTCCACCGACATCACAAGACAACTAACGAGGGAATAGAGTTTGGAGGATGTGTTATCATCCCTCCAGTGTGAGAGGTGGAGAACAAAAGGCACTTGTAGTCAATTTTCTTTGAGTGTGAAATGTGAACGACCACATTTTCAATATCTGGATGTTTGACTGTTCATAAACCTCCTCTTATATATAATCAGTGAAATCTCCATCCCACCATAACCATCTTTTTTCAAGAATCAAGAAGCTTTATTTGTCACATGACATTGCAGGCAATGACAGTGAAATGAAGGTGCGGTAGCTCACAATTGTGCAAAGATGGACTAAAACAAATTAAAATTAAATAGAAAATAGAATAAAATAAAATATAACCTAATATAAACGAGTAGCCTAAAGAATATAAACAATATACACAAAATAAAATAAAATAAGTAAAATAGAATAAGTAGCAGCAGCATCAGAAAATATCACTGTATATATATGAATATGATACAGCACAGCAGTTTTTAATAGAAGCATGCAGGTTGTAGATGTTTCGCTTCTTTGATTTGCTGTAATTCGTTTGTCGGTTATTTTCTGAAGTTACAGATGGATCTATATGTTCAGTTTTTGTCAATGAAAAATGCAAAGTGTCAGTCTTTTAATCAGTAATTAAATGTCGGCCTATTACAGCTCCCGAGTCCACTTCCAAAGTGACGAGAGCCCAGTCAGCTGGGAGCGTCTGATACCAGTTGGATCTCTGCAAGATCAAATGCTGTGAAACAGCTTGATTAGAAATCATTAGAACATTTCTAAGAAGCATTCAATATTCTAACGTACTTGTTTCATGAGCTGTAGACCAACTGTCAGATAATAATATACAAATATTAAGGCTATAGTCATCCCACTACATCCAGCTACTTAAAGCTCTGCTCTCTCCAGGACAGTGAAAGCCAGTGGCCAGAGCTATAATATCTGCAGGTTGTCTCTCCGTCTGCTGTGAGCTAGTCATCGCAATTGTTTTTTTCTGCATACAAACAATGCTTTTTTCTTTTTTTTTTTTTAGGATATACATATTCATTGTCTCTCTGTTATGAATAAACAGTAGTTGTTGTGCTTCTCTAAGAGAACAGCTGTCTGAGCAGCCCTGCAGCCAATCTTCTCACTGTCTCATCAGATCAGGTGATGAATCATTACTCCCATTCCAACTGAGGGAGACACTGAAATCTGCACGCGCAGATCCTCAGAGAGCCCGCCTCCCCCACATGTCAGTGACGGGCACTGCATGGGTGGCATGGTGGTACACTGGCCACAGTGACTTCTCACGTCAGCGAGTGGATTTGGCTGCGGGTGGTTGCTTGTCCATGTGGTGCGCTGTTGACCTGTCCAGGACGTAACCCCGCCTCTGCCCCAGTGTCAGCTGGGATCTCTCGCGTGATAAGACGCTACTAACATCGCCACGGCAGACGCAGGCCTGATCCCAGACGAGCAATGACTGGAGGCAGCGATCCGTTTGCTGAGCTGATTTGAGTTAATTGCACCGTTCTCCCCCTTTTCCCGCAGATGTTTATATTTCACAACGTGACCATCACGGTCCCAGAGAACTTCACCCAGTGCACCACTCACGGCAGCTTTGTGCAGCACTGGCAGGAGACCCTCTACAACATGTTCACCTTCGTGTGCCTCTTCCTCCTGCCCCTCGTCATCATGATCTTCTGTTACACGCGAATCCTCGTGGAGATATCCGGCCGCATGTCCCGTGGCAACTGTGAGTCTCGTTTTTTTTTTTTTTTTCTTTCCTACCAAAAAGTTTGCTTTGACGTGAAAAGCAGTGAGTGACAAACACGTTTGCGTTCTCCTAGTGGTGTCCAGAGACGTCCACCTCCGCCGCTCTCACAACAACATCCCGAAAGCTCGGATGAGGACCCTCAAGATGAGCATCGTCATCGTGACGTCATTCATCGTCTGCTGGACGCCGTACTACCTGCTGGGCCTGTGGTACTGGCTGTTCCCCGAGAAGATGGAGGAGACGGTTTCCCATTCTATGTCTCACATGCTGTTCATCTTCGGCCTCTTCAACGCCTGTCTCGACCCAATTACTTACGGCCTGTTCACCATTCATCTCCGCCACAGTCTGAAGAGGTGCTGTCGGAGGACAATCACGCAGGCCGAGCTGGAAAACAACACTTGCCTCGTGCATATGACGCGGCTGTCATCTCAGAGGAAGGTTGCCTCAGGTGGCAACAATACAGATGTCGAAGAGGCGAACAACAAGTGCACCGCTGAAAGAGGCTCAAGGCCAGTGGTCCCAGTGAGCCCGATTGCCTGAAGCATTTCACTGAAGAGAATCTCTGCTTTTAATCTGGGCTGAGTGTGGATTTACCAGCAATGACAGCTATTTCAGTGATTTTGAAAAATTGAGGATCCCAAAAATAATGTTCATAACTGTCAGACCAATTTTCAGCTTTGTCCCACTGATGGGATTCAGTGCCGCGCCGCAGTTCATCCCCCTTCCATCGCTGTCTGCGCTGTCCTGAGTCCCGTCTGGCAAAAATGCTGTGCAGTGACGCCGTTTTGCTCCTGCAAGATTTATACAATCACCAGTGATTAACTGAGGGGGACGATTCGGGCAGACTGTCTCGCTCTTCAGGCAGCTTCCTGTTTGTGTGGGTTGAAATTCAGGTTTAGTTGATCAGCGTAAAGTGGCCGCGAGATGGCTAAAAAAATCTCCTGCCACTCCGGAGAACATAGGACTGAGAGCCCCCCCCCCCCCCCCCCCCCCACCTAATTACTCAATGTATGATTACCTGCCCCACACACACACACACACCTAATTACTCAATGTATGATTACCTGCATCTGCAGTAACATCTGTGCAGATGTGACTAAATGTAATTGCCTCTCCTGCCTCGCTGCTTTACATTGGAGTGTATATAGGTTCTTGGGCTCCTGTGCTCCGTCGCTTATCGACTGAAATCTGCTCCAACATGATGTGCATGGTGCTTTGTGTGCAGTGGAAAACGACTTGTGTTCTGTTTCACCGCAAACATAAACGTCGCATCATGACCATTACTGACCACGACGGCCTTTTCTAATAATTGTCCTGTAAAACAGTATTGACTTGAATGTACCTGCAGAACAGGCAGCTTCATTTTTCTGAAGTCAGTTCTTGGTTTGTCGTTTTAAAGACAAGGCTCTGTGAAGTAACTGTGATTTATCATGACATTTTAAATCCGTTCGACGGATGTGCACTGTGTTGCTTTCTGTGGCCGGATAACGAAAAAGGAAAACAGCATGGTTAAAGTTTTTAACTTTAAAACTCTGCATTACTGTTAAGATAAAAGTAAACTTGTGTTTTACTGAAGTGTTTGTGAGAGTAAAATGTAAAAAAAACTCAATGAATGGTTATATGGACTTTTCTGTAAATTCTGCAAGATGTGGTGATCTTAATTTGCTATTTGTTTGTCTGTTGAATAAAAATGTCGGTGTCATCATCAAATGAAACGGTCTCAGTGAAAATGTCCCGTTGCGAATCAGCCACTTTTCCTTTTTTGCCCTGTAAATTGAAAACCTTGATTAGCTCCTATCAACAACCATTATACAATGTTGTTTTATCTGGCTCTTGTGAACTGTTCACCTCGAAAATGAAATGAAAACCCCCGCTAATATTTCACTGACCCAACTTTAGCAGTGCCTCTCTTGTCTCGCTCACCATCCTAAAACACCCAGGTCTCGTTGCCTGTTCCTTTGTACATCTGCCCTGGAGCTTTCAGTCTCATCGCACGACCAGATGGAATGTTTAAGGATGCGTAGGTGTTAAGTCGTGACGACTTCATGCTCATTGGTGCTTAAAAGCTGAGTTTCAAATATGACAGCCGTTAAATGGGGATTCTGCTCAGACCTTCTCCTCAGCTGTGTTCAATGTGCCTGAAACCCTGAAGCTCAGCTTGCAAACCAAAAAAAAAGTAAAAAAAAAAAAGTTCTATTTACCTCTCAGCAACTTTATCTCTTTATGATCCCTGAAAAGAATCATTGCTACTTCGAACCTGCTGGACAGAGATGTCCAGAAAATGTCCCCCATCACACTCCTATTCCCATACCTCTGTATGCTGATGGCAATGGGAGGTTTGAAGTAAGACTTTGAGGTCTGATACACACGCTAATCCAATTGCACGTCATCATCACACTAAAGATTAGTTTGGCTCAGACCGTTGTGCCTCAACAGTTTCACTCCTCGTGGGGAATAATACTTCAATAAACCAATTTTCTTTATTCCAGACTTTTTGAGAAGTGAAAAGCTCCAACAACGGCAGGAGAAACACAGCTGCCGACTCACTGTTTAAAGCGAGGTCACATGAGCGTGTCTCTCCTGTGCCAAAGAAATGGTTTTTCGAAAGTAATTAGCAAGAGCGTGTTCAGACGTTTCACCCTTTATGACTCCAACTGCTGATTTCCAGTGTGACACTGGTGAGGCACAATTCTCTGAAGCTGCTTTACTGAGACGGTTCCTTGACATCTCCTACACAGAGCTGTCATCTGGGTAATTAAGTCATTTAGGGTTAAAACGATCATTTCAATCCACCAGATGCGTCCTCCACTCCACCGCGATTATAAACGCATTGTCTATGATGGAATCGGAGGAACTCAGCATTTAAATATTTGTGTATCTATGTATTAACGCCTGTCAGCCATACAGGAGCATGACTGGATTCATCTCTCGCTTTATTGTTGAGACAAATTAAAAGTAGCAGCCTTGGCTTTCAGGTAAAAGCTGACGTGATGTGGATGACATATACCTGCTTGGATATTTGCAGAAAAACAATCACACGTGACCTGGAGCACATAGTGTGGCGTATACGACACGGACGTTAATCTCAACAGAGCCACCTCGAAGGCGTCCTTTCGCTGAGTGACACGAAGCCCAGCAGGTGAGACCATAAGTCGCCTGGCACAGCAACATTGATCCAGAAATTCGCCCCGACTCGTCTGGTCTAAAAATATTTACAGACGGATCTGAATCGCAGATTTCGTTTCTGAGTTACTCACACGGCCAAATCTCCCACTCTGCTGAAATGACAGGTACACAGCGCCTGCTCACGCACGAGCCACCGCTGCCACTACAAGTTAAATGGATTTTGTCATTTTTAGAGAGTTGAATCACGGTGTGGTGTCAACCCAAATATTTTCTGCATCATGGACAGCAAGCAGCATCCGAACGATGGTGAATAAAGAGTTCTAAAAGGACATAAGTGCCAGAAGATGGACCACGAAACGCATGAATAAATCCTGTAGTTTATAAAATGGATCTCAAGTTAATTCCACGTTCATTATCTTTAATTCCCTCCAACACTATGGATTCTATTTCTATTACAATTTGTTTAAAGGTTAAATATCTGTAATTGCCACACACACACACACACACACAGCAGATGGTGATGTATCATGACCAGGACTCTTAAACAAAACACAAAATCTTAAGGTCAAAACACATTTTCTAAAATGATTGTAATATATCTGCATAACAGCCCCTTACTAATGAGAGACACAAAACAAACTAGTTCCAGTGGGAAGGTCAGACACATTTTCTGCATTCATAGCCACACGCTGAAACAGCCCAGGTTAAAGGGTCCAGGGTCTCAGTCCACCCACATGGACCACATGAAGGCACAGCAGCAGCCGTTGTGCTCCTCAGTGAAGCTGTTAAACACCCGTAGGTAGGTACAGGCTTTTTAAAATTCTCAAATCCGCAAATTCTTGCGTTCAGTAAACTGCTTAGAAAACCACAAACGCACGTACATAAGAGGACAGACTTCCTGGGGTACTTGTAACTTGTAACTTGTAACTATTGACCTCTGGTTACAATATCAACGCAGTGAAACATTCAGATAAAGGAGGAGTCATCTCTGTGCTCACTGCACAAACAAGTCACGTCCTGCTGACAACAACGTAATCAGAAGCAGATATCTGGGTTTCCTGTGAGGGCGGAATATCAAATAGAGAGACAGTGAGACGACACAGTGCAGCTGGGATATCAGTGACAGGCAGATACGGGTGGAGTGTATACGCTTTTATTACTTCTATACGGTGTGCTGTGTAATTTTCTCAAGTTCCCTTTTTAATTCGAGGATTTTTTTTTCTCAATACATAAGGTTATACATTAAGGAATCACTCATACAACGTCACAGACATTCTTCCCTTGTTGTGCGTCATCGTGTCCGTGACCTCATCTCAAATGGTTGACCGAGACATTTAGAAAGGGAGGGACACATGAAAATCAGCAGGTTATGAACTCTGGCTACTACACTGTTGTATGTGAGACGAGGACACTATTCAGTCCAAGGACGGGGTGGCCCCTTGAGCCGCGGAGTCCTTGAAGGTTGTCAAATGTAACTATGGTCAACGGTGGAGTTTTTATGGTTTGCGTCATCAGCTTGTTCCGTCCTCACCTTACCTAGCAACAAAGCAGCAGTTGGACACAATGAGGATGTCAAAAGGGCCCTTGTTTTTTTGCCATGTGGATATTTACAGTTGACGGTCAAAGTCGAGAGGCTTCTGTCAGCAGCATTTACAATAAGAGTCATAGAGATGTCACGCATGAGTCATGGCACCGTGACACAGCCGCGCTTTGTACGCACTCTCTGAAAGAAGTGGCTCCTGAATTGGCTTTAGAATCTATACCTGAAGACTCTCGCAATGAGCCATTAGTTACACATAGAATTGTTATACAAATTGTCCCAACCTTGTTCAAAGCCAGACGCCGCAGGGAAGGCCACGCTTATGTTAATTTAAAGAGTTTGAGGAGGAAATGGAAATGTAGAAATAAGCCAAAATCAACCGCTGTGGAAGCCATGGGGGGGCGGGGGCATGTCCCCAGCTCATGTACATCCTGCCTGCAAGGAGAAGGTCGTCACCTTTTAAGGTGTTCTAGTCTCTGGGCAGACTGGATGTTGAGCCACTATTCAAGGTTATCAAGGATTTCAGTACTCACTAACAGGCTCCTAGGCCAGCTTATAACAGATTCCAAATTGAATCCTGTCCTCAACTCAAGCACCGGCTTCCTCATATGAAGCGGGGAAGGTTCATCAAATGACAAAAGCAGGAGGGATGTTGAGAAGGAGAGCAGGCTGATGAGAAAAGAGACTGGGGTTGATGATGACCAGTGAGGGGGGGATTATCAATATTCACTGATGGCACCTGAAGATACAAACTGGCAATCAGTAAACTGGGAGGTGAGACAGGAATATAAAGCAAACTGAAACTGAATACCTTCTGAGTCACTGAACACCTAACAACCCAAGACGTGCTGCAGGACTCACTCAAACTGAGCTGGGTTTAAAGTCTGTTTGTGTTCTGAAATTCAGAGGAGAGCAGAAAGACTTGTGTGACATGTGTGTAGCTCCGTGTCAATTTTTTTTTTTTTTTTTTATCTAATAACCTGATGATTACACTGGGTTCGATCAGCAATCTGTCTGTCTGAGAAATCCAAAGTACAAAGACTCTTGACTGTTCTACAGTCAAGATTGGGGCCCCTGGGTAATGGTGCCTCATGTCATCAGACCTACTTCTAGTGTGACACTTGTCACAAAAATGGCCTCACATCTTATTTTCCCCTTTGAGTCTTCTTGACATCCCTATAGACGTATTGCTGGGGTTTCTGTGCTGCTGATGGCTAGGTTCTCACAGGTCTATTTATGCATCTTTCCAAATCAATGCACATTAAAATAAACTTCATTAAGTCTATCCAAAACTCAAATATGAATCCAGTCTAATGCTGGGGACTCTGCAGACACTAGATACTGCAGCTCTCATGCTATATTCCAGTATAACTGAGGTCATAGGACAGTGTCATAGAGTTGATTCAATTATAATTGAGAATATTACAAAGAACACTTAATGGGTTTCCGGTTTTTCCAGTGATGTTCCACACTATATTAGAAAAATCTAGTTGACTAGGGACACTCAGGGAGCACATTCCTGCACTCAGGCTAATTGGCTTCTTTATCACCATTTTACATTGGCTGGTATTTAAATCTGGATCTTTGCCTGGATTCACTGCCAGGCAAGTAAATTGACAAAGTGGATTTGTAGGCATTTGTTGAATTATATATTTTATAGTTTCATGTTAATTCTAGGCTTAATATTTTTGACATTTTATAATACACTGTACTGGGCTGCAAAATTACAGACTAGACATGAAGATCATCCCATTGTAGAGTCAAATTGAATAATAATAAGGGTGCCATCCCATATATCTGATCAAGCTATAAAAAAGGATACTGACGTGACCGCACATATTTTATATTCAAATTTTTGTATGTGAGGGAGGCAGAAAAAAAACAGCCAAATATAGTGCGATCAGTATAAAAGGGACTTTTTCTGGAAATTGTTATTTCCAGAATTGGCATATAGAGAAAGATTCAGTTAACTGTAAAGCCACTCTGTGAAGCTGAGAGGTGATGGCAGATATGTCAGGTTATTGTTTTGTTTAAAATACCCCCCCCCCCCCCCCCCCCCCCCCCCCC